>CM053271.1:94058739-94404221 GCA_028583415.1 Protea cynaroides
CACGGTTTCCAAAGGCCATTTTGATAATTTCATCATCATGTATGAATTCAACCTCCACAAGTTTTTTGGAAATCCTATTTCCTATTAGTTGTGGGAATTGAAACATGACAATAAAAGATGTAATTCCAATTGATAATCAGGTATCCCGGACCCACATAATCTACTGCAAAACAAAGAATGTCCAGGCCTTATTCTCCCCTCTTGCAACCCAAATTGAGGCTTAGAGATCTTATAATATATTCACATTTGATAAATAGAGAGGTTATATTTACCAAATTACCCTTGTTCTTTTGTCCAAGTTCCAAATAACTCCTGAAATTGACATGCCATCATAGTTTTCTAATTTAGACCTAATGAAGTATGTATTTATCATACATGTAAGTCATGAATTGAGTCAAAACAATAGAAATGTTTTTCATGCATCTTTCTTTAATAATCACATATTTCTATTCTTTCCAGAAATTTGACGATCAAAATCAGTCCCTTTCTGCACGAATTTCGACATTTGGGTTACCCCTTAATGTTGTGATGAACTGAGTTAACTTGTTTCCCATGCCTAATTGGGTTTCCATTGTTCCGATAAACTGAACCTCTGCTGATCCCTATTCGTGTACTCCGGTGACTCCTCGCCCGCAATGATCTCTGTAAGTGAACTCTTCTCCGTTCCCTTGATCGACGTTCTAAATGTCTCGATACATGGTAAGATATGCTTTGGTCTGAAACACTGTAATCTCTAATATTATGCTCTTCTATGTCCCTCAGATGATATCTTTTCACCCTTTTAAGCTTTCTCAGTTTAACCCATAAGAATCTGCATCCATGCTCCCATACTGAGAAGCAGCAAACAAAACTTGACCAAACCATTTTGCAGAGACTCCTTCCCATACAGCCACATATACCAACTTTGTGTAGTAGATACAAGAACAAGAGAACTGCATCCAGAAGGTGGAGAAGGAAAAAAAATTTGTCATGCGACTTTTTTTTTTTTTTTTTTTTTTTTTTAAACTAAAATGGCTCTCATCGTTAGTTTTTTACGGAAACAAACATTGAAAATATATATATTTTTTTTACTATAAAATTTTTTTACTAATATTTTTGCTTCAAACAAATGTAACAAAATGAAAAAGAAATCTTTCTTTTACTTATATAGAAAACAAACATTGAAAATATATACATATTTTTTACTATAAAAAGTGAAAAAACAAATTTTGAAACTAACCTAAATACAATACATAAACTAATTAAGAAACAAACCAGACAACCTAGGAAATAAACCCCAACCAATAAAAAAAAAAAAAAATAAAGGATGAAAAAAAAAAAAAAAAAAAAAAAAAAAAAAAAAAAAAAAAAAAAAAAAAAAAAAAAAAACCGAAAGGTTGGGCCCAAAAAAAAAAAATAAAATAAAACAACAAACAATGTTTATTCGAAAATATTTTCCCTTTTAGAAGTTAGACCACATACAGATATGTTATAAATAGTAAGATAGAATCAAAACCATTAGTATCTTCAGTAGATTGGCAATGCAAAAAATTTCTATGTAACAGATGAAAAATCCCATGTTGCCCCACATATTGAGCTGCATGAAATTCAAAAGAGAATTAACTTGGAAACACCTATATAATTAAGGAAAGAAAGGGAGATAATGCTTTTGCACCATATGGCAGACTTATTAGGTGGAAGCGAGTCCATGTGATAAACGACCTACATCCATCTCAAGACTCATCAAATTCAGACGAAAGGTCAGTTTAAAGTTTCATAAATTATATGAATCCCATTTCACATTCATGGAAGTCAGTGACATTCTGTTATCTTTATTGTCACTATTGGGATCGACTTCTAGTTAATTTTGCTTACTTCTATAGGGTTAGGGTTAGTGAAATAAGAGTGGGATCTGAATGGATGTAATCAACCAGAGGAAGGGGCTGTGATGAATTGGTACCTGCAAGATTTTCCACTGAGGAAGTCGAGGGGAGTGCCGAATAGATTGCCGAAGACTTTCGCAAACCCAGAGAAAAATGATACTATTATATTGCCCATCCTGTCTGTAAACTAGGGTAGTAGAAAAACTGCTGTTATGAAATACTGGAGATCAGTGTAATAGGTTCATGTTCTTTATAAATTGGTGTTCTTTTATAAAGGAAATGCAAACATTAATACATGGGGATTCTTGGATTCTATTAAAAAAATATATATATGAAATGACAGTTAAGCTAAAGTTAGAATTAGGAGATAAATCAGGTGCAGCTTTTTCTCAAGTACCCATTTTCACCCCCCCCCCCCCCCCCCCCCCCCCAAAAAAAAAAAAAAAAAAAAAAAAAGAACTTCATAGTGTAGTAGCCCTTTATTTACTATTTTATCTTTCATGCTGATGTGATTTCATTCTCCCACAATAAATGTTCCATTCTATTAAATTATCAGGAAAAGCTTAAAACCATGTATAAACAAGCCAAATTAAGGTTCAAATGGCTTTTATTACAGTAATTTAACGAAAAAGGAAGGTAAACATTAAACGTAAACCAAAAACTAGTTTCTAAATGATTCATTGTTCATGAAATTAAAGACTAAAAGTAATGAGAGATCTTACAAACACTAATTAAGAGTATATATCTGTACTGGGTTGCACTGTACAAGAAAGTAAAACCAAAGAAAGAGTACGTAATTAGTAAAACAAAACTTACTAGTAAGGATAAACCAAAGCAGTTGTTTGGTTTTAATGGTGGCGAAGGTGGTACAAATGTCTCAAAGGGTGCCCTAAGATTGTCCAGAACGGTCAATGAACCACAAGTGCCATAAACTTGTAGGGCATGGGCAGGAAGAAGATGATGAAGAAGAAGACAACGATATGGGCAAGTAGTTTTGAAAATAACTGAAACTAATGACATAAAAAAGGTAATAACTACCTTTCTCCAACGTCTCTACCAGGCCTTCACTATTTATTATTAGGGCAAGGGCTCTCTGTCCGGAACTCCGGCTACATTGTCGAAGGAAACTTGCACATGAGCATCCAACTAGGGGTCAAGATGGTCATTTCACCTCTCATGAACATTTGTTGCAGGAACACATTGTTAGACAATCCTTTTCCCTTATTATTATTTTTTGGGAAAAAAAATCCTCACAATTGCAGTGTAGGATCCCTTCCCATGTCCTCTCATATTCTGACATGGTGTATATGGATCGTTTTCAAAATTGATCCAGATCGATTAGTAAGTCAGCCTGAACGAGTTAGAAAAACATTTTTTAAGAATCAGTCTCATCCCATGACATGGGTTGGTTATTATTTTATTAAAAATTAATCATTATTTTTATAGTCCTAGTAATTGTGGAAGATCACCATGGGACAACCCTTATACGTTGAATAATTGATACATGACATGAAATATTAGAAGAAGATAAAATACTAGGTATCAGGTTAAATCGACTGATCCGGACAATCTAATATACAACCAGACTGGTCCTCTACTCTAAATATGTCACGAACCAGTACCGGATCAGAATCAAACATATCCAAAATCTGACAAGAAATCAATCAATCCAATTAATTTAATCCTGATTACTTAAACCATGCTCTTCCCTGACTATGTAAATTCTCCATTACTAATACCATTTCTCCCATTGTCGTGTTATAGGAAATCCTCTCCCAATTTTTATTTTTTTTTAACACGTTTTGATAGTAAAACTGTAATTTTGTTATGATAGACTAAAAGTTTGAAGAAACTTCAAAATCCAAACAAAGAAAGCACAGAAGTTACTTGTCCATCGGCTGATAAAGATAGTGATTGATCAGATGATTGAGGATACCATCTAAACCCATAAAGAAAAGAAAAAAAAATGATGAGATGATGATTGAGGATGTCAACATCAGTTTTATCTATTTTGGGGGTTTTGAAATGACAGATTGTCGGATGTTAAAAATGGGCAAAAGAAAAATAGTCAGTAGTCCTGCACTTCCAATCATAGGATTCCCTTCTTTCGTGCAAGAAACATCAAGTAAAAGTTGCATGACGAATCATGTGGTTTTAGGCTTTTAGCTGTCCACCAAAACTATCAAATTTTGCATAATTCTTGCTTTAACTTAACCCTTTTCGTTCCTTTTTGTTGTTGGGTTTGGGAGTGGTGGATTCACGCTTTATTTAATGGGATGTCAATCCAACACAAACACAGACTTGTGATTCAAACTTGCCCTACTATTATTGGAAATTTGCCACTTAGATAAGTGTGGTAGGGGTGTCAAATTTGGGTTCAAATCAAAAATCGAAAAATAATTAATTTGATAAATCGAAATCGAATTTTATTGGAGCATAATCAAGGTACTTTTAGAGTCCGTTGAAAAAAAGATACCACAACCTCAAACATAAGCAGAACAATATACCCAAATTGAAACCGAACTAGTCCAATAAAGGACTGATAAGGTTCCATTAAGGCAATCTGTTATTAGGGGAAAAGGAACTAGTCCCGTAAAGGATTGATAAAGTTCCATTAAGGCAATCTGTATCAAGGGAAAAGGTTCTTTAAGGAGTGGAGCATGAAAAGGAAAGTCATCATGATTCTTCACGAGATGGGAGGTGCATTACGACAACTTCAAGGATGGGAGGGGGGTCTGTATTCTTTGAGGATGAGATGCTCTAGTTTCTTACCCTCCACTGACATGAGTGGATGGGATCTGAAGGTGAGAACCTTCCAAATCCCAATTGAGTGTACTGAATATAACCTTACACAAGTTAAATTTAAAAATGAATACAAAAATATTCTTTGGTCCTCACACCATGGAGTCCCATCTCTGAGGGGTAGACCATAAAAATCAATCCAGCCCGATAATGACCCGATAGAGCCCATTTACTACATATACATATAGTAAACCTAAACCGAAACTGAAACCGAAACCAAAATCAAACCCCTATTAAGACAACTCGATAAAAGCCTGAAACCAAAAACAAAAAAACAAAAAAAATTATTCAGCCGTAATTGAGCTGGTTGTATAAGACCAAAACCAAATCGATCCAGTCCAAACCAATCCACCAACACCCCGAGATGTGGGCTTTCTACAAGATAATCACATTGCAAGAGGTGGCAAATCTAAATGCCCCGGCCATGGTGGCATAGAGATGCGATACATGATTACATATTTGTGAAATAAGTAACTACTAACCCTATATAAACTTGTAGACGAAGACCCAGTTAATTAATCAGGTAAGAAAGACCAATTTAATAAGAATTCCTTGCCGACCATCCATTTTCTTATATAGTTTCATTTGTTTTCATGTAAATGGTAAAAAAAGAAAATGATTATGTATAATAAGATTCCAATTATTTGTTTTATTGTAAAATACAAAAAAAATAAAAAATGCATCAAAAAATTAAAATTAAAAAAAAATAATGTAAAATATCATTTACATGGAAAATTCTAAAATGAAACAATTAAAGCAAAAAAAATCCTTATTCTTACCCTATAAATTTCAGGTAAGGCAAATAAATAAGAGAACAGGTGTAAATGCTGCTAAGCACTGGAGAGAGTTAAATCCTTTTTTTTTAATGTAAATCATACCCAGTAAATTCAAATAAAATCCATATGTTAAACTTGTAGATATTATTCTCAAAAGATGTTTTTGACAACCCATAAAAAAAATTGGAGGGTAGAATTCTCATAAAAAAAATTGGTGGGTAGAACCCTATTCTGCCACATGAAATAGTTATGGGACAACTTCGGCCCTTTGGATATTTAGGAAATGCAACAATGAAATAAAAATGAACCAAACATCGCCAATACTCTAGTTACAAAAAAGGGTTTTACAAAGGTGTCCACTAACTTAGCTGAAAGAATGATTTGATGGTAATCATATCTTGTGATCGGATCCCCCCTTCACCTTAGGGAGGATTAGGTCTAGGGGGACCACTTGGTACTCTTTTTCATCAGAAAACAAAAGGGGGCTAGTTCACCCATGATTCCCATCAAGTCTAGCTTGGCTATGCCACGCTCTAGAAGTTTTGCCACGTAACAACATTTGCCACTAAAATTTGAAGTTTGAAAGGTATGGTTTTGCTAGCAAGTGACCAGAAGAAGATCCAGGTGACAAATGAACAGATAACATAGAAGCCTAATTTTCATTCTCATTGGCCTCAACATGGACAATAACTGTCTACATTTGGTAAATTTTCAGCCAAACAGGACGTCACCTATAATAAATAATGCTTCCTTTAATGGCCAATTGAAGATAAGAAATTTCAATTGTCTTCTTTGACAGATGAAACTAAAATTTGATGTTTGGTGGCTAACTTTGTTTTACTGTTTAAACCTGCCAAAAGAATCTCCACAGCTTGGATGGCCTCCCAGACAGTCACACAAAGAGCATATCTTAGCTGGTTGAATCCAAAGTCCAAATTTGAAAGGTTTGAGTATTGCTCATTTTAGAACCAAATCAATCCATTCTTCCCTTCAGGGTCCTTTCTATAACTTCTGTTGGAGTGCTGCAGAACAGAAAACAACACGTATATGAATGAGCCCGAACTAAAAATCTAGCTTCCCACCCAAAAATTAACTTAGTGATCTAAGATATCTATTGTAGACCTTCAACAAAATGTAATATCTATAAATCCCCCATTGTTCAACCCAATTAAGCAGCCATCTCCAGACTGCAGCTATTCTTTCGATCTGGATTGTCTATATGACCATATCTCAAATTTTTAGTAATAGAAACGAGAGAACCCAAATCACTCATGTGAAGGATTCTTCGACATAATTGGCTGCCAAAATGGAGCACATAATTTCACTCAACTAGGACCAACCATTAATGAGTACTCCAGCCAATGTAGAAGCAAACCACGTCAATCGGATGGTCCAAACAATTGATGCTTCAGAGATGCACGGTCCTTCAGTCAAATATGTTTTTAACAAAAAGACAATCGCATCCAGCAAACTTTATGATGCTAAATTGCTCTTTTCTATCTTTGCCACCTGACTCCCAAGGTCATGTAAGAAATAAATAAGAAATGCTTACACAACAAAGACGTGGCCACCCCATCCACTCAAACAGTCGCGATCCACAGAGGCAAGCAGTGCCTGAGAAATGGTCTCAAATAGTTCTTCTGGTTCCTAAAGGACAACTCAAGAGAAAGCACTTAGAATGATTGAAAACATAACCTTAAATTGGAAACTGGACTGTTTGTCAAGGATATTGCTCAATCGCAATCATGTAAAACCACTAGAATCCACATGATTTCACCCTACTCACATACCTCACCCACTGGAAAATCCCCCACGTGGGACAGAACAGTAGCTTATGTTTAGTGAGTACTAAAAACAATTAGCATACTAAGCTTAATTATATGAAGAAAAAAAAACAACTCGCCATGATCAGGCAATAAATTTAGGAAGCAACCAGTTGGTGTGGTTAGATAGGCCTATCCTTGAAAACATGTTCCTTTTTTACTATTCTTTCTGACCCCAGTATTTTTTTTTTTTTTTTTTTTGGTGGTGTCGCGCGGGGGGGAGTGGTGGGGGTCCAAATCCATCCTTTCACCCTAACTTATGCATGTGTGACAAAAATAAGACCGGTCCTGTTTTGTACAATTTATGGCACTTCGCTTCTTTGGCCCTGGTGTAATTTTTTGGCTTGTTCTATCATTTTTCACTTATATTACACAGGCTCTACATTTTTTTTCCAAGATTACGACAAAAGGAAAAGAAAGAGAACTGATAAATTTTTCCAAAGGAACTTGTTTTAAAGATCAAAAGGACAAGCCTACTCAAAAAAATTGAGATGGATTTGCTTGTTAATAGTGAAATGGGTACAACTACTAACCATATCAGGCTTGTACATTGACTCACAGGCACCATAAAGGGATTCTGATGCAGTACCAGAAACAACAAAATCTTTGGCCAGCTCCCTGTACATAGAACAAGATGAAGCAATTAAACAAGACAATGAAAAAAAATGTTAAGTACTTCAAAGCGTGTATATGTGGCATTCCGAACTGGACAAGATGCAGTTAATCAAACGTGTATAAGAACATGCTACTGCCTCTGCTGGGTCTTCTCTTTCTTTCTTTTTTTCCCCCTTTCGGTGAGGAGAGGCTCAGAGCACAGGAAAGAAATAAATTCCATAGCAAGCAACATTTTTAGGAAATGACTTTGATTGCAGAGGTCCTATGCACAGACAAATTAAGTTTTATTATTTCCTAGCAAAACCGAAATCTACCTGATCATGTACTCATATGACCATTAGTAGATATCTTACTTAGGCCTTCTCTAAACGTTTTTCTTTTCTTTCTCTGTCTTTCTTTCCCTTTTTTTTTTTCAGCCCCTTTTCTCTACGAGGGGAAGGGCATAAATTTTCTGGCACAAATTGCCGTTGTAGAATAAATACTGGACTGATAGAAACCAATCACGTTTGCTAACACTTGAGAACTAGCAACCACAATTTAATAGACGATGTAAGGTTCCTAAAGTCAATGTTGATCAACACAGTAAGGTTCTTAAAGTCAGTGTTGGTCAACACACCACCAAAAAAAAAAAAAAAACCAACCCATTGAATGTATATACTAGCAGCAGAGGTCTTTTATATGATTGTCCATTAATTACTAGGTTTCTTACATACAAACGTAAATGGCAAGATATTTGATCTACAACAACCAGACAGTTATTATAGCCACCCAACTACTGAATTTCACAAAATCTCCATATGTAATGCCTTTATATATATATATATATATATATATATATAACCAACTTAATTTTTCTTAAGTATATATAAAAGGCCAGATAAAAAACAGATGGCTCTTGCCCAACTTGCATATTTTCCACATGATGGCGGATAAATGGAGTTAGAATAAGGCCTATTGGAATTTGCAGCAGCACTTTTTGGCCCTACTAAGTATATCTTAAATAATAATAGCATACATGAGCTTAAGAACTGATGGCAGTGGATGACATTAATATCCATTTCTTTCAATTCAGTCCCTCACCCAACAAGAAAGAAACCAAAATAGATCTGACTCCATGCTTCTCACATAAGCTATTCCATGTTTTTTTTAATCAAGTGGATTTATCCTATTTCAGCTTGCAATTAAACAAAAACGAAGCTTTCCAGCACTGCTACTGCTACTGCTACTTGGTTCGTAGTGACCTATATTGCATTGCTATCTGGTGCTACCACCATTATTTGCCTTGGGAAGAACCTATGCTGATTAACGTTCGTGATTTGGTATTGCTACCAAAAATTCTCTCTATGCTCCATGGCATCTCCGGCCATATATTGAAGATCGGTGTTGCGATTCATATTTGTTCCAAGCTGAACATGAGAATTTTATATGCTCCAATTTGAGGGGGGTGTTAACGGTAAGAGAGAATGGACCCCATTACATTGATCCATTCCTAGTACAGCTAAAAGGATTTTTTTTTTGTTTTTGCTAGAAGGTCAAAATATATTAAAAAAAAAACAAATGAAAAGAAAAATTACAACCCCTATGATAGTAAAAGCTCCACCTTCGGCATTGCCATCAGTAGCGCCTTATCAAGGGAAGAACCCTAACAGAATCGAAATCTCTTACAATAAGAGGCATCCCAAACTACCTCCCTAGCAATAAGAGAGGGACAAAAGTTCCAACAATCTGAAAGAAGATCAGTTGCAGCTCAATGATTTAAGATGTCAACAACTGCATTTCCTTAACTAAAGCATGTTGAAAAATAGACTGACTTATTTTGGTAATCCATAATCAATCTATTCCACCATTGTTGAAACCACCATGGAATATTATTTGATCTAATGCTAGCAATTACTGCCTCTGAATCACTTTCAATTCAAACTTTGGTGAGGTTTAACCGAAGACCTTCTTAAAGGCCTCTGATCAGAGCAGAAAACTCAGCTACAAAGTTGGTGGCAGATGGAATATACTCACTAAATGCAAATAAGACCCAACCAGAATAGTCTCTAATGACTCCGCCAACGCCAGCCTCCCCTGGATTTCCAAGAGAGCTCCCATCAACATTAATTTTGTACCATCCCTTCATCGGTTTTGTCCATGGGACTGGAAACACCCGACTTGGCTTTGCTCTTCTTACAGAAATTTGTAGATTTTTTGAGGCTACCAAGTCATGAACAGATTTTTATAACTTGTGGATAAATATATGTCATATCCTGAAATTTCTGTTCAATAATCTTCATTCCTGCTAAAATATTGGGTTTCAGACCTGCATAACAACTACTATTCCTGGTAGACCAGATTGCAAATAATATAAGAACAAGGAGGGGCTTCCACAGCTTGGGAAGAGGCCCAATCCATTGTTTCCTAGAAAGACTTGGTCAATATTCTGTTTATCAAATCAGCAACAGCAATGCAGTGTGTTGTTAGCATACAAACAGTGTGGAAATAGGGTTAATGGAAGTTCTCTCTATGCTCCATGGCATCTCCGGCCATATATTGAAGATTGGTGTTGCGGTTCATATTTGTTCCAAGCTGAACATGAGAATATTATATGCTCCAACTTGAGGGGGATGTTAACGATAAGAGAGAATGGACCCCATTACGTTGATCCATTCCTAGTACAGCTAAAAAGACTTGGTCAATATTCTATCACATCAGCAACAGCAATGCAGTGTGTTGTTAGCATACAAACAATGTGGAAATAGGGTTAATGAGTAAGATGTTGACTCAGTCCATTCTTAGCAGTACTATGAATGGACCACAGTAATGGACTCCATTTCCTCTTATCGTTAACGCTTCCTCAAGCTGGCGCGGATAAGATTCCCATGTTCAACTTGGAACAAATATAAACCGCAACACCGATATTCAATATATGGCCGGAGATGCCAGGGAGAATAGAGAGAACTTATAGTAGCAATACCAAATCGCAAACATTACTCAGCATAGGTTCTTCTCGAGTAAGCAGATAGTAGTATTAGTAGCAAATAGTATAGCAATATAGGTCACTGCGAACCAAGTAATAGTAAGATCTCTTCAAGGAGCATACACAAACTTGAGCAAATATATACTCCTTCTCCCCCTCATGTGGAATATCCCACATGGACAATTAATGATGGGAGACACGACAAAACAGCAAGTAGGAGCAGTGCAAGTCTGTTAAAACAACAATGTACCTGAGGGGGAACATCCCACATGGATAAATGATGGTGGGAGACACGACAAAACAGCAAGTAGGAGCAGCTTGAGTCTCTTAAAACAACAATGTACCTGACCCAACTTTGGGAGAATAAACAATAGCACTAGCGAAAAATCCAACCCATGGATACCACTCCAACTGTAGGATATTAGAGACAATATATCCAAATTGTAATGCAATCCAACGGTCAGATTGAAAGTTATAAAGAAATTTGTATTAGACCGGCACTACCCGGGTTTACAGGTAAGGCTAAAATTTTAGATCGTTAAATCTAGCCATTGGATGCAAATCAGAATTTGTAGCAATGCAACCAATAAATAATCAAAGGATGATATCCAAAGATGAATGAGATCCGACGGACAGATCAAGAGATATGGACATTTCCTTGGACTGCTAGGATTATGGACATAAGCAAGTATATTTTTGATGAAAATAGAGAAGTCAAAATGTGACTTTCAAATGATGGTCAAATTTGGGGTAGGTAGTAGGCTACTAGAATAGGTAACTAGTATCAAAATATGATAAGGATCCAAGGATTGGATAGATAACCATCAAGCAATCACTATACTTATAGGACTTCAGCATATAAAGTTAACATCAGCAGAACACCAACAATCGATGGCAGCAGTAGTTCAATGACATGTTACACAATTGATGAAGCATTTTCAGCAATAAGACAGATTCCAAACTGTACAAAGTCTGATGACTGGCTGTAACCCAACCAAATCTGATATTGGAACCCCAAACGGTATTCAATGGAAACCTCATAATAGTATCAGATTTAACAACTGAAAATAATATCAACAAAGCCAAACCTGAGAGTAACAGATTGAAGAAAACCACCCAGATTTCAGATCTGATTTGTAGCAACAGAATGGGTACTCCACCGACCCAAAATTTAGGTTGGCAGAAATCAGTTTAATGGTGATGACAGAGAAATCTAGGAATCATAATATATGCAGAAAATCAGTAAACCAGTCAAGCAACCATTAATGGAGGATAGCAGTTCGGAAAATCAGATCAGAAATCATAAATTAAATATCCTGAACTGACAAAACAGAACCATAACTGCAGAGGATGTTTACCAGATCTGCAAAGATGTGCTGAGTTGTAATCCCATTCTAAGGATTCTTGTGGTTCCGAAGAATCCAGCTACAGGAGAACCAGGAACAGAGAGCTTCCCCCCCCCCGCCCCCCTTTTCCGCCGGACTCTTTGGTCTTAAGAATGCTGGTTTTAAGGAGTGATTGCCCTTCTCCGACCCTTACTGCCCAACCTGAGAGCGGACGGCTAATGCGTTCCACTTATTGAACAGGATTCTATGGTCGGTCCGACCATATAAAGCAAAAGCAGTGGAGGCAGTAATGGTAGCTGCACACCAGAACTAGAACCTTAACTCTCATAAGGCAACGTAGGTGATTGCTCTGAAACCATGTGTTGAAGAGTTAGTCAATAGATTTCTAGTCTTAGAGTTACATTAGTATTTATATTTCATAGTATTTAGCTTTCCTAGTTTCCTAGTTGTTTATCTTTTCTAGTCTTGAAAGAAGACCTATGAAAGTAGTTTTTTCATTCTATTGTAATTGCTCTATTTTCTATTTAATAAGATCAGCAGTACGAGAGACACACACGTTCTCTCTATCCTATTCTTCTTCTTCTTCTTCTCCATTCTTTCTTCTCTTTCTTTACTTTGTTACATGGTATCAGACAACTACCTAAGTTGCCATTTTGGGAGTCGTTTAATGTTCTTGTTTTAGTGTGGAACCATCATTGCCGCCTCAACTGTACCTGAAGATTTTTGGTAGGTTTCTTTTGTTCTGTTCTTCCAGATTAGAAGTCTGTTCTTCTATGATCTGATAGTTATTCCCTGGTTATTTCCCCCTTCAAGTTCTGATCTACTAATCTCAGATATGAACTTGATCTAGTTCCAGTTATTTTCTGTTACTCAGATTCAAATTAGAATCGCTGATATTACATACTCTGTCGAGCTCATCCTTGCCTGAATCTTGGTTTTATTTCTCTGGTTTCGCATTAATTGAATCAAATTATTATTGTGGTTTTAATTCCACAACTAGTTTTCCATTCTTCCACGGAATCGATTTCAGTTTTATTACATCATATCGGTACAATATTCCATGGGTTGGTTTTTTGAATTGCATTAATGAGTTGATTTGTTCATTAAATTCTGCAATCGATTTAACTTGATAAGTTTTCCTAGTTCCACAAGGAAACTCTCCTAGTTTAACATCCAACCATTGGATCAAACACTATTGTACTATTTTCTGTAATAAAGAGTTCTATTATCTTACAGACTTCTTGATAACTCTTATATCCACCAATGGATTAAGTTCAAATTCTAATATGATATTACCCAATCCTATTATGCCACATTGACCTTTTCTGATCTGTCTTTGCCGCATCACAGCTTTGACTTTTCAATTGTATAAAAAAAAAAAACAAAAAACAAAAAACACAACTACTAGTGTTCACTAATCCAAACATTCACAGGAGTCTCCCATAACTCCTAATCTAACAGTTGGATCGTTTTGATATTGCCATGTCAATTATTTTTCTACTTGCTCCTCTGAGTTAAAGTGTGGGTTTCATCCAACAATCAGATCGGGAGTGAGTTCTATATTTTCTGGTTCTAACCAATTCAATGCAATTCTGGCTATTCGGGAATCCCTCCCTCTTCAACATATGTTGCAACCGATACTGCCATCCTCTTGTGATTAGGCCCAGTTTATCATGTCATAAACTTCACCAGGAGCATGGTTTCTTTGTTCCCTTGAAACCAATACTACCTCATACTACTGTAAGTCTGCTCTATCAGTTCCATGCACCTTGCTGCTATCTATTGTTGCTTCAAGGTATCTAATCTCTACTATTGCTGCTATCCATGGTTGTCGAGGTGGTTCCACACTAAAGTGAATACAAATGGTGGTTCCACGTGCAGTGTCTGAAAACTATGTACATAAGCAAATACAAATGTTATAAAAGTAATAAAAATATAAACAAAATTATATTAGAACAAAGCCTCAGGCAACAAGTCAACAGCACGCTTCAGACGACAAAAGCTGCCTCACCAGACGCCTTGACAGCTATGTTTCGTCCTTTTTTTTTTTTTTTTTTTTTTGGTAGTAGACCACGTTAATGGGCCTAAAATATGGATAGGATGTGGGAATATGGGATTCACTTTATTAGTTAGTCTAGTTAGAATACTTTTTTAACTGTTATTAAAGTATTTTAGTTAGGCTGGATTAGTTAGATAGTTTTCAAGGCATCGCCTAGGCGCCCAAGTGCCCTCGTGACGCCTTGGAAAATTGGCGGCCTTGGTCGCCTAGACGGGCGCCCCATCAGGCCTCCAACGCCTTGGTTCGCCTTGGCGCCTTAGCGCCTTGACAACTATGATTAGGTATCTATGAGTCCAGCCTTGCTTAAGTTGTTTCTTTCTTATGTTATTCTGAGTTTTAGCAGCAGTAAATTACCTCCATAGCAAGCTATTGGGTGGAGAAGTTTTAGGCCTAGTTTTGAAGTTTTACTTAAGCAATGTAAATGTTGCGTATATTCTTCTCCTCCCCAGACCTTGCAGTAGCGGGAGTTTCATACACTGGGACACCCTTATTTTTGAAGTTTTACTTGAAAAATGTAAAGGTTATGCCCTACAACGAATTTTGATGAAATAATGAAAGGACTTTGCTTTGTTTTGGTCTGTGGGATTCAGGTGTGTTGACTATTGTGGATTCAAGAGTTCTTAACTGCTGTGAGATTCAGTTGGGTACTGGTGGGATTCCAGCCCTACAAATAAGGTGGGATTGCTGATTATATCTTTCCTCTCCATCTATCCTGGTCACTTTCTGTTTTCTTAATCTATGATCTGTTTATTTAAGGGATTTTCTTATTGACACCTCCTAAGGTGCCAAATAATTTGTGAACTTATTTTTTTGCCCTTCAACTATAACATTTTTTTTTGTACTGATAAATTATTGTCATTTCATATGAGTATTCAAATGTGCAAGACAATGACAACTCTTGACAATGATATAATGGTAAGTCACTTTCAAATAATTTTATAAAAACCCCTTTTTACCCCTGACATAATATAATTTTTAATAATAAGGCAAGGAGCAATCAAAAGAAGGTTACATCTTCTAAATACACCTATAGAGGTACCATTTAGACAGTCCCTTACTTAAAGGGTGGTGCTTGTTGTCACCAAAGTGAAGAAAATAATTCAAAAGTGACTTATCATTATGTCATTTTCAAAAGGTGTCATTGTCTTGCGTGTTTTCCGAGAATACAAGTGAAATGACCATATTTACCAACCCCCCCCCCTAAAAGACAAAAATAATAAGGTTACAATTTTTTCACCAACCTTGGTTATAGCAAGATTTTCCCTTAATTAAACCATGCTGTCAATTGTCAGTATAGTTTTCTGTTTCAAAATCTCATCTCGATTCTGATTTAAAATCTGATCTTTTCAATCTAAACTTGAATTCCTTCTGCAACCAGGTTTCTTCAATTCCAGAATTTCAAAAATCTGTTTTTACTTTAAATTGGTAGTTCTGATTTCTGTTTATGATTTTGATTCTAAAACAGTTTCTGATAGTTTTCTGCATCGAATTCTCACTGGTACTCTACTTTCTAAAATTATGCTTTGCTTTATCTTAGTTATTGCTATCAATTGCTGGTTTCTGTTAGTAACTGATTATTGCACCTTGATAATTCTGATCTGAAAGTTTAGACTTACCCATCGATGATCATGCAGAATTGTTCAATTCCTACATGCAGGACTCTCCCATAAGTAGAAATCCAGCCGTCATAATAACATCATATTTTTCAGACCTTTTCTACCTATTAATTTGAGCATTTGACCAATATTTCAGACTGATCAGAATTGATTTGATTGAGTTATTCTCATAATGTGGATCTTATTCCTTTAAGTCTTTAACTATGTATCCTTTAACTCTGTGATGCAGGAGCAATTGACTGGCTGGACCGTATCACCCCTTGTGGAGGCCCCAGCCTAAACAGAACCAGACCAACCCGGTCTTTTCTCCAAAGGAAATGGTAACTCAGTAGGATTTTTAGTAATGTAATCTTCTTTTGTTTGGCAGGAGTAGAATTATAGGGATTTCATTTCGTAGTTACGGTCTCTAAGGTAGGTAGGTTTCTAGTTTCAGTTTCTTTAGTTTCAAGTTTTTTTTTTTTCCAAAGAGCCTGTAGCCCATCAATGGAAGACGGTTTTTATAAATGGAATGAAATTTAGTTTTGAGTTTACACAATGGCATCTAGCTACCATGAGAGTAGAAATCTGATTCGACCATAGTTGTCAAGGCGACAAGCCGATCAAAGGCATTCGGGGCCATCCTAGGCTCCTAGGCCTTACTAGGTGCCTAGGCTTTACCTAGGTGCCTAGGCCTTACCTAGGCGACCAAGGCGTTCCCAGTGTATTTTTATTTTTATTTTTAAAATATTAATGTTATATTAATGTTTATATATATGCAGTATTCTACATAAACAATCAACATTTAAGACATCACTTAATTAATATGAGAAAACCAACAAAGCAACAAATAATGAATAAAGTATAGAACATAAAGAAACGTATTTATAATAAACAAAAAATCACAAATCAATAAAGTAAGAAGTTAGAACTTAAAACATCATAGCATATACCTTTTTTGAGCTTGGCTGGTTGAATGAATGGTTTTTTACCACAACTCTTATCAAATTTATCCGGAGGTTTACCAAAGATTTTGAATCGGATCAGATGCTTTTGTTAGCTGATACCATTTCAGGTTCCCTGCTAAGAAAATCAGCTAAAACATTGTTAGAGCCTTTAATATATTCTATTTCAAAAGGAATTGACTGACAAAATTAAACCAATTTATTCGGCGAGGGTTTTCCTCCCATTTTTTACATTTTAAGAAATCCTTAACAGCCTAACTATCCGTTCTTATAAGAAATTTATCAGATGCTAAATAAATTTTGAACCTTTTTTACCCATTTATTATAGCTAAAATTTCTTTTTCATAGATAATATAATTAATTTCGGCAGGCTTGAACTTGCCAGAATTATAACCACAAAGTTCTTTAGCTTTTGGATTTTTCAGTGGTTTGCATTTGAGAACAACTCCCCAATGTTCGTTGGAGGCGTCAATTTCGAGAATCATGTAATCTCCTGTTTTCGGAAAATACAAGGGGGGTAAATGTTTAATTTCTTCTTTAAGAGACTGAATTACTGCAGTATCATTAGCAATCCATTCAAAAGGCTGATCTTTTTTGAGCAACCGTTGCAAAGGGTTCTCCTTTTTAGAGAGATCTTTAATAAAATGTCCACCATAATTAAGAATTCCGAGAAAACTTTAGAGTTGCTTTTTATCTATTAGAGTGTCTAGAAATTCTTTTAATTTTACTAAAATATGGTCTTGTAATTGAATACCATTTGGACTAAGGGTTAATCCTAAAAATTCGATAGTAGTTTGTTTTACTTCGATTTTCTTGGGGAAAAGGATTATTCCATGTTTTTGGAATAAGTTAGTCATTATTTCTAGATGCTTTGTATGTTCTTCTCTGTTTTTAAAGAAGACTAAAATATCATCAATATAGACAACACAAAAGTCTAGATTAAAGAAGATGCTATCCATCCATCTCTGGAAAACTTGCGGTGCATTACATAATCCAAAGGGCATAGCTATCCATTGGTAGTGTTTATAATAAGGGGTATTAAAGGCGGTCAATGGTTTTGACTCATCGGTTAATTTTACTTGCCAAAATCCTGATTTACAGTCGAATTTATTGTAAATTCTAGCATCCCTAATTTTATTAATTAAGACGTCTTTTTGAGGGATAAAATAGCCATCAAAGATAAGATGCTTATTTAAGCTCTTATAATTAATTACCATTCGTGCTTTTCCTCGTTTTATCTCAACATGATTTCGTACTAGAAATGTTGGGCAGGAATGAGGGCTTGATGTCGGTTCAATAAGTCCTTTATCTACTGGAACTTATCCACAAAACATTGGATATTTCGTTCCTATCTTTAATGAACATTTTGGACAACCATTCGGAAGACCTGTTCCCCATCAACCAGAATATGGATGTAAAATCCTAGCCCATTTTCAACACCTTCAAAATTCTCAGGGACAAGTGGACAACCCATGGCCGGATCCTTGGGCCACCCCAACTCAAGAAATATCATATTCTCAGGTTTTAAAAGCCTTAACACCTGAACCTTTGTCAAAAAAATATGGTTGCTGACTTCTTTAATCCAGGAATTCCAAAAGTTTTTATGAAGAAATTAATGGTGCCTGGAAAGCACATGTTACGGAAGAAAAGAACTGTTTCGGAAACATTTAAGTTATCTTTCTAACATGTTGGCCCAATATTGTTTTAAACAAAAAGATTTTCAAAAACTCATTCTAGACATTATTAAACAAATGAATTGGAATAATGATTATGATTTAGATAAGATTAACATATTTTTATAAATTGCGGAATATATGGAACCCCCTTATTCCGATAACTGTGTTTTTAATAAAATCAAACGCATTTGTCTATATGAAAAAAACAGACAGATTCTCCCCATGGATCTCTTCAACCAGATTAAAACAATATGTGATGAAGAACAATATACAGCTTTTAATAATATTTTAACCCAATATTATGAACGACTGTTTGAAAATAAATTCAAACATATGCGTTTATGCTTTTATTTAGAATTCTACCCTTGGGATGAAACAACATTTTCTTGGGGATTAGTCTCTAAAGTTTATTTTAAAAATACCAGTGCCGATTTAATCAACCATTTCCCTAATATGATTAAAGTCATGCTTTATCATGTTGCTAGTACGTGAAAATTTGATAATTACTTAGAATTAAGTATTTTTGAAACTTTGGGTTAGCGGAGACAAGAAAGGTTTTTTGCACCTTATCAAATCTGGACCTTAACCAGACCGTCCGACATAGATCTAATCGGCCCTCTACAAATTGAAGCTGATGAAGCATTGAAAATGGCCCGACAAATCAAAGGCGAGCGATTCTTCATCAACTCGATAGTCGAACTCCATGATGCGGCCAAGTACACTCAACTCTTTGACTTTCAAATCACTGATGGGCAGAGAGTATTCTATACGAATATGCACATCAATTACCAGATCACCCCTCAGCAAGAACGCAAGGCTCATCAACGGTTGGATCAGACCTTCCTTTTAAATACTTACTTGAAACTGAAGAAATCATCAATCAGCGTCAATTAGAGAGGAGATATTTCAATCTGGATACCGATGACTCATACATGTCCTCTCTTGATAGCAAACCCCGCACCTGCTGACATGATCAAGTCTCGAGATAATGAACAACTGCACACGTTAGCATGAAGACCTGTTATGAAGCCACGTGTTAAAATTCCAGCATATGACATCTCGGAAGACTTATCTTTTCTATTTGGAGTTACTGTAGCAGTAAATACTATTCAAGTTACTAAGTACGGTAATTACTGTTCCTGTTACTATAGCAGTGAATAGTGTCACCGACAACACTATTCAAAAAGTAATTTAACTTGAGTTATTATTAACCCAATGATAGATTCATGTGTTTTCTATAAATAAGCACCTACCATCTCCTTTAAGGGGCATGTCTTACCTTCCTTTCTCTCCCTCTTGTAAAGTCTCTCCCTCTCTCCCTCTTCTCTTCTTTCTTTTGAGTGCTTGAGTTCTTCTCTCTTTGTAAAATCCTCTTCTCTTGTAAACGGTATCAGAGCCTCGTTGCTCTTTTGAAGATTGAAGAAACAGTATAATCTTCTCTTTATAGTCTTTGAATACCGTCTACTATCAAATTCTTAGCCTATAATTAGAGGTGATTACAAGTCTTTGTACTTAGAATCCCACCTTACCCAGGTTGGTTAGTAACGAAATTTCTTTGTTTATTTACTTTTATGTTGCTTTAAGTCTTTATTTCTTACTTTAAAGTCTTTACTTTATGTACTTCTTCTTCAACCCTCCTTTTACTTCTTTCACGTTTACTGTTCACATACTTTCAAGATCTCTTGCCGGTTGGCTGAAAAGTTTTGGGATCTTCTTGTCCATAACCATCTTATTTTGTGGGGTAGTTGGCCCTTAAGCTCCCTTTTGAGCCGGGAAGGCATGTGGTTGAGCTGGCCGTAATTCATCTACTGAACTCACAAGATCTAGGAAGTTGTGATCATAGTTGTCAAGGCGATAATGCGATCCAAGGCATTTGAGGCCATCCTAGGCGCCTAGGTGACCAAGGCGTTCCCAGTGTATTTTTTTTTTTAAATATTAATGTTATATTAATGTTTATATATATATATATATATATATATATATATGTGCAGCATTCTACATAAATAAACATTTAAAACATAGGTTAATTAATATAAGAAAACCAACAAAGAAACAAATAATTGAGTTAAGTAGGCAACACGTATTTATGACTAACATTTGCTTATTTCTAACAAATTTTACCGGAGCGTAACTCCTTTAATATACTTCGGATTCAAGCAATCTCAAATTCGTTGCAAAGCTAGTATAATCAGTTTTCCAACAAATCCTAGATTGCTTGAATCCGAGTTATAATGAAGGAGTTACACTCCAGTCAAACCTTGTTCGAAGTACGCAAATGCTGTTAAAAGTCGTTTGAATGTAAATTATTTTTTGAGCATCAAAGCAAGAGATTATTTTGGCGGTTTTTAATGATGCTTTACTATAATAAGATTTATGGAATTTTTATATTTGGAAAAAAGCCTAGCATTTTGAAGTTGAAAATCACCCCCGCACCCGAAAATATGATTTTTGTTCTTCAACTGGAGGGTTGACTTTTTATTCTTCTGGAATTTGAATTTTAAACTATTTTTATTGGATTCAAATAGGGGGTATTTGCTTATTTATGAATAGTATCTTTTATATTTCATTTACTTAAATGATATTAGTCATAAATAAGTACTGTCTGATAAATGTTGTTCTTGTCTAACATAATAAATCCTGTGAAGCAAATTCAGAGATCAAAAGGAAAAAAAAAACACATATAAGACCCAAGGCGACCGCCCAGGCATTCTGGGCGCCCAAGGCGTCCAAGGCGGCGCCTAGGCAACGCCCAGAGAGCCTAGGCGACTCAGCCCTAAGCAAGCAAGGTGGCAAGACTTCTTGGCTGAGTTCGATATGTGTATCGAGTATAGCCAAGACAGGACACACGAATCTAGTGGCTGATGCGTTAAGTCGGAAAGCAGAGCTTGTGAGCTTGAAGCTACAGGAGAGAACTGCTGTTAGCCAGTTTAGGAGCACCCTTTCTGATAGGATCAAGGAGGTCTCCAGGCAACACTAATAAGGCGCCCAGGCGCCCAGGCTCTGGAATCACACCTGGACGCAACTATGGCTGTGATTGCATAGCAAAATTATGTGGTATTAATAGTAACGAGTATGATCATAGTACTCATACTTTAAAAACAAGTAATGAAAAATTGTCCGCTATAAGTGGCGCATTTAATATGTCACTAGACTTATCTTTTACTTTTCTTCGTAAAATCGACAAAAAAGTTGATGATATTCAAAATGAAGTTACCATAGTAAATGATCAAGTAACCCAACTTGGTTCTATAATAGACTTGGATCTCAACCAAGAGACCAAAATGACAATCAATAGGCTGGACCAAAAATTGGATAAAATTTTAAACAAAAATTTTTCCAAAGAGATTCCTGTAATTTCCACGTCCCACCGAACTTCGTGGTATTATGGAAATGCCGAATCCTTGAAACCACTCAATACAGAAAAAACAACTACTCTTTCTCAATTTCTTTCTTTAAAAGAAATATTAGACTATTGGAAAAAATGGTTTAAAAAAGAAACCGATTTTTCTGAAAAACAAAAATTAGTAACCATGATGCAACAGCTTTATACCGAACATGAAAAGGTATTTAAGCAGCATCATTATAATCTCTTTGAAGAAAACCCCTCTGAAGAAACCGACTCAGATGCAAACCCTTTAGAAGTATTATCTGAAGAAGACGATGAGTTAATCCCAGTATCAAAAAAGGTTGTAGATGAACTCTTTACCAATGATGACAAGGCTAAAATAATAGTCGGAACATCTAGAAAACTTTGAGCTGAATCTTTAAAGAAAGTTCGACCTAGTAGTTAGAAACTTTCCTTCTCCCGATAATCTTTACATGACAGATACCTAGTCATGGAACCCACGAATGATAGATTCACACAGCGAAAGCTCAGAAACTGAGTCTAATACTGAGTCAGAAACTGAGTCCGATACGGAACTAGACTAAACTAGGCAAGGTAAACGAAAAATAGGTGACGACAATCATCTCGAAACCAATAACGATTTTCGATCTCGAACAACCGAGGAAGATTTTACTGAACATCTGAAAGCTACAGATGATTCTAAAGAATTTGTACCAAATCCCCCTGTTTTCATGACCCGTAAAGAGGATCTTAACAAAGGAAACGTAACCTCAGGAGGAACATATTTAGACCTAACACATGTCCTTTTTAAAAATTACGAATCTGCCATTGATGATTGGGCACAATCCTTGTCCATTGTCATCACAAGCTTTGAATCCATATGGTCTAGGAAAAAATTCTTAGATTGGGTTAGTGGAACTCTCCAAGGTTCTGTTCATCACTATCTCAAACAATGGGAAAGTATCCCAAAAGGACAAGCTGCTAAAGAGCTTCTTCAAAACTCGATGAAATCATTTGATGCATTATTATCTGATATTGTAAAACTCCTTAAAAATGAGTTTTACGGAATCAGATCTGAAGAACAAACAGCAGAAGATATTACATACCTCTATGATGCCAAAATAAGTATTTGTGCCTCTATTCCTCTAAAAGTAATAAATCCTGCATTAAAAATATATGCATCAAGATTGCAAAAAAGAAATTCTCATGTATCTAAAATTATCCTAGGTAATGCAATAAAAAATAATAACTCAATAAAAATCCACATCCAAATACAAACAATTCTATAAGTTAAATCAATCATCAAAAAAACTATGGTCTATTGCAAGTTCTTGCTCATCCCCTCCATTATGATCCTCAGGCCTCTGTCCAAAGTCATCCTCAACATCCTCATCATCATTAACAGTAACATCTTCCACTTCTTGAATATCTTCATGATCAAATTCATCTTCAACTGAACCCCTCCTGCTCACACGGCGCGTGTAGTGGATATTGCTTCCAGAAGTTTGGGCTCTTGTTACTCTATTGTGTCCCTCAATAGATGTTGATGCCTCAACTGCTCTATCAACATCAGACCATGTGAGATCATCATGGACTATCTACTCCTCTTCTTAACCAATCATCCACTCACAACTCCAGTCCAACTCATCTAAAAGCAAGGGATCATAATTTATGTTTTGTTCACGCCTTTCATTAAATATTACTTGAAGACGTCTATTGTATTGGATGAAGACAAGAACAATTAGACGTTGATATTCTAGCCTGTTCCTCTCCATGGTGTGTATCTGAATTTATAAACAATATAGATATTGTCATTCTTCTCTAAAAGACTAATACTAGTCCATAACAAAGAAATATAATATTTACAAAATAAAAACAAATGTATTCCAATTGCATTGGCAACCAGAAGAAGAGCAACACAAGCCTAGAATGTGGGATGCAATCTTCGAAAGTTCAATGATGTTACATCCATGACTACACCACCATTTGACTGAGAAATATAAAATACAATAAATTATAAAGATAAAACTCAAACAATAAGCACTGAACTGAACTTTTTAAATTAAAATAATATTCACGAAGACTAAATGTAGCTCGTTGTCTAATTGCCATTGCACTTCCAAATATGCCTTGAACAAGTGTATTGAAAGCAAGCTGGAATTCCTTTTCCTGGTTCCATTAAGCTCATCATTAATTTACTTAAAGAATTTTCCAGGATTAAGAAATAATGCAGCAAGATATAAAAGTCGCCCTATCTGACACTCCCAACGTTTATCAATGATGCCGATCACTTTCTTCCACAATCTTCCTTAACCACCAAAATGTCATTGTATTTTTTTTTTTTTTTTGTTGCCTTTTCTATTGCCAAGTATATTTCAGGCATAGCGGGCTTCTCATCCCCATCCATAATCATCAATACAACAACAATGGGCTTGGATGCTTTCAAGAAATCTTGTACACGATTCCAAAACTGGACAGAAAGCAATGTATCAGCTACTAGTTTTTCTACCTTTGTCTTTACCAAATTACTTTTTGTCCAATCATCAGAAACAAATAGTTGCTTCAAAACATCTTTGTCTTTTAACAAACTCTAAAATGTGAGAAATGCTATTGCAAACCTCATTACTCCAGCTCTAACAAGATCTTGACCACCAGTTTTAGCCCTCATAGCATCAAAAATACGGGTATGTCTATAGTTAAAGGTTGTGACTCTTCTACCCTTGGCTATTGAACTCTTAAATTCATTCATATTCCCACTTCTTCCAACATAAGGTCAAGACAGTGAGCTGCACAAGGTGTACAATATAATCTATCCCTCTTCTCCACGAGTAGTTTACCAGCTGCTTTATAATTTGATGCGTTGTCTGTAATCACTTGAACGATATTTTCTTCTCCAATCTCTTTAATTTTATCGTCTAACAAAAATTAAAAAATGTTAGCATCTTGAATATGCTGAGATGCATCAAGAAATCCAAGAAAGAATGTTCCCTCTGGACAGTTAACAAGGAAATTAATCAAATGTCTTCTTCTTTTATCGAGACCATACTATTTCCAATACACTTCATGCTGCTTTCTCATTTCTGTAATTTTCTCTTTTTCAGCCTTCAACAAAGGCACTCTCACCTCATGATCGGTTGGGGGCTTGTATTTTGACCCAGCCTATGCAATGGATTTAACAATTATCTCAAAGCTCCTGGACTTAACAACGTTAAAAGGAATCTCACACTCATACATCGAAGCAGCAATGTGACTATCAGTTTCGTTTTTATGCTCAAGTAAAAGAAACCGACTGTGCAATGTAGTTTGTATAGGCTCCTTCATTTTTCAATATCTCTCACTAACAACTTCTTCAGGAGCTTTCCTCACATGAGCATCCATTGGACCTCCTACTTGTTGGAGGAAAACTTGCTTTCTTTTAGAAGTTGTTTCAGAGCTTGGAGTTGGGACAGTTTTGAATTCTTGAGATGGGGGGAGAGGGTGGGCTGCAAATTCCCTTCTGTTTCCTCAATAGGTATATCCAAATCATCATTCTGAACAAGATGACCTAAATCATCTATCCTCTTCTTCTGATTCTTTACTATGTATTGATGCATCTCTTTTAAACTCTCAGCAGATACCTTACTACACTTGGTTGCGTCACCAAAACCACCAACCACGTGTTGCTTCAATCTTTTGATCCCCTGGTTCGTGTCTCTACCACATAGAGTACACCAAACTATATTTTTATTTGCTAGATTTGGCCAATAATCATACTTCCGGTCAGGATCTTTTGATTTAGCCTTCCTGGCTGGATCTTTACTAGGATCACAGGTTGGATTTGCAACACTTGACACCTTGACGGTGTAGAATTACTACCAGTAGGAGGATCCATATTCACACTGATGTTGCATAGTACACAAATAGAAATATACAACATGAGCATACAACATGAACTCACATTAACATAACATTAACTGACATTAACATTAACATAACATTAAGGAAATGCTTGCCTGCTTGGACAATGATAGAAACCTTGACTATGGTTGTTTTGAATCCAGAATGTCAAGTGGACACAACCACCCTCCTTGTCTTGGCTTAAGACCAGCAATACAAATTGCAAAAAAAACTGATAGAATAAGAGTTAGTATTTAGTATTGGGCCTAATGGCTATTAGCCTATTATACACCTGAAAAGCACATTTTCCAGAAAATTGTGTGACAACTCAGTCAACATATTGAACCCAATACCCTAAGTTCTGGCATGGACATCCAACAAAGAAAATAGAGTAATACAGTAAAGCACCATTAACCATTTTTCAACATAACTATGTCTTTAGAAAATAGTGTGATAAATGTTAACTGATAACTAATAAATGCTCTTTCAGGAGCAACTTGCAGGTGCAGCAAAGAAAAAGAGTCGACATTCAAAAAAATAATAATAATAAAATTGGGGTGTAGGTTTGCAACAGTCGGCAGAGAAGAAGAAGAAAAAGCAGAAGAAAAATTACTCAAGCTTGTACTCCTTTCGACGATGATGCAGTCCAAGGACCAGCCAGTAGTGGATCAGCCCAAGGATATGTCAACATGGGCCCAACCCACACTGTTCACGCGGTACTGTTCACGTGAACAGTACCAACAGCAGATTTTTCACTCTTTTTTATTTCTTTCCTAAAATATAGTTAGTTATTTGGAATTTTAATTGTTTGGAAACTAAGAACTTTCTTAAATTTAGTTTCCTAAAAGTTTTTAGAAACTTTCCTATTTTCAGATTTAGAAAGTTTTCTTTCCATTGTATTAAAACCTTCCTATGTTATAAGGAGGTTTAGTTTTAATAGTTTTATCTCTTTCCTATTTTAATTGTAAGGATTCTCATTATAAATAAGAGTAGTAGAAGCTGACTGGTGGTTTTTAGATTTAGACTAGAAAAAAGAAGAGAGTTTAGCTCCTGATTTTCTGGTTGAGTCTCATAGGTTGTAAGATTCAACCGAAATATTCTGTTTTATGGTTTTCTTATCCTTTTGTTAATTCCTTCAAGTTCTTATTATTGCATACTGAATTGCGATACCATTAAGTGCTGATTTGATCAACGAAAGCTCGTGGGATTAAAGATTAAAATCATATCGACCAACTCTAACTAAACCAGTCCCGTTTTCAGATGATAGGTAGTTTTCAAAAAAACACATCTCTCTCATCTGTGATCGGATCATCTCCAACTTTGGATATGTTTTCAAGTACATCCTAAAGAGTATTTCCCATCAAGTTTCAAGTGATTTCAAGGGTTAGATTTCAAGATAAGTGATTTTCTTCATTACTTTTCTCTGCAAATTTTGTATTGGACTGAATTAAGATCCTGTAGCAAAGAGGGCTTGTTAATTTGACTTGCTTTGAACCCTCTTTGCCATCAATTGGTATCAGAGCATGGCTGAGGAGAGTTATAACTCTCCTAATCAATCCAACAATCCCAATGACCTTGTTAATCTGGTTCTCCAACGATTGGCCAAAATGGATGCCAAGTTAGATAGTATGGATGGGAGAATGAGTAATTTGGAGGAGCTAAATCATCCTAGGCCTGCTAGAGTGGAAGCCCCTAGAAGGGAAACCCTTAATGCCAACCTAATGCCAAGACGTATTCTTAGGGCTCCTCAAAGAGTCCCTAGAGAGGAATACCACAACCCACCCTATGACGACTATGATAAACCTATCCGTTACCAAACCCATAAAGTACGGATGGACCTCAAGGAGTTTTATGGGAGACAAGACCCTGAAGCCTTTCAAGATTGGTTGAATGCCTTAGATGACTACTTTGATTGATTTAGCCTTCCCGAACCTAAAAAGCTACAATTGGCCCGCTCCAAACTAGTGGGGGGTGCTCGTGATTGGTGGCGTAACTATGAATATAGTCTCATGAGGAGTCGTAGAGAACCCACTACTTGGGAGGAGATGAAGGAAGAATTGAAAGAAAAATATTTGCCACGATCCTTCCAAAGAAGGTTGCATGACCAGCTGAATAATCTTCGACAAGGCACTATGAGTATGGAAGATTATGTCTATCAGTTTGACCAATTGTGTGCACGGTCAGGTTCACGAAACAATGATGATCAAATGATATCTCGG
This sequence comes from Protea cynaroides, assembly GCA_028583415.1. Lineage (NCBI taxonomy): Eukaryota > Viridiplantae > Streptophyta > Magnoliopsida > Proteales > Proteaceae > Protea > Protea cynaroides. The sequence goes on from CM053271.1 coordinate 94,086,659, forward strand.
TTCCGTTTGGGGCTGCGACCTGAAATTAGAGAAAAAATGGGAGTGGTTGATATTGTTAGTTTTAACGACTGTGTTGATAAAGCTTTCCAAGCCGAGGACCTTTTGAAGTCAACACCAAAGCCCACCTCCAGTTCTTATGAATTGAAGCACCCTACACCAAACAGTAAAGCCATAGGGACTACATCTCATGCTACTCCAACGACAGATAAAGGTAAAACTCCCATGGTAGCAGCTATGGATGTGCAATGCTATCACTGCAATGCATATGGTCACTTTGCTAGAGATTGTCCACAAAAATTAAAGGTATACTCCTTAGTTGCTGCAATCGAGGCCAACCCAGATACACAGGTATGTGAACCGCAAAGTGATGACACTTCTGTTCCTAATACGGATGTCATGGATGATAGTGAGGATTCATATGGAATCCATATAATCACCAGTATGGTCTTGATTGCCTCAAAAGTAGATGTGGATAATTTTGATGCCTTTACTAAAGCTCTATGGATTGACAATAGTGACCACAGTTCTGATGAAGACCACGGTGTTATGGAGAAAATTGCGGAAGACAAAGAATTGAATAAGATCGTCCCCATGGATACCACGATTCCATTTGACTTTCCTCAAGATGTTGAGCATGTTGATTTCGTAATACCTTCTAAATATCTTGAAGAAAGTGAGCCCAAAGTGATGGATTTTCTTCCAACGTCGCAAGCACAGTTTAAGTTTCGAGATCAACAGATGCTGCCTACCGACCCCTCTGTAGTCATTCTTCACCATTACAAAACTCGTGGACGAGTTCTTTTTAAGTGGGGGGGAGTTGATGCAGTCCAAGGACCAGCCAGTAGTGGATCAGCCCAAGGATATGTCAACATGGGCCCAACCCACACTGTTCACGTGAACACTGTTCACGCGATACTGTTCACGTGAACACTGTTCACGCGGTACTGTTCACGTGAACAGTACCAACAGCAGATTTTTCACTCTTTTTTATTTCTTTCCTAAAATATAGTTAGTTATTTGGAATTTTAATTGTTTGGAAACTAAGAACTTTCTTAAATTTAGTTTCCTAAAAGTTTTTAGAAACTTTCCTATTTTCAGATTTAGAAAGTTTTCTTTCCATTGTATTAAAACCTTCCTATGTTATAAGGAGGTTTAGTTTTAATAGTTTTATCTCTTTCCTATTTTAATTGTAAGGATTCTCATTATAAATAAGAGTAGTAGAAGCTGACTGGTGGTTTTTAGATTTAGACTAGAAAAAAGAAGAGAGTTTAGCTCCTGATTTTCTGGTTGAGTCTCATAGGTTGTAAGACTCAACCGAAATATTCTGTTTTATGGTTTTCTTATCCTTCTGTTAATTCCTTCAAGTTCTTATTATTGCATACTGAATTGCGATACCATTAAGTGCTGATTTGATCAACGAAAGCTCGTGGGATTAAAGATTAAAATCATATCGACCAACTCTAACTAAACCAGTCCCGTTTTCAGATGATAGGTAGTTTTCAAAAAAACACATCTCTCTCATCTGTGATCGGATCATCTCCAACTTTGGATATGTTTTCAAGTACATCCTAAAGAGTATTTCCCATCAAGTTTCAAGTGATTTCAAGGGTTAGATTTCAAGATAAGTGATTTTCTTCATTACTTTTCTCTGCAAATTTTGTATTGGACTGAATTAAGATCCTGTAGCAAAGAGGGCTTGTTAATTTGACTTGCTTTGAACCCTCTTTGCCATCAGGCGATCATATTTCAGGTAAGTTTATTTCGATGTTGTTCATTTGTGTTATTTTATTTCGATGTTGTTCATTGTCTCTGTTTATCGTATTTGAATGTTGAATGTCTTTGTTTTTTTCCCTTCTTTTTCTTCTTCTTCTTCTCTGCCGAGTACTGCACCATCATTTCTTCTGCAACGCATTTTTTTTTTGAACATCGACTTTTTTTTTCTTTTCTTTTTTTTTTTTTTTTTGAATGTCGAGTATCAGACTCTGTTTTTCTTCTTCTTCTTCTTCTTCTCTGCCGACTATTGCACCTTCGTTTCTTCTGCAACGCATTTTTTTTTTAATGCCATTTTTTTTTTTTATTGTAGAGTGTCGACTATGTTTTTCTTCTTCTTCTTCTTTTTCTGTTTTTCTTCTTCTTATTCTCTGCTGACTACTGCCCCTTCGCTTCTTCAACTTTTTTTTTAATCTTATTGTCGACTAACTCGACTCTGTTCTTTTTCTTCTTCTTCTTCTACAGCCTTGAGTAATTCTTCTTCTGCTTTTTCTTCTTCTTCTTCTCTGCCGACTGCTACAAACCTGCACCCCTTTTTTTTTTTTTTTTTGTCTAAAAAATGTGCTTTTTAGGTGTATAATAGGCTAATAGCCATTAGGCCCATTACTAAGTATTAACTCTTATTCTATCAGTTCTTTTGCAATTTGCACTGCTGGTCTTAAGCCAAGACAAGGAGGGAGGTTGTGTCCACTTGGCAGTTAGGATTCAGAACAAGCATAGCCAAGGTTTCTATCATTGTCCAAGCAGGCAAGCATTTCCTAAATGTTATGTAAATGTTAATGTCAGTTAATGTGAGTTCATGTTGTATGCTCATGTTGTATATTTCTATTTGTGCACTGTGCAACATTGGTGTGAAAAATTGATGTACTCTATGTGGTAAAGACATGAACCAGGGGATAAAAAAATTAAAGTAACACTTGGCGGGTGGTTTTGATGACACAGCCAAGGTAGAAAGGTATCTGCTGAGAGTTCAAAAGAGATACATCCAATACATAGTAAAGAATCAGAAGAGGAGGATAGATGATTTAGATAATCCTGTTCAGAATGATGATTTGGATATACCTATTAAGAAAACAGCCCCCCCCCAATATCAAGAGTTCAAAACTATCCCAACTCCGAACTTTGGAACAACTTCTAAAAGAAAGCAAGTTTTCCTCCAACAGTAAGAGGTCCAATGGATGCTTATGTGAGGAAAGCTCCTAAAGAAGTTGTTAGTAAGAGATATCGGAAAATGAAAGAACCTATACAAACTAAATTACACAATTGATTTCTATTACCTGAGCAGAAAAACAAAACTGATAATCACATTGCTGCTTGGATGTATGAGTGTGGGATTCCTTTTAATGTTATTAAGTCCATGAGCTTTGAGATAATGGTTGAATCCATTGTATACGCTAGGTCAGGATACAAGCCCCCAACCGATCATGAGGTGAGAATGCCTTTGTTGAAGTCTTAAAAAGAGAAAATTACATAAAAGAGAAAACAGCATGAAGTGTATTGGAAACAATATGGTTGCACCCTGATGTCTAATGGATAGACCGATAAAAAAGGAAGACATCTGATTAATTTTCTTGTTAACTGTCCTAAGGAGACATTCTTTATTGGATCTGTTGATGTATCTCAGCATATTTAGGATGCTGACGTATTGTAATTTTTGCTAAACAATAAAATTAAAGAGATTGGAAAAGAAAATGTCATCCAAGTGATTACAGACAACGCAGCAAATTATAAAGCAGCTGGTAAATTACTCATGGAGAAGAGGACTAAATTATATTGGACACCTTGTGCAGCTCACTGTCTTGATCTTATGTTGAAAGAAGTAGAGAATATGAATGAATTTAAGAGCTCAATAGCCAAGGGTAGAAGAGTCAACCTTTATCTATAGACACACCCATCTTCTTGATGGTATGAGGGCTAAAACTGGTGGTCAAGATCATGTTAGAGCTGGACTAACCAGGTTTGCAATAGCATTTCTCTCACTTCAGAGTTTGTTGAAACACAAAAATACTTTGAAACAACTATTTGTTTCTGATGGACAAAAAGCAATTTGGCAAAAACAGAGGCATGAAAACAAGTAGCTGATGCATTGCTTTATGCTCAGTTTTGGAATCGCATGCAAGATTGCTTGAAAGTATCCAAGCTCATTGTTACTGTATTGAGGATTGTGGATAAAGATGAGAAGCCAACTATGCCTGAAATATACTTGGCAATAAAAAAAGCAAAAAAAAAAAAAATACAAGAACATTTTAGTGGTCAAGGAAGATTGTGGAAGAAAGTGATCAGTATCATTGATAAACGTTGGGAGTGTCAGATGGGGCGGCCTTTATATCTTGCTGCATTATTTCTTAATCCTGAAAAATTCTTTAAGTATATTGATATGAGCCTAATGAGACTAGGAAAAGGACTTCCAGCTTGCATTCAATGAGGTAGTTGCAAGAATGGTGTCTGATCCAAATTCGCAATACAAGATTATGGATCAAGCAACTTCTTATATACTTGTTCAAGACATATTTGGAAGTACAATGGCAATTAGACAACGAGCCACATTTAGTCCTTGTAAGTATTATTTTAATTTAAAAAGTTCAGTTCAATGCCTATTGTTTAAGTTTTAGTTTTATAATTTATTGTATTTTATACTTTATAGTCAAATGGTGGTGCAGTCATAGATACAACACCCCTAAACTTTCGAAGATTGCATCTCGCATTCTAGGTTTGTGTTGCACTTCTTCTGGTTGTAAGCGTAACTGGAGTACATTTGAGTTTAAGTAGTAACTACTAACTTCAATTTTAATGTTGTAAATATTATATTTCTTTGTTATGTACTAGCTTTAGTCTTTTAGAGAAGAATGACATAATCTATATTGTTTATAAATTCAGATACACACTAAGAAGAGGAACAGGCTAGAACATCAACATCTAAATGATCTTGTCTACGTCCAATACAATAGACGTCTTCAAGTAAGATTTAATGAAAGGTGTGAACAAAATAGAAATCATGATCCCTTACTCTTAGATGAGTTAGACTGGAGTTGTGAGTAGATGATTGGCCAAAAAGAGGAAGAGATAGTCCCTGATATGATCTCACATGGTCTGATGTAGATAAAGCAGTTGATGCATCAGCATCTATTGAGGGACACAATAGAGTAACAAGAGCCCAAGCTTCTGGAAGCAATATCCACTACACACGCCGTGTGAGGAGGGTGGTTCAGTTGAAGATGAGTCGGACATGAAGATATTGAAGAAGTGGAAAGATGTTATTGTTAATGATGATGAGGATGTTAAGGATAAGTTTGGACAAAGGCCTGAGGATCATAATGGAGGGGAGGAGCAAGAACATGCAACAAACCATAGCTTATTTGATGATTGATTTAACTTACAGAATTTTTTGAATTTGGGTGTGGATTTTTATTGAGTTATTATTTCTTACGCATTGCCTAGGATAATTTTAGATACATGAGAATTTCTTTCTGGCAATCTTGTTGCGTATATTTTTAATGCAGGATTTATTATTTTTAGAGGAATAGAGGCACAAGCACTTATTTTGACATCATAGAGGCAAGTACATTATAGTCTTTCTCTTTGCAGTCTTGCTTCTTACTTATATACTATGATGTTCTAACTTCTAACTTCTTACTTTATTGATTTGTGATTTTTTGTTTATTATAAATATATTTCTTCATGTCCTATACTTTATTCGTTATTTGTTGCCTTGTTAGTTTTCTCATATTAATTAAGTTATGTTTTAAATGTTGATTATTTATGTAGAATCCTACATATATATAAACATTAATATAGCATTGATATTTTAGAAATAAAAAAAAATTCACTGGGAACGCTTGGTCGCCTAGGCAACGCAACACCTAGGTACCTAGGATGGCCCCGAACGCCCTGTATAGCCTTGACAACTATATATATATATATATATATATATATATATATATATATATATATATATATATATATATATATATATATATATATATATATATGTGACTCAGGATCTAAACACAAGACCAGAGTAATAATTTTTATGCGGAAATTGAATTTGAAATAAAACCGACCATTAAGGTAGTATATGCAAGATGCAAAAATAATTTATATAACATAAACTGAAAGTAAAATGAAATACAAGTTACAATCAGAAATGAAATATAAAATGCAAGTTGAAAATGAAAACAGAGTACTGAAAGAACTAAAAAGAACTTACAGGACACTGCTACAATTTGATAGCAAGTAGGTTACAAGCTTCGAAGAAGGATGAACCTAAAGCTATGGAGATTTAAGTACAGAAGGGATGCTAAGAAACTAAAGGAACACTCGTTGGTGAAGTCTCCCGCCTTCGAGGGTGAATGCTCTCTCTAACTTCTATCTTCTGACTCTATTTTGCCTCCCCGAATGAAGAGGAGTTCTTCTCCATTTATAGAAGAAGTCTTGATGTGCTTTGGATGCCTTGGGGCATTGGATTCCATCTTGATTGAAGGCGCGGGGCCATGCTTTTGGAAAAGAAAGTTGATTGGAATTTGTCTTCTCCTTTCTTTTGAATTTTGAATTTCTTTTTGAAAAGAAATGATTTGCTTTTGAAAAGTAAAGGGGCAATAATTCTGCTTTTGACTTGCTTTAAGAATTATTCTCCATCACTTTGCTTTTGCTTTTGTCTTTGTCAGCCGTGAATCACGGGAGATGATCACGGGATTTGAGTCTTCTAGATCCGCACCGAGGCATTCCACATGTCCGTAGACACTGTTTTCCCCTTTGGTTTGGATCAGAGCTTGTACCGTATTAGTGTGGGCCCGGTAATGGCTTGACTATCTAGACTGAGATAGTTACAGAATACATTTGGATACGGTTACGTATTACACCCGACTATCTATACTGAGATAGTAACAAAATACGAATGGATACGGTTTCGTATTATACCGAATGCATTTTGATACGAACTGCATCAGACCTGAATACGTTTTGATACAGGTGGTATTATACCTGAATACAATTTGATACAGGCTGTATTAGACCTGAGCCATTCTTTTGTTGACGTCATGGCTGACGTGATTCCAACATCACGATCTGGAATCTGACCGTCTATCCTTCCATCATATTGTCGATGTTGGCATCGCCAATAGTGTCGAAGGAATAGGATGAGCCCGCTGGGGACCCATAGCTTGGAGAATTTTGGGAGTCGAGCTCATTGTCACTGTCCCAATAATTCCATTTGAAAGCTTCATTGTTTTGATCCAGCAACTTGGTGACTGCCAGGCTGGCATTGATTTGATTGTTGGTGATGGCATAGGCCAGTTGAGAATCTTTTGGCGTCTTGGATGGTCCTGTGATGATCGTCCTTCGACCTTCCGCAAGGATTTGTGTGCTGCTGCAGGAGCAACAAGATAATTTGTTTTGAAAGTTGTAGATGCTTGTTGTGCGAATCTGCTTGAGATCCATTTTGGCTTCTGGAGACGTGATGGCAGGCCATACATCATCTGAGTTTGGAATGATGCGGATGAAATTTGTAGTTGGGATGAATTCTTGATATTGTCCATCGTTGATCCATTTGGGAGGAATGGTAATGAATTTGAGACGAATTGGTTGATTATCAAGATCGAACCCTTTGATGGCGTTGATCAGGATTTCGGATAGACCACATAAGTCTTGGGGACCATGTGTCCATAAATTTTTGATGAAACCCATTTCATACAACCATAGTTTGAAATGTTGGGGATGATTTGCTTTGATGTTGCATTGGTAGAACCCTGGTACACTGGAAGGTGCAGGGGTAATGGTTGAAGTCCAACGGACATTTGGGTTTGCAAGTTTTTGATGGAAAGCTAACCAAGATTCCTCAGTCAGGGTATGATGGGGAAGATGGCTAGATTCATAGTCAAAGTTTGCTTTTGGTTGGGCCATATTTTGGGCCAATTGATGCATGACGGCTATAAAACCGGCTTTGTTAGAATTTTGAAATTGATGCAACATTTGGTTCAATATTTGATGTTGGTTTGGGTCCAGTTGGTGGTTGGTCCGAAAAACTGGTAGTTTGGTTTGTGGTCTTTTTGGCAAAGACTCCAGCCATAACGGATTTGATGTGCCTTTACCACGAGCCGTTTGCTGTGGGCTAGCCAAAACATTAACCGGGTTTTGGTCCGTTTGGTCACCATCATTGATTGGTGAAATTTGATGATCTGTTGATTTGTCTATTCCTGCAATAGAAAGGAAAACAACCTTTTGTCCAAAAAATGTTAGTTGTAATTCCTGTATCATCAACAAAAAATGGTTTGATGGAATTTAAAAATGGTTGCCCGAGTATTATCTCGGTGTTGAGATTTTGAACCAGAAAGAAAGTCTGGGTAATTTGAATATTGTTAATGCAAATTTTGACATTGGTTAATTTTGAATGCACATGCAAATTTGATCCATTGGCTCCGGAGAGTCCATGGGATGTTGGTTCCAAAAACTGGTTTGGAACCAGATTTTCATGAATGCAATTTGATTGAGCACCAGTATCAACAAGTGCAATTGATTGTAAACTAAATGCATTTGAAATAATCAAATTTGTATGGATATACAATGAAATGTTTTTAATGGTATCCACATATTGATTAAGGTTTTGATCCAAAATATTGGAGGTACCAATTTGATTTTGATTTTGAAGTTGGGTTTTGATGTTAACGACTTCTTTGTGAAGAGTGTAAACCTCCTTTTGAAGATTTTGAATTTTTAATTCAAGATGTTGGATTTGAGAATTTGGTAACTGATTTTGCTTTGAAAATCTTTGATAAATTTGACTCAAATCATAAGTTGGGGTTGGAACAAATTTCCTTTGGTAATTTGGAGTTTGATTTACAATATCTTGAATTGTTTCTAAATATTGTCGTTGTTCTTCTTTTGAGCCTAGCTGATTTAAAATTTCAGAAAGGCAGGAATTTTGTCGGATCATACCAATAGTGGCTTCTGAAAGGGAGTCTTCAGAGTCAGTATCTTGGCAGTCATGACAAAATAATCCTTCTGCACAAGTGCAGGAATTGATTTTGGGTCTTGTTTCTGAATCAGAAGTATCCGACTCAGTTTCAGCTAATATTGCTAAAAGCTGGGTTTTGGTATCATCGGACATAATTAAAGAATTAACCCTTTTGTGAGCTTTGCAAAATTTTGATGTGTGGCCCTTTTCTCCACAATGGAAACATTTGTAATTTTTGTATTTTGATTGGGTAGTCTTGGTGGTTTCCTCAGACTTATCCTTTTGTGGATGTTTGGAGTTGTGTTTCCCATGTTTTTTATGGGATTTGTGTAACTTTGGGGATCGGAGAGGTTCGAACCCAAATTGGGAACAGAAACCACCGAGTTCCTTTTTGTAGGATTTGTTTTCATGTCTAATTTGCTTGCGAAGCCTAATGTCCATGCAAAGGGCTAAGCCTTCTTTATGGATGATGTTGATTAGGTCTCCATAAGTGAGAATCTCATAGGGAATATTCCCGTTATGTTCATCTCTTAATTTGTTTTTGATTTTCTCAGAGAATAATGTTGGTAATCCAGTGAGAAATTTTTCTTTCCAACATGGGAGATTGACATCTTCCCTTGTTAGGACTTTGGTCATGAAGGTATCTTTATACCATTTGAAGTCATGCAATTTTTTGCATTTGAGATTTGATAATTGTTCAGAAGATCGGTCTTTTAACCTTGTTGGATCTCCTAAAAAGAATTTGGTTATGTTGAAAATCAATGTGTTGACAGCGTCGCTGACTGGTTCACCAATCTCATCGAGAATGGGTTCACCATTTTGGTCAAGCCGGACAGCTGAAAGGATTTCAACCTTTTGAACGGATGTGAGAGTATAGTCCCACCATCCTTTGAGTTGGCCGGAGAACCCTGAGACAATAATCTCAGCAATGGCTCGATCCGTAAATTCCTTGAGACGATAGGCATTGCTGACCATAGTCATCTCTTGGTGTTTGTTGGTTAAGTTGTAATCGGACATTCCATCAATGTTCCATTCGTAAATGGTACCACTGGTATATGTCGCTTGAGAATTACGACCTCTTTCTTCAATTTGAAGATCCGGAAATGTCGGACGAGGATAGTAATTTTGGATATTTTGATAATTTGTCTGTAGTTGAGAAACTACTTTGGGTTCATTTGGTTTCTCAATCCAGGACTATCCTACCCAAAGGATATACAATCTTCTTTGAGACTGATGGGTCTCAATCCAGGACTATCCTACCCAAAACCATCCAATGGAAGGATGTTGTTTTTCCTGAAGAATGGAAATTACAATGTCAAATTCCACCACCTCAAATAGAACCCAACAAACCATCAAATCCATATCCCAAGAAGATGATGGAATGGTTTCTATCAAATTTGATAGAACTCCTTCAAATTCCAAAAATCCCCAAACTTTAGATCAATACCTTGATATGCAACGATCTACCAAATTATCCCAACCAAGCAGGTCTTCCTGCTCTGACCTTCCAAGTTTGCACCTGGAAACTCAAAACAAAATTTCTGATCTTTATCAAGAAAATAAAAGGCTTTCAAAATTACTAGCCCAAATCCAGTTATCTGGAATTCAAACTCAAAATAATATTACCAAAGGAGTCTACAGTCCAAATCAGGACTCTCCACCAAGATCTCCTACGGTATCAGAAATGTTACCCAAAACAAATGATGATGACATGTATCATCATATCAATGTGATTCAATTCCAAACAGGTTTCCAAATTGATAAACCAAAACTTCAGGTAGATTTTAATCACCCTCAAAATCAAGCCAAAAGAGAATGGTTCTTCTCCCATTTCTCACCTGAACACCAACAGACACTCAAACACAAATGGTATGAACATATGAATACTTATGAAATGAATATTTCAATTTATATTTATTTAGAATGTTATACTTCTCAAAATAACATCTGTTATCCGTTCAAAACTATCAACATGGCATCTCAAAATACTATCACTTGGAAACTAAGTGATAACAAAATGGTTGAATCCATCCATCCTCCATTAGCAACTATTCTGTTGCAAATGAAGAACATGGAAATCAAAGCTGCTCCTTTCAAGAACACAGAAGATGTGTCTGAAGGATCCAAAAAATTGATTGAACAATCAAATTATACAAACCAGTATCTCCAAACAATTGGTGCTCAACTGAACCGATTGTAGAATACTCTTCAAAACAAAATTATAGATGTCCCTAGCACATCGTCCAAACCAATAGGAGTTGAACCAAAATCTCCCGTGATTCACGGCTGACAAAGACAAAAGCAAAAGCAAAGTGATGGAGAATAATTCTCAAAGCAAGTCAAAAGCAGAATTATTGCCCCTTTACTTTTCAAAAGCAAATCATTTCTTTTCAAAAAGAAATTCAAAATTCAAAAGAAAGGAGAAGACAAATTCCAATCAACTTTCCTTTTCCAAAAGCATGGCCCCGCGCCTTCAATTAAGATGGAATCCAATGCCCCAAGGCATCCAAAGCACATCAAGACTTATTCTATAAATGGAGAAGAACTCCTCTTCATTCGGGGAGGCAAAATAGAGTCAGAAGATAGAAGTTAGAGAGAGCATTCACCCTCGAAGGCGGGAGACTTCACCAACGAGTGTTCCTTTAGTTTCTTAGCATCCCTTCTGTACTTAAACCTCCATAGATTTAGGTTCATCATTCTTCGAAGCTTGTAACCTACTTGCTATCAAATTGTAGCAGTGTCCTGTAAGTTCTTTTTAGTTCTTTCAGTACTCTGTTTTCATTTTCAACTTGCATTTTATATTTCATTTCTGATTGTAACTTGTATTTCATTTTACTTTCAGTTTATGTTATATAAATTATTTTTGCATCTTGCATATACCGCCTTAATGGTCGGTTTTATTTCAAATTCAATTTCCGCATAAAAATTATTACTCTGGTCTTGTGTTTAGATCCTGAGTCACTTATGGTATATATATATATATATATATATATATATATATATAACCTTGACTTAGCTGTAACCCAAATGGAGTACTTGGCATGTTAAGAATGCCGGCAAAATTATTTTGGCCAAGTGGAATGGGGCTGGCTGTCTATAAGCTAAAAAAAAACAGAGCAGTAGCCAATCATCCGGTCGACCGGATGGGCTTAAGCAGTCCACCGGAAGAGAGATCAAGCAATCAACCAGTAGTAAAACCGCTGGTTACCGGGAGACACCTAACAAGGCCGGTCGATGAAACGGCCAGCCGTGCATGAGCCGCTGGTTAGCGAGAGTCGCCTCTTAAAGGTGGTCGATAAGGCTGCCGACCAATTAAATGACTGGTGGAATACGAAAAGGTGTACTTCTCAAGCTCAACCATTGGCCACCGACGGGCTCATAGTAGCGGTCAACCGGTGCGATTGTGCAATTTGAAAAGAAGTCATTGGAGAACATAGCAACTATATTTTTCTACTGTTGGGACTCTATAAATAGGAATGTCAAGACTTTTGAGCAAGAAAATTTAAGATTAGGAGAGTCTTTGTGAGCTATTATTAACCTGAATATCAACTCAAGAATAGTCGAGGAATTTGAGCATTAGGAGAGAACAATTCATTGAACTACAACTTGAATATCCTACCTTTAAAGAGGTACTTTGTAAGCCATTTTTTCTTTCACTGGTGAAAGTGTATGAGAGGGAAATTGAGTCCCCAACTAGTGTGATTGATCATGGGGCAATCATTGTGTAAGGATTGATAGACTCCCTGGAAAACTATCAATGTGGGAGGGTTTTCTCCTACCATGAAAGGAAGAGTGTGAAAGGATTTCAAGCAGGGGTTGCTTGAAAAGTTGATGTAGGACAATATTGAGGCTGTGCCAAACAACTATAAATTGTTTGAGCACTCTCTCCTCTCCTCATCTCTTCCAAGGTTGCTTGTATCATCATACCTTTTGTGAGGGAAAAATTCAAATTTTGGGTAACCATTCCACGTTACCCCCCTCCCCAGGTGTCCTTTACAGTCTAACAGAGACAACCAAGTTGTACATAGGTAGTCTAGTGTCCGGCTACTTCTAGGGAAACAATGGGTGCTTCACAGAATGATCATGGCACTATATTATGAAAGGGAGCCTTTCTACAAGCTTCACAATCTATGTCAAGGAGAAGAAGGCAAATTTTTGGCCTGAACAAACCTCCTTAACGTTGCAAGATGAAACTTCTAATAGAAATTTAGCTGTTCTAACAATATTTTACAGTTCCTTCTTCCTCTACAAAATGACATTGTTGCATTCTAGAAATCCTTGAAGAACCTACACTAGATCATCCTTTTCCCATGTGAGGTCTTCTTGAAAAGACCACAGAGAGCCACAAAACAAACCTAAACCACCAATATCAAAAAAAAATGAGAATGTATCATAATGGGCATAAACACAACAAGGACTGCTTGATAAGCAAGATGCATTCATTAGGCTTTGTCTTCGTAATTTAAGTACCTGCACCATCTACAAGGAGTATTTGATGAATCCCTATTCTCCATAGAGAAGTTAGCATAAAAGAAATTGCCAAACATTATAGCATTTAATAATCCAACCCAAACAAGGACTCCATCAAATGTGATAGTACAAAATGATTTTTTAAGATAATGCAAAAACTTCTAGCTGCTGACAATCCACTGTAAGTAACCAAAAATCCAAACAATAACCATAAAATCATTAAGAAAAGAAAGGAAGAAAACATATATAGCACCAATTGAATCCATGGTGCAGATGAAGGGCTTGTCATCATCTCCCAATCCAGCAATCACAGGTTGGCAGAAATATGGTCCAAAACTACAACAAGAATAACATTGCATGTCTTAACAGAATTATCTCCATTGCTTGAAATTGCAGAACCAAAAACAAAAATGTGGATACAAAAAGTGAAATTTTATGGCTAAATAAACCAAATAGTACAGCACATAGTACACAAAAAACAAACTCAATAACATGATCTATAGTACAACAACAGCAGAGGCCGAAGGCCACAAGAAACAATTTAAGCTTTTGGGCATGCACACAGATACACAAAATCCAAATCCCAGTTAACGCCATTCCTAGCCATCAAATCTTCTATGGAGTTAGCAGATCTCAATCTCCAAGAAAAGAGAACCTTCCCGGTATCACAAATAATTTACCAAACATTCACTAAGCATGGAAGATGAAACCAGATGAATTCAACAAGTTACACAAACATTCTTTACACAACCGTTAGGACAAATTAATCAGTAACTCATTTAATGAAAGTAAAATAGAAGTCCACGGCATAGAGTGTCTAAAGTTATCCTGGAATGCACCACATGCCAGGCAACACATCAACACTAAAAAAAGGTCATAATTTATAAAATATCTTGGTCTCAAGTCTCAACTATAACTATGAAATACTTAAATCACATATCAGCTGCCGGGTATGTAAAAATACACTAAAAAAAACCCTGTGTACCAAGAATCTGTCTATTTTTCTTTGTTAGCCATAAGGACATGGGTCAGAAACTAACAAGCATATCCCCACCACAAGACAATGCATTTTTTATTTAATTAAAAAATTAATGAAGGACATGCTCGTGTGAAGAAAACATATTGTATGTAGCAGCATGAAGAGCCAACATAAATATGGTTCAACCCATGTAATTGCATACCAACAAAATGAACCAGTTATATAAATATAAAGATGTGTCCATATGTCAAATTTCTATGGTCATTATGTTGGACATTGACATATATGTCCGTGCCTTGTTCAGTGGTATCAAACGGCATGGGGTCATCCACGTGGCCCCGATCATGAGGCAACACGTGGCCCTCAATAGTGAACAGAATCATCCCTTCTCAAGCTCATAAGGCACTTAGTGGGAGGGACCCACTGGCCAACCGTGAGAGGATCACCAAGGAGTTGTCTTCAAATCCCTCTGACGTGGAAGCAATTAAAGCACCACAAATGCTGAGAATGCATAATAAATGCGAGCCATGCTGGAAGGTGCGACTCGTATCAATCAATCAAGATAAACTTTCCATCAGGGTGGCAAGCTTGATCGGCTCGACGATCTGATCAAGTCATCTACATTAATCAAGCAAGGTGATGGGTCCATCCGAGGGACCCTGGGATTGTACGTTTGAGCGACGCCTCGCAGTACAGTGTTGTAAACTGACTACCTACTTATACGGCTGCACAAGTAGGCATTAACTGCCTCCTAGAATCGGACATGTTGGCATTGGTGACTAAGCATCACCCAAAGCTTGGCAAGCCATGAGAAAGGTATGCTCAACCTAAGCCATTTTTGCCACTTTACATTCACTCTAGAACTCTATTTGGAAGGTGATCTTCTTTACTAGAAGCACCTCAATCCCTTCTCTACAAGGAATTTGGGTCTCATTTGGCCTGATTTCCATCTGCTTGTTCTGGTTCTATAACGACTTAGGCATCGGAGTGGCCACGGGGTTAAAACCCGACCACCTCACTACGTGCCGTTGATCTCCTGTTACAAGTAGCATCATCTAAAGCATCGGGCAAAATCCAACAACAATATGTTCCTAAATTGCTAAATGAATTGCACAAAACGGGACTAAAGTTCTGAGTTTCGAGTTTGGACTAAAAATCATTTACAAGCAGCAGAAATAAACAAGCATATAAGATTTTCTACTAAAACACTTCAAAACAAAACATTATTTGCATCGTCAAAAATAATTGAACCAACCGTTTCTCGTATAGAATAGCAGAAACAAGATTGGCAGAAGTCTCTGGCCTCATATCCCTCTGTTCTCGAAGCTGATACAGTTGTGCCGGAAGACGAGTCGCTGGTACCTTTGCAATAAAGCGAAAAGTATGACCAAAATAGTTCGAAATTCTCTCTCTTAAGAGTCAAACGAAAATTGGAGCTATAAGTTATGAACAGAGAGCGATGTGAATGAGTGATTCTTACAGAGTTTGGGCATCTGTGGCTAACCCAGCGAGACCGATGTAAAATTTTTCATGAATCTTGAAAATTCTCTGTAAATCGGTGGCAATGGTCTGAAGCTGCACACCAAGACGCCGATCACCGGCAATGGCAAAGCAGTTCTTGCCCACCATTGCTACAAGGGCACTACCATTATACTCGAAAATCTTCCAAAACAAGGAGGCCAAAAAAAATAGAGAGTTAAGAAGAAGAGTGACTTGACTTGCTTTAGGATCTCCGAGAAGACTGTAGCTCCTCTGAATAAATTAGGGTTTCAAACGAAGAAGAAACTAATGAAGTAGAAACCTTACCGACATTGGACGAAGAAGAAGTAAGAAATCCACAGATCAATCAGTCAAGGGGCAGCAAATGAAAATGTTGAATAACTGCTTTTGCTTCTCTATTTGGAAGAATAAAATGTCCTGGGCGCTAAGCTAAGCTTCTGTACGGTCGCACACGCATAATATATATATATATATATATATATATATATATATATATATATATATATATATATATATATATATATGGTCCGAACGGCCGGCTCGTGGTTGATTTGTATGATTAAACCTAAAAACCCCAAACTATTTTCCGGGTACTGAAATCTTACTCCACGTATCAAATCCAACTCACATTGGAGTATGCAAGTTTTAGAATAGAACTCAAAACTTCAAATTCAAATCCTCTCATGCCCCTCAAGTCGCATGAGGTAATCCAATGGTTGTCATTTACTATGCACGTATATCAATACATCAGTATCTACGGACAATAAACTACGGCAACTGGATTTCTCCACGCCAGCATGAGGGGCATGAGAGTATTTCTATCCCAAAACTTCTAATATCAATCGATGGAGAGAGAGAGGGGGGGGATTTGGCTGGTTTGTTGCGTGGGGAAATATAGCAAAGGTGGTGGCTTCCCACCCCAAGTTAACATGTGGAGTTTTTTTAATTTAAGTCTTAGGGAAAAAAATTATAAATTAACTTCAGTGTACTGAAACCATCGCATTGAGTCTTCAACTCAAATTAAAGACCAAATGCAAGAAACCATCGTTTCTCGATGACAACAATGTCTATCGAAAAAGAAGAATAACAAGAGAGACCAACGGGAAAAGAAGTCACTTGCAGAGATTCAGCTAGAGAATCGAGATCAGCTATAGAATCGAGAAAAGCTTCATAAATTAAGAAAAAAAAGTGGGATTATCCAATGGATTTGAAAGCTCAAACAATGAAAGAAGCACCAAACCATCGGCTATAGTGTGAGGGATGTTTTGTTTTCTTCTTGTTTTCTTTGTTCTTTCAATTAATAATTTGTAGTGTTTTGGGTCTTCAATTTAAGTTGAGGAATAATAATAAAAAATAAATAAATAAATAAATAAATAAATAAAAGGGGGAGGGGGGAAGGTTTTATTTTTAGTTCTAATTTTATTTTTTCACAAGTTCCTCTCTCTTAGTTGCAATGCTGCATTTTCCATTCACCAATTTGGCAACAAATTTACATAAATAGATTTAAAAAAAAAAAATTTGTTTTTGTGCAAGATTAATGAGCATGTGTTTTAAATGAGGTTAAAATGGCAAAACCAACATTTTTTTATAATATTAGCTTTACGATACTCATCTTTCTTTCTCCTCTTTGTTTCAAGGACCCGTTCCCATAAAACACTTTTCTGGCCATCCAACCTTCGATTTGTTCCGTTGGATGTCAACTATAGCAAAAACTATAATGGTTTTCAAAATTCAAATTGATCAGAGAAGATCAATATATATCTCTGATCAATATATATATATATATATATAGTCCAGTAAAAAGTCACTAAAACGATCAAACCATGCCCTGGGGGCTTGTTAAGACCATACAAGGCTCTCTTGAAAAGGAAGACATGAGCAGGTCGTGTTGAGTCTACAAAGTCAAGGGGTTGATGCATGTCGACAAATGTATCCAAAAACCTATGAAGAAATGCATTCTTCACATCTAATTGCCGTATAGGCCACCCACGGACAATAGCAACACTAAGAAGCAATCGAATGGATCCGGGCTTGATCACCAGACTGAATGTCTCAATATAGTCAAGACCAGCCTTTTGGTTGTATCCCTTAGAGACAAGCCTCGCTTTAAGATGGTCTAAGGATCCATCAGCACGTAACTTTGTTTTGAAAACCCAATGACAGCCTACCACATTCTGATGTGGTTCAGGTGGAATGAGAATCCAAGTTTTATTGACATCAAGAGCGGCCATTTCATATTGCATAGCTTTCCTCCAACCATCATGAGCATCCTTCACAGTAGTAGGTTCAGTGGGCAGAGTAGTTGTGAGAAGAGTATACTGTGAATTAGGTTTGTGGATGCCTGCCTTGCTACGGGTGACCGTAGGATGAGATATAGGTGGAGGCACATCTGAGGTTAGAGGTCCTGGAGAGGGTAAACCATTGTGAGCAATATCAAATTCAGGAGTATGTTGCTCAGTTGTCAAAGAACCAGATGTATGTGAAACTGCTAACATGGTGACAGTATTAGGCTCAACCATGTCTTCAACAGAAAGGTGCTCAGTAGGTAGGTGAACCATAGGTGTAATATTTGTACTTGCAGGTGCAGTGTCTGTACTTGTAGAGTTGTTATTGACTGAAGGAGTAGGCTGTGTTGAAACATCATTAGTGTTGATCCATCGTTCAAATGTGCATAAATCATCTGTAATGGGTAGCTCAAAGAGAGAAACCAAGGTCTTGCTTGCTGGAAACATAGTCTCATTGAAAATCACATGTTTGGATATGTATACTCTTCCTGTTGTCAAATGCAAACATCGATACTCCTTGTGATGATCACTCTATCCCAAGAATAAACATGGAAGGGAACGTCACCAACTCCTAAACTCTGTAAAACATAATGGCCAAAATGGAAGTGATATGTGTTCCCAACCAAAAAAAGGGGAGGAGTATTCCAGACCCCCTCCCCCCAAAAAAATTTAATTTATTGGGTGAGTTTGGAAGCAATTGGACATAAATTCCCCTCTACCATCACTTTAAACTTTTTTTATTTTTTTATTTTTTTATTTTTTGGTTAAGTTGGCATTCCACCATAGTCTGAAAGTGAAGGATGACTGAGAAGAAATCAGACTTGTATTTAAGGGGATAAAATCAACCATAACGTGAAAAATCATCCACAAATAAAATGTAGTAACAGAAACGTTGGACACTAGGAACATGAGAATGCCCCACAAATCGCAATGTATTCGTTCTAATGGAGCTATACAACGACTAAAAGAGGAGAGAAATGGTAATTTGAAGCTCTTGCTCATTTGACAACTTGAACAGAATTGTGCAGATGGGTATGTTACAGTGATAGAACCCTGGTTGTGTGGAAAGGTAACTATACGCCTTTGCGGATGTCCAAGGCATTGATGCCAAACATCTGCCGTAATAGTCCGAAGCCAATTTGAAAACAAAGTTGTAGGTTGAGTTGAAGAAGGAATAGGGGATCTTGATATCTCCGGTTGAAGTGCATACAATCCTCTTGATTTAATTCCCGTGGCTAGCTGCCTCTGTATTTGTCCTTAATTGAAAATTCACTCTTAGTAAATTCAAAATAACATTACAATCCTCTTGATTTAATTCCCGTGGCTAGCTACCTCTGTATCTTGGTGTCCTTAATTGAAAATTCACTCTTAGTAAATTCAAAATAACATGGGAAATCCTGTGTAAGTTGAGATACAGAAAGAAGATTCTTTTTCAAAGGTAGATCAACCTTACCATTAGGTAGTTCAATGTCTCCAATATGTGAAATAGGTAAGTGATTGCCATTTCCTACCATAACAGTATACCAGGACCATGATATGGAGTTGCATGACTGAGTATACCTGCTGAGGAGGTTATGTGTGTTGTGGCACCCGTGTTTGGAAACCATTCATTTTCCAGAGGAGTATTTGGAAAATGTAATGCAGCTAAGGCTCAAAGAATGTCCTCCACTTGAAAGTTGTTATTGAACCGGCTCCAACATTTAAGAGCTCTATGGCCGAATTTGTTGCAGATCTGACATTGGACTATGTATTTGTAAGACCCGTATCATACTAATCCGGTCTTACCACCTTGTATCAGGTCTTCCTATCATAGTCGGACCAAGCGGACCAAGTGCGTGAAGAAACTACAAGGCTAGGTATGTAATTCGAACCATAAATCCTCTAATTGAGACGTGTGGTCGCATACCTGAACAGGTGTGGTCGACCACACCTCAAAATAATGAGACCACAGGAGTCTAGGACGTGTGGTCGACGGATCCTGCGACCCCACGTGCGACCACACGATGGTATAATTGACTCCAAAATTAGGAAACCTTCCTAATCTGAAGGGGATTCTTTCCTAATCAAAGTAGGACTCTATATGGAGGGTTTTCCTCTATATTTAGGACGTCCCTTAGCCTCTTTCATTCTTTTAGAACTCAAAAAGAGAGAAAGAGATGAGGAGGAAGAGAAGGAGAATTGAAGAGGAAAACTAGGAGGAGGAATTTCAGAGAGAGCTCTGATTCTTCAGCAAGTTTAAGGTATGAAAACATCTCATACATCAGTTGAATGCCTAGAATAGATCATGGAGGAAGTATTGATTCAAAGTAGGATCTCAACCATGAGACCCATAGACGAAAACTCAAAAGAAATCCATGAAGAGTAGGTTAGAGTAGATGATTGTGAAAAAATACGAAATTAAGGCCATAGATCAATCATAGGAAGGACCTTAATGATAGTTCAAGGAATCAAATCATAAAGGGATTAGACTGAGAATGAAAGTTGACCAAACACTCGTGTAGTCACAGTTATTTCGACCACACGAGGCACATGTGTCGACCATACGCCCTCGAAAAGTTTCCAGGGAGGGTGTGGTCGCATGATATGCTAAGGTATGAATGTCGATTGTCGTTTCCAATTGGGTCAGCAAAACCACAACGACCTGGTGTATTGGTGATGGCTGAGTTGGAAATGATTTGGAATCTATAAAAGACAATCGGTATTCGAACCCCAACAGCTTGTCTGCAGTGTCATTCATGGGCTATTCTTTTACAAAATGCGTACAATCGACCTGAATCGTTAGCTCCTCTTGCTCCGTCTGAGGAAATCTCAGCACATTCTAGTATAGAAACTGAATATCTATATAAACATCCGATATCTCTTTTGAATTAGCACCCTGAACCAACTGATCGAGTATGTACTCTACCATTCCGGTTGATGAGTTTTTTGTATGATGGACAATGTATTCACCGACGAAGAAGTTGTCAAGAAACTTTAAGAGGTAATCCACGAGACCCAGGTCACCAATGTAAACTTTGATTATGTCAAACAATTCCTATCGGGACTTCCCAACTCTATCCCTATCTTAAGCAATTATCGTTGTCTCAAGTAAATTGACGATTACTTGAGCTGCCTACTCTAGCAGCTTCGATGGCCACCTGTTACCGGCATTGACGAAAAAACGCCAGAAGTGTTGGCACTTCTTTTTGTTGACTGGATGATAAAAAATTTTATCGATTGATCTCCCTGACTGCAACTGGTATTTTTAACTGAAACATAAATCGTAACAGATCTGACAGTGTATTCAACACAATTTCGCTTTCCCCTCTGTAAATTCTTATTATTTATTTGAGATGTTTCCTTCATTCTATACTAATATGGTTATACTTTAGGATACTATTGAGCTCCATGTAAGATATTTATGTATGAGCTTAATTAATTATAGGGTTAATTGATTCAGTGGGAGTCTGTTTACGAGGTAGACCAGTTTAAGTATGACTGTGAGATGAACCAATCTGGTCCACTGTGGGACTGGTCCAGGGTTTAAGTGGTATTATAAATACCAATGGGTAGGGTCTTTATAGCCACAATCATCATTCTTCTCATGTTCCCATATGTAGAGATAAGCAAAATGATCCTCGAGGGCTGTGGAAGATTCAAACTAAAGCTTGGAATGACGAAAATTAATCTTCAACTATCA
This sequence comes from Protea cynaroides, assembly GCA_028583415.1. Lineage (NCBI taxonomy): Eukaryota > Viridiplantae > Streptophyta > Magnoliopsida > Proteales > Proteaceae > Protea > Protea cynaroides. The sequence continues at coordinate 94,108,291 of CM053271.1, forward strand.
GGTATGTGATTACATTGTTCTATATTGTTTATATTGTGTTTTAAGTATTGTATGGAAATACATAGGGTTAATATAAATCCTATTGGGACTATTTATTGTATTATGTTAATTGAAAAACCTAAAGAAATCATAAAAATTCTTACAATTGGTATCAGATCCATATAAAAGATATATATCAATTGTTGGTTCCATTGAGCTCAACCGTATAGTGGAATACAACCACATAATTATACAAGAATTGAATCACCTAAAAGAAAGAATAGAGATTTATAAAAGAAAAAGTGAAAGTTCATTAAAGATGCTATCAGATTTGTTACGCTTTATGTTTCAATTAAAGAGACCAATTGCAGTTCAGGTTTATTAGCTAGTCAACGAACCGAACCCCCAATATTTCTGGCATTTTTCCATTAATGCCCGTAGCAAATAGCCAGCCAAGGTGGTAGAGTAGGCAGCTGAAGTCATCGTGAATTTACTTTTGTTGTCTAGAGATGAACAAGCAGGACAAGCTGTGTCCCGGCAGGATTTGCTTGAATGGCCTGAGTTTCCATTGGTGACCTGGGTCTCATTGATTACCTATTCAAGTTTCTTAACAATTTCGTTGTCGGGGGTTATATTGTGCATCGTATAAGAAATTATTTAACCGGAATGGTAGGGTATGCATTGGCTGACACACTTAATTCAAAGGAGATATCGGATATGTATACAAATACTCTATTTCTATACCAGAAAGTGTTGATGTTTCTTCAGAAAGAAGAGCACCTGGCGAGTCGATTCATCTTCGATTGTATGCATTTTGTAAAAGATTGACCAATGAATGACACCGTAGATCAGATGCTGAGGTATGAATGTTGATTGTCGTTTCCAACTGGGTCAGCAAAACCACAACCACCTAGTGTATTGGTGATGCTTCCCATGTATGCGACCGTGGGAGATTTGAACAATGCAGCACAGCGTGCCATGAGGGAAACCTATTGCTTCATGGTGGAGTTCATGGTAGAGATGTCGGAGGGATTTTCGAATGTAAATCAGGAGGAGTGTTTAATAGACAGAAAGAATTTGGGTTCGCAGGTTTGGGGAAGAAGAAGGGGATTAAATTTAGATTAAATTTAGATACAATATTGAAGTATACGGTGGATAGTGCATTGGACAGTATCGTCCACAGTGGGTAGGAAAGTCGTGGGACGGTTGACTGCATTTGTGGTGCGACGGAAGATGATGGGAAAGAAATGATCGCATGCATGTATTGCAAGAAGTTGCAGCACACCCACTGCAACAATGTCACCATTGAAACTAAAATATTTGGATGGCCATGCCAAAGTTGCTCCATTTTCGCAGTATATTCGATGTTGAATGATGGGCAGTCGGGGTAAAAATGGGCGGTGGGGGTAAAAAACAATTGATTCAAATTTGATTCTTTCCTACATTTTTTTTTCTATTAAGGCAAAATTCCCAGCATTAATTTTTTTTTTGTTATAGTTGCATTTCGATATGGAATAATGCTGTAAAAAATTTTCTCTCTCGGATCGAATGTACCATTTCCTTGTTTAAAAACTGTATTTTTTTGACAATGTTAATAATCCAAATTGCCACATGTTGGCCATCTATGGTTTATTTTGTTTTTATTTTTTATTTTTTAATTATTAACAAAAACCGATCCTATACAAGAACCCATTCGAAAATGTATTCTAATCAGGAACTGGATCAGTATCTGCTGTGAGTCTGTGACTGATCGTAATCCTGATACGTATTACTATAACCTTGATGTGGATACAAGTTGGTCGCAAACCCCATCTTGCCCACTTTACAGTACCCCATGTTAGGGAAAAATCACTCCCACACTTGATCGAACTTATGAGAAGATAACAAGTATATCACAAAAAATATTTTCAGCCATAACAATATGTGCAAATAATGAATATAAATCAACCACACATGAGACGCAAGAATTTTAATGTGGAAAAACTTCTTCAAATCGAAGAGTAAAAAACCATGGGACTCGAAAGCCCAAATCGGAACTTCACTATTATGAAATAGAGGTTACAAAACCTAGTTCCAATTCTTGCAATGGGTATACAACCCCAATAGCAACAAGAAGTAAAACTACTACTTGAAGAAACAAAGAGATGTAGAAATTTCACCCAAAGAAACAAAGACTGTTGTACGGAGTGAATAACTTAACTTAGAAAACTCCAATAAAAAATCTGACCGTACAGATTGACGAACTATGTGTCCTTTACCTGCTGTCTAAAAATCAGTCCAATCGGACCATGGATGACCTCTCGATATTCTGCTTGATTGCTGCGCAAATCACCTACGCCAAGAAAAACTGCTGTTCTCTTTCTCTTCTTCTTATGATGCTAAACACTAACCCTAATCCATTTTTTCCCTTTTTAAAAGATTAAATACAAGGCAAAAAGAAATGGGCTTAAATGGGCTTAAAACACACAAAGGTTTGGGTCTTTATCCACATAGGAAGGGAGCCCAAAAGCCCATCAAATCCCCCCTTCCAATTATGTGGAGGAACTTGCCAAACCGGCGATCAAGCAACAAGTTTCAAACTTATCTCTTGGTAATGACTTTGTCAACATATCAGCACCATTATCATCCATGTGAACCTTCTCAAGTTCTTGCAATTTATCATCCAAAGCATCGCGTATCCAATGATACGTCACATCAATATGTTTGGACCTAGAATGAAAGGTTGAATTTTTACCGAGATGAATATCACTCTGACTATCACATAACAACACATACCTCTCTTGTGTAAAACCAAGTTCTTGTAGAAACTTTCGCATCCAAATTTACTCCTTACTTGCTTCAGTAGCAGCAATGAATTCTGCCTCTGTAGTAGACAGCGCAACACACTTTTGCAACCTAGATTGCCAAGCCACTGCTCTCCCTGCAAAGTAGATCAAGTAACTTGAAGTAGACTTCCTTGAGTCAACATCCCCTGCATATCTGAATCTGTATAACCAGTGAGAATTGGTTTCTCACTTCCAAAACAAAGCTTCAAATTGGAGGTGCCACAAAGATATCTCATAATCCACTTCACTGCATTACAATGCTCTTTTTCTGGATTAGAAAGATATCGACTGACTGTGCCAACGACATGAGCAATATCTGGCCTAGTGCATGCCATTGCATACATCAAACTACCCACTGCTGATGCATAAGGAATCTTTTGCATATATTCTTTTCTTCTTCAGTAGAAGGACTATGCTTGATACTTAATCTAAAGTGTGAAGGAAGAGGAGTACTCACCACTTTAGCATTATTCATATTGAATCTTTTAAGCACATTTTCAATATACTTCTCTTGTGATAACCATGACTTCTTGATCTTTCTATCACGTAAATATTTATGCCAAGAATCTATTTTGCTAGCCCCAAATCTTTTATAGCAAAAGATTTGCTCAAATGATGCTTCAACCTGTCAATCCTAGAAGCATCCTGGCCAATAATAAGTATGTCATCAACATAAAACAATAGGATAATAAAATCATCATCAGAGAATTTACGAAAAAATACACAATAGTCAGAAGTAGTCATCTTATAGCCATGCTCCCCCATAACAAACTCAAACTTCTTATACCACTGCCTCGGTGCTTGTTTCAAACCATACAAGCTTTTCTTCAACTTGCACACAAGTTCCTCTTTCCCTTTTTCTTTGAAACCCTCTAGCTGCTCCATGTAGATTTCTTCTTCTAAATCACCATGCAGAAAAGCAGTTTTCACATCCATCTGCTCAACTTCCAAATCAAGACTGGCAGCTAAGCCAAGAATAACTCGAATAGAAGACATCTTCACAACTGGAGAAAAAAGTTTTCTCGAAGTCTATCCCCTTTTTCTAACTAAAGCCCTTAACAACTAATCTAGTTTTATATCGTGGGTGTGAAGAACTATCATCTTACTTCAACCTATAAACCCAACGATTCTTTGAAACTCTTTTCCTGGTAACTCTACCAACTCAAAGGTGTGGTTGTCATGCAAAGATTTCATCTCATCTTCCATAGCATCAACCCATTTAGTCTTGTCTTCAATTTTCATAGCTTGTTCATAGCACTCAGGCTCTCCCCCTTCAATCAAGAGTACATAATTAAGTAGATACTCATTTGGAGAATACCTTATAGAACGTTGATGAACTCTTTTAGATCTTCTTTGTGGAACCACTGGTGGAACTGTAGGTGCATGCTGTTGATCATCAACATTATCATCAGAGGGAACATCTACATCACCTACATCCTCTACATTATCACTAGCAAGTTGATCACCATGAGTATCAATCTCTGTATCATCATGAACCACCGGATTTGGCCTACCCAAGGGAATTGTATCTAAATCAGTTAAGTCACCACTATCAGTAGACATAGTCTTCTTGGCCTTTTCAATATCATTAATTGTCTAATCCTCACAAAACACCACATCACGACTTCTAATAAGTTTCTTATCAATTGGATCATACAACCTATAACCAAGGTCATCTAGACCGTAACCAAGAAGGATATATTGTCGTGTCTTAGCATCTAGCTTCGACCTCTCATCTTTAGGAACATGCACAAATGCCTTATAGCCAAAAATCTTCAAGTGATTATATAACACATTTTTGTCAGACTAAACTCTGTCAGGAACATCACCATCCAAAATAACAGCAGGAGATAAGTTAATAACATGTGTTGCAGTAAGCAAAGCCTCACCCCAAAATGATTTAGGTAAGTGTGCATCTGAAAGCAAACATGCCACTCTCTCAATCAAAGTCATGTTCATCCTCTCAGCAACACCATTCAACTGAGGAGTCTTTGGAGGAGTTGTCTGATGTCTAATACCATGTTGTTTGCAATACTCATCAAATGGTCCACGGTACTCACCACCATTATCTGATCAAATACACTTCAACTTTTTCCCAGTTTGTCTTTCTACTAATGCATGAAACTCTTTGAATACACAAAGTACTTGATCTTTGGTCTTTAAAGTATAAACCCAGAGTTTTTTGGAATGATCATCAATAAATGTCACAAAATAGATAGCACCATTATGAGAATGTACCTTCAAGGGGCCGCAAACATCAGAATGCACCAACTCTAATAGATCTGATTTCCTTGAAGGAGGATGACTCTTGAAAGAAACTCTATGTTGTTTCCCAGCCAAACAATGAGAACACCTTTTCAACTTTGCATTTTTTAATCCACACAACAAATTCTTTTTAGCTAAAAGATTAAGCCCTTTCTCACTTATGTGACTAAGCCTCTTATGCCATAATTCGGTGACATGATCTTCTTCCACCACAACAATTGCATCGTTAGAAAGTTTAGCTTCCATCACATACAAGTTGGAATACTTCTTACCATGAGCTACAATCATAGAGCCTTTAGTGAGCTTCCATTTTCCATTACCAAAGGTGTTGATATAGCCCTCATCATCAAGCTTCCCTGCTAATATCAAGTTCAGTCGAACATCAGGAGCATGTCTCACATCTTATAATAACAAAGTTATTCCATTGTCAGTCATCAAACAAACATCTCTAAAACCAACAATCTTTGACAAGCCATCATTACCCATCTTCAAGATACCAAAATCACCAGAAGTGTAAGAAGTAAAGAACTCCTTCCTTGAAGTAACATGATGCGAAGCTCCACTGTCAACAATTCAACTTGTCTTATGGCATGCTAAGTTGATAAAATTCTCATCACAAACAATGACAAGATCATTAGAAGAAACAGAAACGACACGATCACTATTCTCATCATTGTTCTTGTCTTTCTTTAAATTTTCATTCTTCTTATCACTTTTATATTGGAAACAACTCTTCTTGATATGCCCCAACTTGTCACAATAATGACACTTTTTATCTTCATATCTTCCTCTTAACTTGCTACGGCTTTTATCTCTACCCCTTGGACCCTTGCTTTTATTTCTCCCCCTATTCTCGGTGTATAAAACTTCAAATTCTAGCGATGAACCTTGAGACTTTTTTCTCATCTCTTCATTCATGACACTACTTTTAGTCATCTCCATTGTCACAACACCATCTGGGGTCAAGTTACAAAGTGACATCCTAAATGTCTCTCAAGAATCCGACAAAGTTCCTAGCAACCAAAGAGCTTGAATCTCATCATCAAACTTTATACCCATAGTCGACAACTGTTGAAGAACACCTTGAAATTCACTCAAGTGATCGGTGATAGTACACCCTTCCTTGTACTTCAAACTCATCAATTTTCTTGATCAAGAACAACTTGTTGTTACCGGTCTTCTTGGCATATAAAGATTCAAGTTTATCCCATAAAGTCTTTGCATTTGTCTCATCACTAATGTGGTTAAGAACATCATCATCTACCCATTGCCTAATGTAGTTAGAAACTTGTTCATGCTCAAATTCCCATTCTTCATCAGACTTAGAGTTGGGTTTCGTTTTAGCAAACACGGATAAATGTCAACTCTTCACATATAAGAGATCTTTCATCTTTCCTTTCCACTTATGTTAGTTAGAACCATTCAAACTGATCATTCTACTTATATTTATCTCCATCATTCAATCAAGCCAACACAATAGAAAATCAACAAACCTAGCTCTGATACCACTTGTTAGGGAAAAATCACTCCCTCACTTGATCGAACTTATGAGAAGATAACAAGTATATCAAAAAAAATATTTTCAGTCCTAACAATATGTACAAATAATGAATATAAATCAACCACACATGAGACGCAAGAATTTTAACGTGAAAAAATCTCTTTAAATCGAAGAGTAAAAAACCACGGGACTCGAAAGCCCAAATCGAAACTTCATTATTATGAAATAGAGGTTACAAAACCTAGTTCCAATTTTTTCAATGGGTATACAACCCCAATAGCAACAAGAAGTAAAACTACTACTTGAAGAAACAAAGAGATGCAGAAATTTCACCCAAAGAAACAGAGGCTGCTGTACGGAGGGAATAACTTGACTTAGAAAACTCCAATAAAAAATCTGACCGTACAAATTGACGAACTATGTGTCCTCTATCTTCTGTCCAAAAATCAGCCCAATCGGACCACGGATAACCTCTCGATAGTCTGCTTGATTACGGTTGTGCAAATCACAAAAACTGCTGCTCTCTTTCTCTTCTTCTTATGATGCTAAATCCTAACCCTAATCCGTTTTTTTGCCCTATTTAAAAGATTAAAGACAAGGCAAAAATGAATGAACTTAAATGGGCTTAAAACACACAAAGGTTTAGGCATTTATCCACATAGAATGGGAGCCCAAAAACCCAACACCCCAGTGATCATTGCAGTAATTGCAACAACATTCTTTTCCTGTATTAAACCGAACAGTGCTCTTGCATCCGGAAACGTGTCATCTTCTACATACCCACTTATCATCACGGCTTGTGGTTGTGGTACTGTATCGAATCGGATCGAATCGGATCGGATATAATCATGTGCCTTATAAAACACAATTGAACGCCGGAGGTATATTCACCTTCTCACAGTTTGCCGACGTAGTGATAAATTTAAAACTACCACCACCAACGCGATTGCACGTTAAAAGCATGCTCCCTCTTCACTCATCTATTTTCCATCCAGACCATCCCCTTTCTCATTATTATTTATTATTTATTATTTATATAAAATAAATGATCCAGATTTTGTAATTGACCCTATAAGTATACGATCATATATTTCATTTAAAACAAAGGTATATTCGTCTTTTCAACATTGTACTATAAGGTTAGTTTCGTCCTAACAAGCAATATGTGGCGCTGGAGGTATATTATCTCTCTCCTTTCTTCTCGGAGGAGATGTTGGAAAAGTGGTCAACAATGGCGGATGCCAGTGGCAAAGTGGAGATTGAAGTGTCAGACTGGTTTCAGACCTTGACGAGGACGTCATCACTCGTCCAATTATTCCAAACCAATTTTTAAAGGGACTGTGACGCTTCTATTGGTATCTTTAGAGTATAATATCTTCTCCTTCATGAACCTAAAACTGATCTTGGAACGGGCATTCACTATCGACCTCAGACACAGGTATCGATCAATATCAATCATATGCTAATGTAACATATACTTATTTCGATCATAGTCAATGTAGCATATATTTTTTTGGTATCAATTATCATTCCTGACAAATATCAGCCAATAAGGTTTGGTTGGGGCGGAATCAAGTTGATTTAGTTTCGGTTTTCGATTTTTGGTTTGGGCCCAATTTGACACCCTTAGTTTGTATGTTGTGGGTTTGTTAATAATTTTAGCAGAGTAAGGGATCATATGTGAAATGCGCCTGTTGTGAGACCGCCCTTTCGAGCATCTTATTCGCAATCCCTTCCTAAGCAAGGATCACAAAAAAAATCAATTTCCTAAAAAGGTAAAGAAATCCACGAAGCAAAGAGAATCCATCTACCTACATGCCCTGCAACCCTCACTCAATGCTCCCCTTGTGCGGCTCTCCTCTACCATGCTGATGAGGCAGCTCTTTTCATCTGCTCCCTTGGCCCCAGCAAAGTGTGAAATTCGGTCTAGCACTGAACATAGTGGCTTCTGTGATAGTCATTACCGCTCGGACGGATACAAGCTCGCTAGACTTGCCACTGTTATTTCTTCTCCGGCCCCTTGACGTTTTGCATAGATATTCCACTCTTCTTTCTTGGCAATGAGACGAGACCTAAACCACCCATCTTCTTCCTTGTTTCTATTCCTGTTGTTCCTGAGATGAGACCAACACTATCCATTGTCCGGACGATCACAGACCAGCAGCAAGAAAAATCAATGCAATAACTAAATGATGATGTGCAATATCGGTCAACCATAAACTTTGCGTTTGTAGATGAAATCCCTCAAGAAGAGTTAGAATGGCAGTCCCCACTCCTTGGGAGGTACCAAATAAATGACTACTAGAATTGAGGTTTTGGGCAAAAAGATTCCACTGACATGTAAAAAATAGGTATTAGCCTTTTGACTACTGTGGATTGTGCTTGGGAAGCGCCTTGTAGAGCGATGGTGGGTGTTGGACACAGAGTGTATTGGCCTCACTCCGGCAAAGGTCGATTGCTCGGCTTTCTAGAGATCATTTCGAGGTTTCTTCTTCTTCTTTTTTTTTTTTTTTTTTTTTTTTTTTTTGAAGAGTAAAGAAGTATTATATGAGATTAGATACAGGAGAAAAGAAGATAAAAACAAGTTAGGGAGAGGGAAAAAATAGAAGATATAATCCGTGTAATCATGCATAGTTTACCTAGCCGACCAATTAAGACAAAGTGCAATTACACCAAAATTCGAGTTAGATTGAATGATGGAAGATGGATTGGTAGTCAGCCTCCTCATTTCTTAATGGTTCATCCAAATTTAAGCAAACCTAGTCTACCTTAAAGAGGGCCCCAAGAGGAGCAGAAAGTCAAGTTCTATGGAAGTCTCTAACATGAACATCCAACCGAAGAAGCCTGCCTTATATATCATTCTTAATCACAGTCACTACCTGACTACCTTCCCTTTAGATATATTAATGCTCTTGAATTTTTCTTTCCAATAAGATATCTGTGGAAAGGATACTAAACTGTAGAACCTGAGTTATGTAAAAGTTGCCCACAAAAGAACGATTGGGGAGGTTTCTTTTGAGTTCCTCCTGTTAGATTGGTCAAATATCTGAAATTGCTGATGCATTGAATGAGGCATTGTTTGTTAGTCATTATAATTGATGGGATTCTCTTAATGACACCTCTATTATTATAATTAATGGGATTAAATGACACCTCTATTATAGGTGTTTTTGGAGTAATGATGCTTTCTTTTAATTACGCATTGTCTGATTCTCCAAAGTAATTTAAGTCTAAGGTAAAATGGTCTTTTCACAATTTTTTTTGAAATGACTTATCTTTGTCTTACTATCAAAATCTTACACATTTTTGGATGAATGACCATGTGAAATAACATCCCTCATTATAATAAAAAAGGGATTATACCAATAGGGTAAAAAAAATTGGGTTTCAAATTTTTTGAAATATCCCATAATTAAAAGAAATATTGCATGATGGACCAAGTTATCTTAGCTACTATTCACTAACAGCTATTTCTTTATATTATAGTCTAAAAGTCTTCTTTGCTAACATAATTAAAATTTAATAAAAAAAATTACTCATAACCTTTTTTTTTTTTTTAGTAAACCAATGAGCCTAAACAGAAGGGAAAAAAAATTGAGTATCACAAATTCAACATCAGTCTGAGACAGCAGGGATTCAAGGAATGAGGCAAAATCCTAATTTAGTAAGGTTTGTAATGAAGGTAAACTAGGCTATGACTTACAACCTTCTTGGCAAGATATTATTGTAACGCATAGGAGCATTTACTAACCACTCTTAGCTATAAACATTTAACAGAAGGTTCTTGGTCAGGAGCATTGGATTTATGCAGTTTGTGCAGTACTTAAGTATAAGAAAATTTCCACCGTTATTGGAACTCCTAATCAAAATCATTTGTTATCTTTTGAGTCTCAAATCAGGAGTCTTTCCATTACAACTACTAATTAATAGCATATACACTGGAGACAATATTACATATGACAGCATAAAACTACCTAGTAAATCTAGCCTTCCAGCTCAAACAAAATCCCTACTGAACAAGAAGGCATTTCAGATTTAAAATTATTCAAAAACTTAATTCTCCATTCTAGATCTCACTATGCCTAGAAAATCTTTATAATCCAATCATCCTCAATCCGAACATTGGGTTTGCAGATGGTAAGTACAGCAGGGCTTCCTCTCCCTCGAAGATTAAGGGGTCCAGATTCAATATCGGCTCTGAAATTGGCAGATTCAACAAGAGCACTTTTTGACCCAGAGAGCCCTGGTATTATAATCCTTTCAATAACACATTCTGATGTAAAGAGAGCCTTGCCTGAGGTGGGAGGTGCAATATTAGAAGATGTAAGTTTTCCTTCTGAAAAGACAAAGCGACGATGCATGTACGCCCCTCGCTGAAATGGAAAGCTCTTCCCATCATCAACATACAGCTCACCTTCGGCCGCCAGGGAACCATTCAAAGCAATCACCTAAACAAACATTTGAAAAAAAGATGTGAGGGGATGATTTCAACCAAAATCAAAGTTGGAACAGCTTCTAAGAGAGACAATCTTACTAAATTGAAGCCACCAAAATTTTGAAGACTTAAAATGCCAAAACATTCTGTTTCATTTACAAGACTTCAGATGTGATTCAGGAAGGAGTTCAGTTGAATGATCGAGTTTTCAGGAGGTCCAAACTAAATGTGATTCATGCCAACTTAGATGCACAGATCAAAGAAGAATAAAGTCAGTACAATAATAAGAGATATAAGGACCATGCGGCAGAGACATAAGGATATAGTATTTATGAGATCAGAAATTGAGAATTGAAGTGATTACAGTAATATAGTCTTATTCATGTGGACAAAAGATATACATCAAACATCTGAAAATTCATGAAGTGAGAATGAATAACCTTCCTTTTTCAAGGCATTAAATGCCAAAAGACTTGAGGGTAAATTGGCATTGTCGAGTTCCCACTGAGTACAAATTAATGTGATTATTTGATTCCAAGATATCCAGAACAAGTCGCATGAAGAAAAAATACCAGAATAAGTTGAGATGATAAGTGTCTGAACGACACCTCATAGGCATTTGAAATATGACACCTTCTAAATACCCCTTGTTTATTCCCTGAAGTTTTTTTAAGGCAGTGATAAAACGGACTTTCCACAAATTTCTTGAAAGTGACCCATTGTCAAGGGTTGCCATTGTCTTGCATGGTTTTCGAATAAAGATGTGAAATCACAAAAACTGTCGTCCTACAAAAAAACAAGTGTAATACTAAGAGGGCTAAAAAGTTAGATATCAAATCATTTGACACCTCATGATACCTTGTGAGGTGTCAATAAGAAAATCCCTATATATATATATATATATATATAGTGAAAAAGGGATACTTAGTATCAGAAGTCACATCAATTATTCAGCTGGAGACCAAACAAGTCAAACTAGGAAAACAGAATTGAAAGAGAAAAAAGCACGAACGACCAATAAAGAAAAGGGAAAATCATCACAAAGATGGAAATGGGAATTATCATTTTCATGTATAATTTGGTTGCTTTGGAAAAGGATCTGGAGAGAGACTTCAGCATCAAAGACATACCAGAGTGTAAGGATCATTCACCATCTGTGTGGTGCTTTGGAAAAGAGAAAATCATCACAGAGATAGAAATGGGAATTATCATTTTCATGTATAATTTGGTTGCTTCGGAAAAGGATCTGAAGAGAGACTTCAGCATCAAAGACATACCAGAGGGTAAGGATCATTCACCACCTGTGGGGTGCTTCGGCGAGACCTGTCTTTTCTTGGTATTATAGTGCCTGCCTTCTGGAAAGCTGGAATGCTTTCTTCAGAAACCTCAAACTTGCGAGTTACACCTTCCTTGTAGCCTGTAGGTGATTCCTGTTCTGAGGTCATACCAAGATTGTCCCCCTGGCAGATACACTGATGCATGTTTGGCATGCTGAACCATAAGGTAACCCAATCATACAAGATCAGTCTGCAGAACACCTTAAGAAAATGAAAAAGAAGTGATGAGATTAGCTAGATATGCACCTCTGTAGATCCCTTGTACCAAAAGGGTGTTTCCAACCATGAAAGCCTCATCATTGCTGAAAGTAGCCTCATCCTCAGGAAATTCATCCATAGAGGACGCACAAGAGGAATGCCACTTGTGTTTGCCTGTCTGAACAATGTGTAGAAATATGGGAGCGACGTGTAGTGTATATGTTGCCTCCCTTATCAATTCTGTATTGCGCTCTCTGTGTCATAACATCAGGAATATAATCAAGCAACTTAAGACAACCTAGTAACGTCAACTGATATTACTGAAGCATTCTCCACAGTAAAATAAGATATGAGAGCTGGTCATTCAATAGGTTTCAGTTAAGAGTTGAAGTGCATGCATAAATTGGGGGAGAGAGAGAGAGAGAGAGAGAAAGAGAGAGAGAGAGAGAGCTGTATACACAAATACAGGGTACTAAACAATAAAATCATTCAGAGTTTTTTTTATATAAATTTTGGTGTCAAAATTATCCATTTAAATAAGAAGACAAGGCCTGAAAATAGGGTTTCTACAATAAAGCTGAAGTGCATATCTTAATATTGCATACTAAACCATATAATCTTTCTCTCTTAGTTAATTAGAAAATGTAACAAAGTGTCAATTTAAATAAAAAGCTGAGGCCTAAAAATATGGTTTGTAGCCAACAACTTAGCCAACCTTCAGAGCAGACTTCGAAATGTCTTAAACCAATCTCTTATTTAATTGGTTATTACAAACATTCAAAAAGGGTTAGGTACATGTAGACTGTCATAGTGTCATCACATTTTTTTTTTAATTACTTTTTCCCCTTTTGATGAACCAGATGATCTTATTGATAAAAAAGCATAAAGGTGCACTACATTTTATGTGATTATCTGTAATAGAAATAGGGTTTTTAGCAGATAGCTCACCAACCTTCAGAGCAGATCTTTGAAATATATTTAATCTATCATCTATTTAATAAAGAAGTTGCAAAATGGGAAGTATAATTGTGCCCTTTTTCCTTTTGGACTTCTAGTAAACCAAAAGATTTACTAATGAAAAAGCAAAAGGGATCCACATCGTAGCTATACAAAAATATAGATGCTCTTCATTTAGTGCACTTGTCATACAGTTGATATTAAGTTTATGTGGAATAAAAATGACATCCCAATGATGCATAGCTGTGAAACCCAGTTTTGAACCTGAATCTCCAAAGAACTCTAGCAAAGAACTCCTGACAATAATATTCCATGGATAAATTTGAAAACCCATTTCAGTGAAAATGATACTAATCCCCCAATCCTCTACCCAAAAAAAAATAATAATAATAAATAAAGAAAAGAAAAGGGCTATCTTTATACAGTTTTCCGTACAAAATTAATGGGTTTATAAGGAAGGGGAGAAGACAATTTCTACAATAGCTATCTCTAACAATGAGGAGCAGGACAATAACATGGATTTGATTTCCTGCAGGGCCCACATAAGTTGATCCTTGGAATATGAAACCCATATAAGATTGAAATGCATAGAAAAACTAAGGAAAAATACCTTGATCTCCTTTCTTGAAAAAATTATAGAATCTCCCCACTTAAACATAATTAAATAGAGCTTTTAAGAGGGGACAAAATATTCACGTATACCTCCTCTTTCCAACAGCAGTAGAGAAGGCGAAATGCATATTTCAAAAAATTCCTATTTCACCTTTAAAACCATAGATAAAAAAAAGGGGGGGGGGGAAGCTCTCCCCCCGCCCACGTATATGCTGCCAGTGACCATTCTGACTGCTGCCAAGGTCTATGTTGGCCATGTGCCAATTTCAGAACCAAAGCCAATCATACACATCCCCCAATGTGTTAGGATTTCACCCCTTCCATTTCAATTGTTGAACTGTTTTCCAGAAGAATTTGACCCTTTCAACTTTCATTTTAAGTTTTATTTTTCTGTACGGTATGCATTTGGGCTGAAACTTGGGACATGGCACTGATAAATCATATTCAAAGTTCAAACTCCCCATGGTTATCTTCATGAGATATGTGGATTTCTTCTGGTGTTAAATACCCAAATAACAAATCATTTACAAGGAGTAAAGTTACAGAGAAGTTGAATCATAATTACATAAATCATTTGTAGAATAAAAAAGCATTTGTTGGACTATAAGACATGCTTTAAAAACCCCAAGGGGGTAGCTCAGTTGGCAAGGACCAACACCTCACAATCACAATTAAGAGGGTATATATATATATATATATATATATATATATATATATATATATATATATATATATATATATAGAGAGAGAGAGAGAGAGAGAGAGAGAGAGAGAGAGAGAGAGAGAGAGAGAGAGAGGAGATTTGATATTCATATTTTCTATCAATGTTCCATTAAAAAATAGAATGGTCATCGTACTCTTGAATATGTCTAATATCCTCAAATTGCCTATGCAATGGAGTTGGAGGAGGATAATAGATAAATATAGGAGCAGTGGGAACTGTCATCCTATAATCAGATTGGCAATCATCCTGTAGTGGATGAAATTCAGATACTCAGTATTCGTTCATATCAAGAATGGGATCTTATATCAGATCCTCAAATATATATATATATATATATATATATATATATATATATATATATATATATATAAAGCCATGCTTGAAAAAGAAAACTAAATGAAACAAACTTCAAGCATATACAGTTTCAAAATTTAACCTTAAATAATTAAGGAAAACCAAGAACCTAAATATATATTATCCGAATAACCAAGGTTCTCGCCTATTGGTATCATATGGGCATGACTTCTAAAGAAAGGATAGTAGGCACCTAGCTGGTACCAGCAAACTAACAATTCAGGCTCCGGATTCCCAAAAAACCCACCAACATCAGCACCTGTATAAAATGCATGTTAAAAAGACTGTCAAAATCTTTCAAATCCTCTGGAGTGGGAGATAAATAAAAAGCTTTTGCAACAAGAAGACCAACCTAATAGGGAAAACAATCCTGACAACATATATATTAAATCTTATCATCTCTTACTTACCAGAGAAGAGATTCCAGTAAGACTGAGAGTCAAGACCTTTAGGTGGTAAAGGAGGAGTGGGAACTGGGCCTAGAACTGTTTGAACTCATTGGGGAGACCGAGTTTGATCAAGTCACACATGATCGTGACCACGATACTCGACCATCGTACTCACATGCAGGCTACATTGCCATTTTCGACCAGATGAGAAGGATGAATGTAGTAGCATGAACATTGTTGTGGATAGCTTGTCTGCCAGCGTTAGAGGATTGAATATAGGGGACAATATTGGACATGAGCAGTGGCGTGCCCCAACTTTTCTCACATATGGCACAGGGTCAGAGTACAATGCATATGGTGGTGGCTATGTCTCCGTTCCCAGTGCATATGGAAAAGGTTGCGAGTCCACTCACAGACTGAATCGTCCTTTGTGGACAACCTCTTTGCCTTCCCGACCAACCAGAAGTACATGCCGCCGCTAGAGACACCATCCAGTCACAGTGGCTCAGTACCTGGTTCTTCATGGTACAATAGTTTTTCATCGTATGGTGATCTATACTCTAGGTTAGGTTACCTTCAATATGTAGACAACATTTATAGGGTAACTATGCTGGACTTCAAGGGTTGCTTCAGGCATACTAAGATGTGACCTACAATTGTCATACAGTCAAAGGAACATTGGCATGTTGGCAAGTTCAATCCATTAATGGGCTCAATCCTCCACGTAACTCTATGTGGCGTTAGCCACTAGCATGGCTTGAGGGGGCCCTATTTGTACTCGTGCATACACAGTATTGTATTGTTGGGAGTTCGGGACTTGGGTTTTTATTGAGTCTATCTTACACATACTTTGAAGTTTGAACTTATTACACAAGTTATACAATATGGGTTAGCATATACTATCAACCATGGGTGCAAATCCAAAGTACTACTTTGTGTGATTTTCTTGCAATATGAAGGTTTGCATATGTTTATACAAGTTAAACTAAAGCTTTCCTGAAGTATTAGAGCTTAGTATGGCCATTTGGCCCCTGAAACAGCTAACCGAAACATCCCAAAAAATTACACATTTTCGGTGTTAGCTGGTTTCGGTCTAAATCTCAAATTTTGGTTTGACCGAAACAAGATCAAAACTCGAGATTTTTAACTATGAAAGATTTACAAGATGTTAAACTTCACAGATAATGTGCTTGTTCTAATTACCTCTATTCCACAAATACTCTTCGAAAACTATTCCGATCTTCAACTGCAACATTGATTGGACTATCATGTCCAACAGAGGTGCCTTTTTCCCACATGAATATATGTTTCTTAAAAAATGTGTGGTGAATTTTCTGTTTGCGTATAATAGGTAATTCAAATTTGGGAAGAGGTTCCTTAATTCTGCATTATTTCCCATACGTGTTTCACTTCCATAAAATATTGGACCATCCAACTCAAGAGGCATCTTCAATCCGGCTCGCATTTTCGCTTACGAATTCCAGTGAGATAGCTATAGTGGAGCATGTTGAGTAAGTGTTTTCTGTGAGATCACCTAAGCTAGTTTTCAGCAATTTAGCTCTAGCAAGAGGCTGGTCATGAGATATTCCCTGCCCCATGTCTATTTTGTTTATAGAAAAACTTGAATGTGCTATAAATTAGCATTCCCTCAATTTTCCAAAAGTAGAATACTGTTACTCTAAAAATGAGCACAATAAAACAGGTTAAGGTTTTCTGGTAAACAAGTTTCTGTTAATTGGAATTGAAGAGAGATAAGTTCCATATTATCACTGTAGAAAATGATGAATTGATCTCAAAGAGAGAGAAAGAGAGTATAAGTGCCAACACCAAACTACAGCAGCTTTTTATGCTGATGATATTCATTCTCTAAACCCAGTAGCCATTTAGATTAGTCTCTAGACCAACACCAAATTTTTCCATGAGGAAGGGTGTTTTTGCAATTCTGACCACATGGATATGTAGATATTGGTCTAGATTGACCATCTGCCAATTTCAGACTCAAATTCAATCATACACTCTCCAGGTTATTTGCCTATTCCCATGAATTTTCAGTTGTCCTTTTATTCTTATAAAAATTTCATTTCTTAGCTTGATTTCCAACCCTTTATTTTATCACATGGAAATTCATTTTCAGCTGAAACTTGACATGCAAGGGACCTTGAGATCTACCTGTTCAGAGAATTTCAGCTAGACATGTTGGACTAGAAATATCCCCTCTAGACCTGCTATATTAGAAAAATTCTCCCAAATCAAAAGGCAAAAGCATTATTCTTACCACCACCACTTTTCTCAAGATGATTGCAACAACAGAATGAAGGTTGGATGTCCTACTCTTCTAATTATGTTGCCTTTCTGATATACATAATGTTATATATAATCAGTATTTTGTAAAGTACATTTATTTTACCTATATTATTTCATTGGCATCTCACTTTCCCTGCCATGGTTCTTGTTTTATATAAAACTCTAAAGATAACAAATTGCACATTCTGCGGTGACTTTGTTTACTAGTCACAGCAGATTCATCATGCATGTCCCGTTCATCAAATGATTTTCTAATTACATGGGAATTATTAGTTCCTATCTTCCTCTTTCAGAATTGTGGAAAGGTATCAAATAAGGAATTGTAAACTAAGATTTCCTGAGAATGAAGGGGCAATAACGTAGGAAAATGGAAATGCCTCCACCCTTTCCCCTTTCGATTGAGGATTCCAGATATTTCTAGCCAGCAAGATTCTGAGATCTTAAAACACAAAATGCAAATTTGGATATGAAACATAATGGATACAAGAAAAGGCACTGCCCTCAAGTCATTTGTTGCTACTGCAGGAAATATTCAACATAGACCCTCTTGAAGGCATTAAAACCACTCTTAGTAGAGAAATCACATTATCAAAATTTTTAATGCTTACAAAAAAAAAAAAAAAAAGGAAAAAAAAGAAGGAAAAACTCGTATATCCTGTCAAAACCATGGACCATGTGACTAGTATAACATACCTCAGGGCCATTAAAGACAGAAGGCTCATTCATGTCGTTCCAAATGTACAAGGAAGGAGTTGAACCAACATAATTCTGGAAAGAAAACTTCTCAGCCCACCGCGATCGAATTTCTGTATTTAATGTATCCGGATAAGAAGAGGCACCAGGCCAGCACCACCCATCAAAATCCTTTCCAGTTGCATCCTTCACAGAATACCCCTTCTGTGTAGCCTCTTTGTGCAAGTAGAAGGACTCATCCCAATTAATATGAGGATCAGCAATTGTAACTATATGCCTACCCTTTGCAGCCAGCTTGTTATGCATCTCTTCAAGATGTGGATCCGATGAGGGAAGGCAGCCCTGTCACACGTTAAATATCTCTTCCCATCAGGGTGTTCCATGTCGAGCCAGATGACATCGTAGGGAATGTCGAATTCATCAAATTTTGAATCGACCTGCTGAACATCCTCCTCATCTCTATAATTCCATCTACATTGGTTATAACCTATGGCAAAAAACTGTGGCATTGCAAGTGTCCCAGTAACACTATCATACTGCCACATAACATCCTTTGGCCCTGGTCCTACGAAAAAGAATGCATCCACAATGCATGCCTCACTCATCCACAGCGTGTCAATCCGACCTTGAGATGAAGGAAGAACGATCCCTGACTCAGAGTCCCAGCCAGTGCCCAAAACATCAATCTGCATCTCAGAAGCATTCAACCAGAAAAAACCCAGAAGTCCCATGGCCTTTGCCGTGAGAGAGCATGTAAGGTATCGACTCATAAAGCTCAAAAGGAGAATCACGGAGGTACTTGAAAACATCAAGGTTGAAGAGTCTGTAAGGCTCCGAGAACTCAACCCCTGGACCTCTGGTTGCCTTCAATGCAAGGCTTGAGGCATGTTCAGGGATCCCATAAACGAAATCCGCTCCATAGAAAGATACATCGAAGCTAATCGACTGAGGACAATAACGCCTGGGGTCAGTGTGGCTCCTAAACCTCTCCTCCCAATCTTCATCCTCTTTCTTCTTCCTCAACTGCTCAAAATCAAAAAGCCCATGTGAATTCAACGACAATACTCGATCACCACCTTTCTTACGAACGTAAACTTCAAAGGGATCGTGGCGAACAACTCCTTCATAAGCATCCGAGAGATAAACAATCGAAGAAGGAGCAGAATCGCCATCAAGCACCTCCGTCGAAACCCTTTGCAACCAGAGCTTCTTTTCATCAAACACGGCAGAACCACATCAGGCACCTCGAATCGTTTCTTCGGAGGATCCAAGCTTGGGTCCTCATCAATCTTCAACCTCAATGCCATCTTGATACGCAGGTAATCTAAGAATCAAAGGTTTCACAACCTCCTCTTGTTCTTCCTTTGCTTCTCCGGCATTCTTACGTTGGAGCTTCGCAATGAGATCACCGTCGTTAATAGAGACATCGGTGACAACGAGGTTGCTAGATCCGGGCTTTCTTGATCGAGCTCTCTTGCAAAAAGGGGTTTGATTACAGTTCCTGAACTCTTCTTTCTTCCATGAGAAGACCAAGCTCTGTTGCAATAGCAGCAGTAAAAGCAGCAAAGCCCCAGTTCTCGTCCTCGACGCCATGGGAGATGAAAATTCGACAATCAGTTAAGAACAATTAAGCAAAACCATTACTGATTTAAATCTATTAAAAAAAAAACCATTACTGATTCAAATCCTCTCCTCCCGAACCCCTGGAGGAGAGGCGACTCCCACAAGGGAAATGTAGGAAATGAAATGAAATTTTGGTTTAGAAATAATCGTGATGGTGTGAAGAATTTACAATTAAAATTAGTGCATTGGAAATTCCAAGTGATGGAATCGCAAAGTTCTGAAAATTGATTAATTAGAAGTCAAGCTGAAGCTAGAAAAGATCAGACGTTTATCAGGGGAAGAAGATGTCTATCTGATGCTAAAACAGGTTGAATTACCTAGTTATGTGGTATATGTTGAAGCCAGCTCCGTTCAATTTCTAGATGAAAAGATACCTGGAACTCGAACAATTTCGTCTGAAGTTTGTACTTTTCAAAAGTTCTACCATAACATGCAGATAATTTAGGCCTTCCAAAGAAATAACCGAACCCCATACTAATTGTACTTCCTCAAATGCAGATGACATTGTCATGTCACATCCCCACTGACACGCTTTAGCATCTATAGATCCTTAATGTATTCCTAAGTAGTAATAGATTTATCTATCCTTAATTTTGAAAGTTTTGTTCCTTATTTCCTATTAATCATAGCTAGATGAAAGCTCCCAAGGAAACCCCTCACATAATATGGGTTGACAATGATTTCTGCCCTTATGGCAAGCCTTTCAAAGAGAAAGGGCCTGGAGTGTTGGTCTGAGAAATTTTGTCACCATTTGAGAACATACTTACAATTCACTCTGTAGTTCACCCACTTCTATCATTCCATTTTTGTATTTGCATTGAATACTCAATGGTATCTTTGTTTTCTCTCAAGATGCAATAGACAACTCGGAGATATAGAAACCACTCATGGATATTCAAAGCTCATTGCTTATTGATCTAAAATGGTCAATTTATATGGCCTTTTAGTATCAGAGTTCATTGGGCTTTGTATTTGATAAGTATGTGCTCTCCTAATTATGAAACATTTTTGCAGACCTGAACTTTACAAATCTAGAGTATTAGAGCTCAATGCAAATGATGATCGTGGGATCAATGTTCAAACCAAGATCAAGGGTTTTGCTGCTGTTGCTGTAACTTCTGGTCCTCGTCAGGGGTATACTTCCATCCATTATGTTCTCACTTTGGTTGTAAAATTTAGTTTTTATGGTGCTTCATTGGTTTCATTTTTTATTCTCTTTCTTCTTCTTTTTTTTCCTTTTCTCTTTTCTTTATTTTTGGGGGTAATCCATGCCCACCCTTCAAAATCAACATCCTAGATGAGGCTGATTCAATGACTGAAGATGCTCAGGTATGTTGAATGATCATTTTCTATTACTTCTGAAGTATTGATTTGTGAAACACTGATGCCCAGACAGATATAATGTGAACTTCTTCATATATTTACTGCCCAGACAGATATAATGTGAACTTCTTCATATATCTACTGCAGAATGCATTGCGGCGTACAATGGAAACTTACTCCAAAGTTACAAGATTCTTTTTCATCTGTATCTACATCAGCAGGTGTGTCATTTCTACCATCTTTATGTATTTTGCATTGTCACCATAAACTACAAAGGATAATGCAAGAGCAATTTTGATAAAATTATTTCTTTAGGTGATCTTGTTATATCATTTACAGGATAATAGAGCCCCTTGCTTCTAGATGTGCCAAGTTCAGGTTCAAGACACTTTCAGAAGATGTCATGAGCAGCCATATATTGCACATTTGTAGTGAAGAGGGCCTCAATCTGGATTCAGAGGTGTTGGGCTATTGGTTTTGTTCTTTTTTCTTCTATATTTTAATAAAAAGTTAATTCAACTGTTCCAGCATAATTATACATCTTAGTATCCAATGCTAGGCTTAACTTCTTTATTTTATAAATGGTTTCTCTTCAATATAGGCTCTTTCAACCTTAAGTTCAACCTCTCAAAGCGATCTTCGTTGAGCCATAACATACTTGCAGGTGGTAGGCAGAACTTATTTTCTTAGTGATTGGTTGAATTATTTTTTTTATTTTCTTTCTTGTTGTATAACAATGCAATAATACCACATGCCTTGTGGTCTTTATCTTTGTGGATTGACATGACAAGAAAGACCATTCATTTTTTTCAAGCTCATGTACTGGCTATATCTTGATTTTTCTTCTCTCTGTAAATCTGTTTTTCTCTTTCAGTTTTGGATCTGTTGGGATGTCTGCCGTAGTATATTGACCCTAAAACAGTTATGGCTTGTGAATGAGAAATTGGAGTAGGATTTTCCTTCTCCAAAATAAGATACTAGGGTAATATAGAAAGTGTTTTGCTTGTTAGTAATGGACTGAAATTTCAGGACTTTTCAG
This sequence comes from Protea cynaroides, assembly GCA_028583415.1. NCBI lineage: Eukaryota > Viridiplantae > Streptophyta > Magnoliopsida > Proteales > Proteaceae > Protea > Protea cynaroides. Next base: position 94,130,849 of record CM053271.1, read on the forward strand.
GACTCGAAAAAGTCTTGGTGCTGTCATGCTTTCTAGAAGCACTTTGCCTAGCCTTATAAGAGGTCTTTTTGCTGCAACAGGCTTTTCAACATTCCGACTTCTGGGCAAACTGATAGTACTGTCAAGCAGCCATAAGCACAAAACGGTGCTTGCTGTGGTCTTTATTAAAATCTTATATGTGTGAAGCTCTTGACACATCAAGCTCTTAAAATGGACCCACTAGCCAAGGAAACTTCCTCATTCCTGGGTCATACTTTGGAGTGCAGAAAACTTTAGCTGTATAGGAGAAGTTTTGTTGTTCTTGGGTGGAAATATTTTTCTGAGATTTTGGACTGCCAACTGCAAATTTTGCTGAGAGGGTTTAAAGATCATAGACAACTGAGTTAAATTAGTTTTAAATGAAGATTTGCTGTTTATTCTTGGACACTAGTTTTGTTGAATTCATGACAATAATTGAGTTCAGACATCAGTGCTTTCATGGACTTGGGAGTGAAGCAACAATACTTTTTTATTCTTGGACACTAGTTTTGTTTTTTGGCACATCCCTATTTATCTGACTGAGGTTCTCATCATTGAATGTAGATTACCGAACTTCAATATTTTAATGTTTCAATTTGTTAGAGGGAGCTGCTCGTTTGTTTGGGTCATCAATTTCTGCCAAGGATCTAATCAGTGTCTCTGGAGTAAGTTTTATATCTTCTTCTTCTTCTTCTTCTTCTTCTTCTCTCTCTCTTTCTCTCTCTCTCTCTCTCTCTCTCTCTCTCTCTCTCTCTCTCTCTCTCTGTTTTGTGCCATGGAAAGTTTGTAATGCAATGACAAACAACGTCTTGCAAGTAATTGATCACACAACAATCTTCGTACTCGAGATGTAATGCCGCAATTTACTAATGATGGATAATTGTAACACATGTCCTCTCTCAGGCCAGGGTCTCTCACCCGAACTGCATCTCATAGGGATTCGTTGGAAATAACCAATAAGCAACCATTCATATTATTTTCTTCACTGCCTTTAGCTTAGACCCTTACATTGTTTAAATGTTGGCCATGTGTTGTCATTGTTGGCAACTTGGCTGATGTGAGCAGTGTTGATGAGCTTACAGTGAGAGCAATGAGGAGAGAGAATGTCTGTGGAGGAGAGATAGTGTTTGTGCAAGTGGCAGAGTCGAGGAAGCCTTTGGCATGTTCTACAGTATTCTACAGCTTCTAGAGCGTGATTGAGAAGGTATGCATTGAGTTGACTGGGCAACAACAGTTTCGACAGGTGACAGAATGTGTGTGGGTCCCACTGGTGATGTGGACAGTACCCACATAGGCAACATGCTGATAGAAAGAGGAGAGAGAAAAATGGAGAGAAAATATGGGTCCCAGAGTGGGTCCCATTCTTGGTTTAGCAAGAAGAGAGAGAGTGTGGACCCCACATGCTAGCTGACAGTAATACAAGCGATATGGCAGTGATACAGACGATGTAACAGTGTTACAGGTGATGTGACAGTGTTAATCATTGTGTTGGACACCTTCTGAAGCATGAAGAATGGAGAGAATCAGAAGAGAGAGAAGGAAGAGAGAGAATCAGAAGAGAGAGAAAGAAGAGAGAGAAAGAGGAGAGAGAAAGAGGAAAGAGAAAACTGTGGGTGGGACCCACTGTGCCTAGGTGGCATGCCACCATGGCAGCCAGCCCAACAGGCCAGCAGCACAGCACACCCGCAGGCCCGCAGGCAGCAGGCCACAAGCTGGCCAGCAGCACAGCACCCCCGCAAGCCAGCCAGCCCGCAGGCATGCCCTGCCGCAAGCCCGCAAGGCAGCTAGCCCCGCAGCTGCGCGCTGGCCTTTCTCCCTCCGCGCGCGTTGGTTACCCCTCTCCCGCATGCCCACCAGGTATTCGGTGGATTTCCAGGAGAGAGAAAAGCTCTCTGGAAATCCACCCTGCAGCAAGTTTAACACAGGTTACAGAGGCCATTTGAATTCAATACAGGGGTATTTTGGGAAATAAAAAATAAGAAAATGCCAAATCCGTGGCCTAGAGAGAGCCACGTATGCAAAATGCCGATCGGATGGCCTAGAAAAAGGCGGGCTAACATGTTACTCAAGCGGCGTTAAAAGGTGCTCCCGCGAAGATTCTCATTCGTTGGGCGCAACTTAATAACATGGGTTGCGTTGTATGAAGTTGATGCCATAATTCGGTGTTGCGCGTGTACATTGAAGCGGCGCAACAGATCCAGATCGTGCGGTTGCGGATGAGGCCGATCGCGCTTGACGCGATTAATGCTGATCCAGTGGCTTACAATAAATCCCGCCTTTTTGACCTTGATCCAGCGGCCGATATAGAAGATTCTCCCTCCGCCCAATCATAACTCGACAACGCACTGACAGGCGGCGCTATTGTGTAGCGCGGTGCACGAAATGTTCTCCAAAAGATTCCATTTCTTATATTTTCACTGGCCGAAACTGTAACGGCCATATCTCGGCCATCCGGAGTCCAAATCGGACGATCCAAAGTGCTCCGAGCTCGTGTTCGAATTTCCTATCTAATGAAAACTAAAAACCAGAGAAAAATGACGAGGAACAGTGTGGAGGCTCGGGTTTTTGGGGGAAAACCTTCTCTTGAAGGTATGTGAGTGTTTAATGCTTGTTTTTTTTATTACTAACCTTCCATGGATTCAACTGGACTCTATTAAGCTGTATTGAAGATCTTGTATGAGGGTTTGGGAGAAATAATTGTTGTTTGAAGCTTCAATGAGAGCTACAATGGCATTTGCTATGAATGAAAGCTTGGAGTGAAAGTATGCAATCAAACAGGAGCTGTGAGAGCTTGAATGTGCCTATGAAAAGCCAGAAGGCCATGTTGAGTTTGTGAAAACCCAAAGGGAGAAAAAGAAGGAAAAGCATGCACTCAAAGTGTTTGTTAAAATGCCAAGGAAGAAAATGGAGACTGCAGTGAGCCGTTGGAAGTACTGAATGGTGTATTGATGTTTTGAAGAAAAGGGGGAAGTGAAATGGAAAGGGAGGCTAGGGTTTGGTGTTAGAATTGTTCATCAAAGATTCCAGTGGACCTGAGGTGTATGCCAGGCTTCACAGAGACATCCCAGAGTCCTCCCAGAGTACCAGAAAATGCCAGACAAGGGTTGTAAGCTTCTTAACCTTGTATGAATTAATTGTTTATTTCTTGTACTCAATGTATGCTAGCTGTAGGTGATAAATCATGAATGCCTAGCTAGTGGGGATTAAATTGTAGGGCATTGATATAAGCCCAAAAACTATTATTGTTTGCTTCCCGTGGGTGCGGGTTAAGTGTTGTGTGTGCAGCGAGTGCTGAGCACTGGTACTTCGGTACCTGAATTATTGGCACATCTGTGCCCTCCTAGTTTTATGCTGGGTAAACTGGGTATATGTACTCCCTGCTGTGTAGACAGCTAAAAGTAGAGTATTGAGTATATACGGAGCCCATAGGGCATTACTCCGTGGACTAGCCATCACACACTGTGGTGGTGAACCATGTATATCTTGTGTTGTGGATTGTACATATGCTATATATTGTGAAGTGCATGGAATGGTCTGCAGGATGGGTGTGCACAACATGGTAGACCTGGACACTCTGTGGTAGAGAGGTGGTTGTGCATACGACTATGTGTATGATAGTGCTTCAGTGAATGTGTGGTTGTGGTTAGTGAGTAAAGCATAAGCTCAAGGTAGCATCTGTCTTCAAGGAATTATTTGGGAAGAATTTTGAAGACACTGATTCACCCCCCTCTCAGTGTCAACCTGTGATCAACATTAAATAGACTGAAACAAAATCCTAACAATGGCAAGTTAAACTATGGAAAGAAAGGTCTACAAAAATCCACTAAACTGAGATGATCCTCAGATAACTAAATTCTACTAAATAGAGGAGAGATGTACATCAGATCCCAACTTTCTGATACGAACTCTTGCCATCTGGGAGTTCTTGCCATTCACATGCAGCTTTCCAAAATGAGTGTTCCCTGCATGCTTGCTTCCATTTCGATTCCATTACTTGTGATGCTACTTCTTGCTGCTGTATTTGATTGCAAACATTCACTTTGGTAGTTGTAGAAGATGCTAGTGGATCACTATTTTGGCCTTTTCCAATGTGTATATTTAGATTATTTTCGCATGCTCTTTGAGGTTTTCTAACTAACTGGAAGTATGCATGTGTGCCCATTGCATATAATAATGGATGAAAGAGATACTACTCCATGGACAAGAGCTTGTTTAAAGCATGTACTTTATATTGTACTAAAAAGCTAACTAGTTTCTCTTTAAGCAATCTCATCAATACAAGTGTTAAACAGGACTCAAAATTGAATGTGTGGATATACATTTTGATGCTATTCCACAACCATGGCAGGACATCTGAAAAATCAACCAACAAATGAAAATACAGGAAATCTCATCATTTCAAGTAATACAAGTTACCATTGTGTTAATCAAGACCCAAAAAAATAAAATAAAATAAAATAAGAAGCAAAAATGCCGAATCCACCCAATCTGAACTGTCTCCCTATCATCATACTAAAATCCTAGTAAAGATGCCATGTTCCCTGCCAATCTGCCTAATTTATAATCTGATTAATAATTGTCTCTTCTCTGTTTCAGAAATTATATTACATTCCTAAAAATGCCTGAATCTCATTTTTAATCAGTATAATGAGCCTTAATGCAGATCTCAAGACCTGCACATCACACTTTGTTTTATTGAATACCTATGAGACCCATTTTCACATGTTTGTAATTATATATTTTGTTAAACAGTTATTATTTTGCTTCTTCGACTATTACAATGAACAACAGAAAATTTTAATTTGAAATTTGTCTAATTGAGTTATCTTTTATTTTGCTGCTTTGTGTTGATCTCGCGACCTGACTTTTGAAATCTCTATTTACCAGGTCATTCCACAGGATGTTGTTCAGGCTGTCTTTGCAGCATGTAGAAGTGGTATTTTGAATTGGCAAACAAGGAAGTCAATAACATAATTGCAGAAGGATATCCAGTTTCTCAGATGCTTTTCTTTTATCGGGGTACATTCCTCACTTTGCTATTATGGGGTTTGCAGTGTCTTAGTGATGGAGCCGATGAATATTTATTTGCAGTTGATGGGTGTAGCCAGCAATACAATGTGAGCCCTTTGCAACATGCTAGAGGAGTTCTCCTACGAGTAGAACAGCATGTTTATGTTATTTGGATTGTTCAGCATCTCCACCAACAGAAGTAACATGTCACTGGAATTGTATTAGTAGAAAAATGGTTCTTCTTTGAACTGATAAGCAGTTTCCATCGAGGAGCTTATCATATAATTGCAAGTTTTAGAAAAAGATGACATTGCTCGTACCAAGTTTGCAGAGTTGAGAATTCTGCAAAATGACCCATTTTAGTCTCGCTCTATTGTGGGATTGCTTGCTATAACGAGTGCAATACGATGCTTTTGACCCTTGTAATAATGGGTGCGCAGACCAAAGATATTGAAGTCAATTGCAACGTCGATGGACATGGTGGTGGAAGTTGCGAAATCAAAAAGAGAAATAACACAGCAATGCAATTAAACGGTTCATGATAGAAACATATATAGGTCAAGCCTGTTGATCATAGGTTGACACTGAGAGAGAGAGAGAGGGGGGGGGGGGTGAATCAGTGTCTTCAAAAATTCTTCCCAGATATTTCCTTTGAAGACATACACTGCCTTGAGCTGATGCTTCACTTATTAACCACAATCACACAGCCGTTGAATCCCAATCACACACACACAGTGTATGCACAATCACCTCGCTACCATAGAGTGGCCAGGTCTACCATGTTGTGCATACCCATCCTACAGATCATTCAACGCACTTCACAATATACAGAATAAGCATATTTACATAGCGTCCACAATACAGAGGTATACGTGGTTCACCACCACAGTATGTGATGGCTAGTCCACGGAGTAATGCCCTATGGGCTCCGCATATACTCAATACACTTCTTTTAGCTGTCTACACAGCAGAGAGTACATACACCCAATTTACTCAGCATAAAACTAGGAGGGCACACATGTGCAAGGAATTTAGGTATCAAGTACCAGTGTTTAGCACACGCTGCACACCACGCTTAACCCGCACCCACAGGAAGTAGATAATATCAAACCCGCACCCACAGGAAGCAGACAGTATCAGTTACAGGCTTATAATTGCCTTACAATTTTTTCCCAACTAGTTAGGTATTCAACATAATTACCTACACTAGCATATATGTAAATGGAAGCAATGTAAACATATAAGACATAGAAATGCTTACAACCATCGCTTCCAGAAATCCAGAGATGTCTCTGGCACTCCACACAGCTCACTGAATTCTTCAACTAAACTCAACACAGCAAAAACCTTGACATTTCAAGTGATGACAGTCACAATGATGCTCCCTTGCCTTTTTCCACTTTTCTTCTACACAATCAAGCTCACACCTCTCTCATTGATAGCTAATACTCATTGAAACACAATATGCCTTCAAGAAACATTTTTTTCACCTCAACATGGATTTTCAGCTCTTCATAAGCTCACTCAAGCTCTCATAGCTCATTTTTAAAGGCAGACCACCACTCAATGCCTTCAATGCATAAAAAACATACAAAACCCCATTGTAGCTCTCATTGAAGCATCAAACAATAACCATTTCTCACTAAACCTCATTCAGACTCTTCATTACAGATTGATGGCACTTCATTGAATTCATGGAAGGTTGGTGATGAAAATCAAAGCCTTAAACGCACACCATACTTTCCAAAGAGGGTTTCCCCCAGAACCCAAGCCTCTTCCTCTTCTCTGCCTCACTTTAGCTCCATCAATGGCTCACCACCATTCTAGTCCTTCAATACTACCCAACAGAGTCCCAAATAGGCCATTGGAGGTAGGTAGAAAGAATCAAAACCTTAAAATACCAACCTACCACCACATTTAAAGCATTTCGCCCAAAAACCAGAGCCCTTTTTCTGTTCTTCGTCACCTCATCATGCTCTAAGTGTAGAGCATTCAAAAACAAAGAGAATGCAAGTTGAACCGTTGGATTTAGACTTAAGATGAGTGAGATATAGCCAAAATACGATCAGCCAATAAGATTATTCTAAAATGAATCTTTCTAGACCATATAGTGCACCACCGCAACACCATATCAGTTCTAGCGCTGACACTTCAGAAGCGTTGTCAATATCTGATTGGCTGCTTTAAGAATCTCCTGCATCGACCATTGGATCAACTCATGAAGAGCGGGATTCGAATCTGGCTGTCCGATCATTCACATCACGTCAGCTGAAGGTCGGAGTAAACACTGGCCTTACGATATGGATCTTTCCGCCACTCCGCCGTACGCGCGCACTACAAAATAATAACCTCCACTCCATATGTTGTGGCACATGATATTAAGTTGCATTCAACCATTGCGAGTGCTGGATGGAATCTCGACGCAATGAATGATACACACCTAATCCCTCCATTTTATAGTTCGTCGGATGCGCATCTAGCTGGAGTGGCCTCATCCTACCCGTTAATCTCGAATTTTCTCTTTATAATATGCCCAAAATACCCCTCTAAAATCCAAAAATCTCCTCTATAAAGCAGTGAGCTCACTCTCTCTCCTGAAATTGTATCGAGCACCTGGTGTGCGAGATGCGGGGGTGGGGCGATGCACCATGCCATGGCATGTGCGCTGAGGCTTGCGGGCCTGTTGCTTGCTGCATGGCTTAGGGGCCAGCTGCTTGCGGCAAGGCTTGCGGCCTAGGCTGCTGCTGCTTACTTGTGGCTTGGCCTACCTTGCTGCTGAGCTGCCAGGTGTGTTGCTTGCGGCATGACTGAGGATTGGGGCATGCGCATGACATGCAGCAGTGCTTTTGGGTGGCTAGCCTGTGGCAGTGCCACCTTTGGTGCATGGCCGAGGCTGCCTTAGGGCTTGCCATGTGGCACCTCATGTGCCACCTCATGCATTTCTCTCTCCTCTTTCTCTCTCTTCAGTTCCTCTGTCTTCATTTTCTCTCTCTAGATTTCTCTTCATTCTCTCTCTTCAGCTTCTTTCTCTTCCTTCTATACTAACCACATCACCACATCAACTATGATTGCCACACAGTCAGTGGGACCCATTGTGGGACCCACACTTTCTTTCTATTGTCTCTCTCCACTTTCTATCACCATTCTCTCTCTAGAGTCTCTCTCTCTTCTTTTTCTCTTTATATTTTCTCCCTCATCAAACAAGCTACATCATCAGTGAGACCCACACTCTGTATAACACTCTAGAACACGCCCAAGGCTTCTTCATCCCTGCCACTTGCACAGACATTCTCTCTCCTACACTGACACTCTCTCTCCTCATGTCTCTGATTGTAAGCTCAACTATGCTGTCACCTCAGCCGAATTGCCAACAATAACAACACATAACCAACAAAACCATGGAAAGATGCCCAAAACTTGGACAAATTCATATGCTTGAAAAGGAAAGCCTGGTCATCTTTCTTCCAACAATGATTTAAAAAGAGCAGCTTCTTCTGTGTACAGATCATCTCCAGCCCGTCCAACCGTCCAGCCCAGATTGGACGGCCTAAAATCACAAGACACACATACCCATGTATTGGTATGCGCATCTTCTGATTAGAGTCCGTCCGATCAGCGCCGGAACTCGTCCAGCGCTGGAGACGATCTGAATCTGCTTCTTCCTCCTCTAAAAACATACATAACAGGATATAACATGAGAAATATCCAGAGTCTGTAACGACCCCACTCAGTTACAGAGGAGCCAAATCCCCTTGTTCATAGGGAGTAAAATAAAGAAAAACAATGCTGCTGGACATGGAGCTGATTTTAAAGATGCCCTACCAGCTCATAAGGTGTTGGATTTAATAAAAATAAACTTCTATAACAATCCTTCGTCTTAGTAATTTGATTCGTTTAAGATATCTGTGACTAGAAGTATCAGGCATCTCCATAGCTTTTACCTCCAGAGATTTTACAGTAATTTACTTGAGCGACCTTTGAACCTACAGTTAGTCAAAATGAAGTTGCCTTATGAGGTGGGTCTTCATTTTCCGATACAATTTTGGATGACACGACAATTAAGGCATTTTTGGTTGGATGAACTTCCTCTAAAACCATCATTTACTACTATAGAAAAAGAAGTGAATGTAATCAGCGCAAAATCTTTCTGTTCGGTGTATAATGAGTAAAACAAAAATCGAACCATTTATTAAGTGGCTATACTTACCGAAATCGATTTCGATTTTTAAACGGTTTCGTTATCGGGAGGGAGAGGAATAGAGAGTTGGGAAAAAGGAAATTGAAAACTAAGGAAAACATTAAAATAATTTTAATCATATATGAAAGTGGACTTACGATTTAGAAGTATGCCACGTGGAAAGCTTTCAAATAAAATTTATTTCTACAAATATAGATATTTAGTAATAAGGGATTATAAAGGTTTCATATCGGTTTTAACGGTTCTAAATAATCAATTTAATGGTTTCATTGTTGAAACTAAAACCGAACTGTTTAACTAAAAGGTTCTATTTTTAATCTAGAATCAAACCATTTAATAATAGAGTTTACAGTATAACTGATAATGTTTTAGAATTTGGGAGAGACATTGATGGGTTTTGTCAGCTCAAATTCACGAAACTCAAAATGTTACTCATAAAGTAGTTGAATATGTTAGTCGGTGTAATGCAAAATCTTCAAAAGTTTAGAGGTAATGACAGTGAGAATATGAGTGAAACGGCTTGATTTTATTATCACATGGGATGAAGTTATATATACAATTACATCATATCTGAATCCCTATAATCAAGGATATGTGTATAACAATATTTTAAATTTGATTTTAGACAAGGAGCTGATCAGTTTGTTGAGAGAAAGTCGGATCAGGTACATTACATCAATATTATAAATTTGAATTTAAACAATGGGTGGATCAGTTTGTTGAGGGAGAGTCAGATCAGGTTCTTGGGAGATATTCTTGGAATCTTTAGTGCTGTTATCATCCCCCCCTCTCAAGCGATGCGGGAGGGAACGCAAGCTGAGCTTGGACTGTATGTATTGTAGCCGAGTGGAGGATAAACCCTTCGTAAACACATTAGCGATCTGATTGTGGCTTGATACATATCGAACTTCAATAGCTTTACATGCAACCAGTTCTTGGATAAAATGGTAATCAATAGCCACGTGTTTCATTTGAGCGTGAAACACGAGATTGAATGCTAGGGAGATTGTCGGGATATTATCGCACCAGATGATTGGTGGAGATTTAATCGAACAATGAAGTTCTTGAAAGAGTGAACACAACCAAATAACTTCTGCAGAGGTATGAGCAAGGCAATGATACTCAGCCTCCAAGGATGATCTAGCCATTGTCGTCTATTTCTTAGCACTCCAGGATATAGAATTAGACCTTAGGTAGACACAATAGCCACCAATTGACTGTTGATTAAGGGGACAGCTTGCCCAATCAGCATCACAAAATGCACTAAGAACCATTGGACTAGGTTGAAGATGCAATCCAACCGTAATTGTACCTTTTAGAAAACGTAGGATGCATTTGACTGTAGCAAATTGAGTTTGGTTGAGGCCTGAACAAATTGAGAAATCTTGTTCATTGCATAGGAAATATCTGGTCTCGTTAATGTAGCGTATTGTAGTGCACCAACCAAATTATGGTATTGAGTGACATCTTGTAGAGGGTTGCTATTGTCAAGACCTAACTTCTGTGCAGTGGCTGGTGTGGAGACTGGTTTATATCCAGTCATATTAGCTCTGTCTAGGACCTCCAAAATGTATTTGGATTGATCCAGGTAGAGACCCGTATTATCACGGGTAAGATGGATGCCCAAAAAATGTGATAGCTAACCGAGCTCTATCATTTTGAAGTGAGAGCCAAGGAAATCCATAAGATGGCGTATTACAATAGTAAAGGAACTGTTATGATGATGCCATCAAAATATAACAAGAGATAGAGAATGGCTTGTGCTTTCTTTGTATATAAATAGTAACTAATCACATTTGGAAATCACCAAGCCATAGTCAATCAATATATCTGAAAATTTCTCATACCATGCCTTTGGGGCTTGCCGTAGCCCATATATAACTTTCCTCATCAGACAAACATGAGTGGAGCGAGTGGGGTCGATGTACCCAGCAGGTTGTTCCATAAACACCTGTTCTTTTATATCACCATGAAGGAACACACACTCGACGTCCATCTCTTACAAAGACTAATTGTCAGAGACAGCAATAGATAAAATTGTCTGAATGGTGGTAGCCTTTACAACAGGACTAAAGGTCTCAATATAGTCAATCCTAGGACACTAAAGGAAACCCTTAGCCACAAGTCTGGCTTTGTAACAGCTGATTGAACCATCAGCATTAGTTTTGATCCTGTAGACCCATTTACATTTAATTACATTCATCGATAGCTCAAATGGAACTAGAGACCACGTTTGCTGTCGTTGAAGAGCACTAAACTCCTGATCCATAGCTTGCCTCTATTCAATGGATTTGGAGGCTTCGGTGTAGCATGTCAGTTCCCGATATGTGGTAGTTAGGAGGGTGGTTAGGATAGGGTGGAGAGTGTGAGATAGGATTTTGCATTTGAAAATCCCAGATTGGGATCTAGTACACATGGTGTGGGTCCGTTCCATAGTGATAGCATGGGAGATTGGATCAGGGGTGGGAGATAAAATAGGATCGATGGTTGAAAGGGGGCTAGGTGAGGACGGTAAAGAGGAGACAGAAGAGGGTGAGGGAGGGAAAGTAGGACTAGATTCGGTTGGGGAAGGGACAGGGTCAGATGGGGGAGGAAAAATAGGAACGGATTGTTCCAAATAGGTTGGCTCGGGTGGGGGAGGTAAAGTAGGAATAACAGAGTCCAAATTGGGTAGAAGTTCTTGAGGCGTGGACAACACAACTACCTGGGGCACCGATTGAGGAGGATGTTCGAGTGTTGAGAGAAGAACCAGTGGGTGATTGGAGATCCTGAAGAAGTCTAAGGAATCAAATTTGGTGGTGGGAGAGGGACGATATGAGGGGAAGGAAAAAGGGAAAGTATTTTCATCGAATACCACATGCCGAGAGGTGTATACTCGGTTGGTATTCATGTCCATACAACAATATTCCTTCGAGTGATCACTGTAGCCTAAGAAACAACACTGAGTTGATCGGTATTGAAGTTTATTGTGATTGTATGGCCGTAACCACGGGAAACAGAGACACCCAAAGACCCGTAGATGGGAGTAATCAGAATGCGATTGCATGAGAGCTTCATATGGGGATAAGGTATTTTTACAGAGGATGGGCATACGGTTAATGAGATAAACAGCGGTAGAGAATGATTTCAACTAGAATTTGTGTGGCATATTTGCATGAGCTAGTAGGGAGAGAGCAGTTTTGACAATGTGTCAGTGCTTTCTCTCTACTCCATTTTGTTCAGGAGTGTAGGGACAAGATACTTCATGAGTAATGCCATGAGTGGATAAAAAAATTTTAAATGAATTACTCATGAATTCTCCACCACTATCGGATCGAAAGTTTATAATGGACTGTCGAAGTAATTTTTTCAATACAAGTTTTAAACAAAATGAAGATATCTAAAAAATCGGATTTGAACTTCATTGGATACAATCATGAGAATTTGAAAAAATCATCGACAAATAATACATAATAAAGAAAACTATAATGGGATCGTGTTGGAGCTGGTTCCCATACATCAAAATAATGAATTCTAGGGGTTTATTTGAAACTGATTGGGACAAGGGAAAAGGTAATTTATGACTTTTCCCAAGTTGACAAGGAGTACAAATGTTATTCCTCTTCTTGTTATTGATAGACATGACATGAAATATGGATTCCTGAATGTTATTCGAGGGGTGGCCAAACCTTGTATGCCACTGAGAAGAAGAGATGGACGAACTGAAATAAATTGTAGGAGAGTCGATTGGTGGTGACTGAGTTGGTTGAAAGGGATAGAGCCCATTTTCATGAAAAACTTGGTTAGAGTGTTGTCCCCGTTCTCTTGTCCTTCACACAGTAACCAAATTCATCAAAATAAAAAACACAATTATTGTCACGGGAAAATTTATGAATAGACAGGAGGTTGGTTTTAGCATGGAGACAGCATAGAGAACATTATTAAATTGAAATTGAGATTTAGAGGTGGAACCGGTATGAGTTATAGGCAAACCTTGACTGGTCCCAACTTGAACGAAGTCATTACCATCATATGGAACCCAATGCTGAAGTGTGTCAAGATCTGGAGTCAAGTGATGTGTTGCTCCGGAGTCTGTGAACCATGTATCATTAGCTGGTGTGTGAGAGGAAATCATGGTAACTAACTTTTCAAGTGGGTGACATCCTTGATAGGCATAGCCCATTCGATGATAGCAGTTAATGGTTGAGTGTCCCACTTTGTTGCATATTTGACATTGCGGTCTGACAGTGGTGCTTGTTTGATTTGAAGAGGAGTTCATTCTTCCTTCAGCAAAATGAAAGGGTCGTCATGGAGCTTGATTGCCACGGTTTGAATAATAACCTCAACCTCTAAAGGGCATTGCTCCTTGGTTAGAGTTAGCTTTGGGTGGTTGAACAGCCATCATAACACTGGAAGATTCAGTTGGAGTATCATCGGCTATGGCCAATGTTAGATTTTAATAGCCTATAGATCTCATAGAACACAATGGTAGAGGAAACTAAAATTAATCACATACCCATAATGTAGTTTGATCTTCCTCTAAGTCTTGGAACTTTGATCGTAATCCCTCAACCACGGTCTTCCACAGCCTTCAGAGGATCCCAGTTCTCTTGCTAATGGGTGCAAAGAGAATTATTTCATTAACTGTGGCTGTGGGGACCTTGATCAGTATTTATAGAAAAATACTGCCATAACCCCTAATTTCTTCCCATAATAAGAATTAGGGTTATCAATCTCAAACCAGTAGCGAACCAACCAAATCGGCTTATACCGTGTCGATCAAACTCCCACTAATCGACTAGTTTAATAATTGATGAAACCCATAAATCTAACAATCTCCTACTTTGGCAAAATTAATTACAAAAAAATATCATCAATCAGTGTGGCCATGGAATCTGATACACTAAACTGCCACAAACTTTGACTCATCCATCAAGCATACCAATGTGAGCAACAACGGACAATACACCTTAACATATGGTGTATAACCTTCTGTCAGCTACAACAGAGGTCTACTTAATAAATAGATCACCTGAGATAATGCATAAAAGTAAAACTCCCATGCGAGTCCAAACTTGATAAAGAAAAACTTTAATCAAAATTACCCCAAAACCTTTATGGGCAATATAACATGGTATTTAAATAATCTGGAATTATAATATCATACTTTGGTTAAACACCGCCTTAAATCTTTGGCTAAATACTGCATTGAAACTTTGACTAAATATTGTCTTGAAATTTTGACTAAATACTACCTCATATCTGTGACATGTCAAATAAGCAATAACAATAACAATAACAAATAAATGTTAATGTAAACATGATCATGATTAACATTCAAAACATAAATGACTGTGTCTGAATGAAAATATAAATAAAAGTCAAGGAGTAAACATAAAATCTCCCACTAACTGAGCACATTAAAAGAATCAACAACACCCATGCTAGATACATATCCTTTGAAGACTCCCACTGATAAAGCCTTCGTTAGAGGATCAACAATCATCTGATCAGTCGAAATGTACTCCACCGTGATTAGACCTTCAGTCATCTTCTCTTTTACCATCAAATATTTGATTTCTATGTGCTTAGAAGCACTTGACTTCCTGTTATTCTTTGCAAATGATACTGCTAGATCATTATCACAGTATATCATCAGGGGTCTAACGATAGAATCCACAATCTTTATACCTGAAACGAAACCTTTCAGCCAAACTGCTTGCTTAGTAGCTTCATACAAAGTTATAAACTCTGCATGCATAGTTGATGTTGCCATAATTGACTGCTTCGCACTCCTCCAAGAAACAATACCTCCTGACAACAGAAAAACATACCCCTGAGGTAGATTTCAAATCATCTGTGAAACCTCATAATCTGAATCTGTGTATCCCACTAAGTCAAGGGTATCACTACTACCATAGACAAGCATGTAGTCCTTGGTGCTTTGTAAATATCGCATAACTTTATTTGCCGCTATCTAGTGAGTAGCTCTAGCATTTGACTGAAATCGTCCCAGCACACTCACTGCAAATGCTATATCAGGACGAGTGCATACATATGCATACATCAAACTCCCAACTGCAGAAGCATAAGGTTTGTTTGCCATCTAGTTTTTCTCAAAATCATTTCTTGGACATTGTTTCTTATTCAACTTATCTCCCTTAATCATAGGTGCATCCCCAGCAGAACAGTTAGACATATTAAACCGTTTGAGAACACGATCAATGTATGCTCTTTGAGATAATCTTAAAAGACCTTTCTTTCTGTTATGACAAATTTAAATACCAAGTACAAATGTACTCTCTCCCATGTCTTTCATTTCAAAATTTTCAAACAGAAACCTTTTTGTTTCGACAAGTAATCCCTTAGAACTGCTGGCCAATAAAATATCATCCACATATAAGATTAGGATTATAAAATTACTCCCACTGACCTTTATGTAGATACACTGGTCATTTATATTTTCAATGAAACCAAGCAAAGTTATAACCTGATGAAATTTCTGGTTCCATTGTCTGGATGCTTGCTTTAGTCCATAAATGGACTTCTTGAACTTGCATACCATATTATCCTTGCCCTTTACGTCAAAACCTTCTGGTTGGAACATATACACATCTTCCAATAATTCTCTATTTGGAAAGGCAGTTTTTACATCCATCTGATGAAGCTCCAAATCAAAATATGCTACTAATGCCATTATTATTCTGAAGAATCCTTAGCGGAAACAGGAGAGAAAGTCTCATTGTAGTCGATTCCTTTTCTTTGCTTGAACCCTTTTGCTACTAGTCTTGCTTTGTAGTGTTCGATCTTGCCCTTAGCATCACATTTAGTCTTGTATACCTACTTTGAACATATGGGTACACAGTTCTCTGGAAATTCTACAAGTTCTCAAACTTTGTTGTTATTCATAGATATCAACTCATCTTCCATGGCTTCCACCCATTTGGGTGCATTGATACTGTTTAGAGCCTCTTGGAAACTTATAGGGTCCTCATCATGACCAATGTTATAATCTACCTCCGTCAAGTATAGCAAATAATCAGATGGTATAACAGGTTTACGTGTTCTTGTAGACCTTCTCACTTCTTGTGCAGACTCCTCAACAGGAATATCAGGTTGAACAGAGACAACCTCAGGTGTTGTATCAATAGTTTCAGGTAAAGCTTCATTTGTATGAGCTGATTCAACAATAATCTCAACTTGTTCTTCATCAAATTCCAGGTTCCTTGGTTGAGATGACTCACCCTCATTCTCAATAAATTTAGCATGGCTAGTTTCTACAATTTTGTTTATTGAACCAGGATAATAAAACCTGAATCCTTTGGATTTGGCTGGATACCCCACAAAATAACAGCTAACAGTTCTGGAATCAAACACTTTCTCATGGGGATTATACAACCTTGCCTCTGCCCTGCATCCCTAAACATGCAAATGATCTAAACCAGGTCTTCTACTAGTCCAAAGTTCAAAAGGTGTCTTTGGGACAGATTTACTAGGTACTCTTTTAATAATATATGCAGCAGTCTTTAAAGCTTCACCCCATAGAGAATCAGGAAGGTTAGAGTTGCTTATCATACTCTTCATCATATCCTTGAGGGTTCTATTCCTCCTTTCAGTCACTCCATTCTGTTGTAGAGTTCTAGGCATGGAATATTGAGCTATTATTCCATGTTTTTGAAGAAATTTTGCAAATGGACCATGGAGTTGTCCTGAGTCACCTAGTTTGCTATAATATTCTCCCCCTCTATCAGACCTGACATTCTTTGTCCTTTTATCAAATAAATTTTTCACCTCAGCCTTAAAGATTTTGAAACAATCAAGTGATTCTGATTTATCTGAGATGAGAAAAATATATCCATATCTAGAAAAGTCATCAATGAAGGTAATAAAGTATTTATGTCCACCAAGGGTAGGAGTCGAAAAAGGTCCACAAATATCTGTATGAATAAGATCCAAAATTTCTTTACTGTGTACAATAGTTTTCTTTCTTGATCTAATCATCTTCCTCTTCATATAATCCACACAATCATGCATATCATCAAAATTTAATGGTCTCAAAATATTGGATTGTATAAGCCTTTTCATCCTCTCAATAGAAATATACCCTAAACGTCTGTGTCATAACATAGAAGATTTTTTTGTCAAATATAGACCGTTTAAAACTAACATTCAACACCAACGGGGTAGCAGAACTCAATTTATATAAACCATCAATGTTGCATCCACTACCAATAAAAAGAGAATCATGTAATAAAATGAAGTCATCTTTTATTGAAATTAACATTGTATCCATTCAAAGTAAGTCTTGAAACCGAAATTAAATTCCTTCTCATGGAAGGTACATAAACTGTATTTATTAAGTCTGTAAATGAACCCTAACAACTCCTATGGCTTCGACTCCCACTCGCACTCCATTTCCCACGTACACGCTGATTTTATCCTTGTTGGGGGTCCTGCTGCTTAGAAACCCCTGCAAGGAATGAGTAACATAGACAATAGAGGCAGAGTCAAACCACAAAGAATCCACAGGAGCATCAGTTAGATAGGATTCAAAACAGACAAAAGAATGATAAATACCAATATTCGATTTATTTTTCTCCAGCCAGGCTACTCTAGCCCTACAATCTTTCTTCATGTGGCCTGACTTTTTGCACCAAAAACACTTAACAGCACTCAGATCCTTCTTTTCTTCCTGTTCCTTGTTACCCTTATCATAGGGTTTTCTGCCCTTATTCCAATTATTCTTTCCTTTCCTGTGATGCCCTAAACCATGCTTTCCCTTATTCTTTTCATATTGACCTTTATAGGTTGTCAAGTTAGCACTCTCAACCTTTTGTTGTTTAAACAATTTTTCATCTTCATTGCAGACTAAAGTGAGCTCATCCAAGGTCCATTTATCTTTGGCAGTCTTGTAGGCTGTCTTAATGTGTTTATATTGATCTGGTAGAGAATTCAACATAAAGTGTATCAAGACATCCTGAGTAATTGGATTTTTAAGTCCCTTGAGTTTCTCAGCCACTCCTTCCATATAAGTTATATGATCTCTTACACTTTCAGTCCCATCAAAACTAGTACCAGTCATAATAGTCAACAATTTATCCACTTTATCAGTTTCAGAAGCTTCATACTTAGCTTGTACAGCTTCCAACAATCTCTTTGCATTGTCCAAATTAGGAATGCTATCTAAGATAGACTCTGGGACAGTCCTCTGAATAACTAGGGAACACTTTTTATTATCATTTTTCCATTTTTTCATATGTTGATTTTCAGCTTGAGTACTATTTTCAGTTATGTCTTCTGGTTTCTTTTTCGTGATGCCTATGTCCAGGTCAGAGAGACCAATTGCTATCTTAAGTTCTCTAAGCCATTTCTTATAGGTTGTAGCAGACAACATGGGTACAGGGGCTAAGTAACTTGATTGAATAGACATCCTGTGGTATTTAATCATCATAATAAGTATCAACTATAATACAGAGTATATGATTATGATTCTATGATTAATACCAAAACATTAGCTAGCAAGTAAAATATATATATATTTCATGAACAAGCTAATTTATTCTCTTTGAAAAGTCAACCGAACTACATATACATCCTTTGGGACGATACATGCACTGGTTCTTTTCAATATTTGTGCTAAACTGCAAAGAAATAATGGTCGTCAGAATTCCATCACCTTTGGGTGAATGAAAAATCCCTAGACCAATACCTCTTAAACCATGTGCATGAACCTTATTTAATCTTGACAATGCCACCTTTGGGTGGACATTAACTAACTGGGCTGTCAAAAATATTAAAGTACTTTGAGTTTGAAAACATTATAATAAAAAACTGAATGTGCCACTTTAGTGGTCACTATCTAATCCCATCATAATATTCACAAAATCGAATGGGACAACTAAATGAGAATTTTAATACAAAACATATTTAAGCATTCATAAAACTCAAATAATCTGACATCATGCACCATAAATCTCATCATACAACTGGTAATTAAAATTGGAACAAATACTGCATAAAAATTGCAAACCATGTTCGAAAAGTATCCTACAGGTACTATTTTATTGAAAAGTACACTCTACAGAGTTCAGAAATCATCAATATAGCATACCAAAAGAAAGAGCATGACGAGACGAATCTGGAAAAAAAAACCGCAGGTCGATCAGACCTACCACGCGTCGGCACGCACCGATTAAATAGGTGTGTGAACCCCACTCTTGGGAATGGTTCAGACCCTGGAAAACCAGGCTAAAATCGGTCCGGGTCTGAAGGCGAACCGAACCGGTTTGAAATAAGCCAAACCAAACTGGACCAGTTACTTACGGGTCATCGGGTTAGGTACTAGGTAAAATTCTTAGATCTACGGGCCGGGTTAACTAGTCAAAGTACCGGGTCGGCCGGTCGAGTCACAGGGCAAGGTTTTGGGTCAACTGGTCGGGTTACGGGTCAACTATCCGTGGCACATGTTTGACCCGCACGTGTACCCAGTCGACCCACCCCAGTCGACTCGCCGTTCCGACTCATTAGGGTTTCCGAGTCGCTGCGGCCGACAAACCCTTTTTTTTTTTTTTTTGCTTTGGCGAGTGGATCTCACTCGCTTCTATCGTAGGTGCGTCAGAGTGTGTCAGGCTTCGGATGGCCACAAAATTTATATCGTTGTGACCATCTTGACGAGATCTTTAATTTGATATGTTATTTTTAACCTTTCACCGGTTGAAAAAAATCTTTTTTGGTACGAACATGATTTGGCCATATTCGTTTGAATGAGTTGAAAAATATTCAATCCTTACAATCAAAATCATAGGTAGAAATGTATACTATGTTCTACCATTGATTCTAGGTCTGTAGGTCTAGCTCTGATATCAACTGTTAGATTTTAATAGCCTACAGATGTCATAAAACACAATGGTAGAGGAAAACTAAAATTAATCACATACCTGTAATGTAGTTTGATCTCCCTCTAAGTCTTGGAACTTTGATCGTAATCCCTCAATCACGGTCTTCTACAGCCTTCAGAGGATCCCAGTTCTCTTGCTAATGGGTGCAGAGAGAATTATTTCATTAACTGTGGCTGTGGGGACCCTGATAAATATTTATAGAAAAATACTATCATAACCCCTAATTCCTTCCCATAATAAGAATTAGGGTTATCAATCTCAAACCAGTGGCGAACCAACCAAATTGGTTTATACCGTGTCGATCAAACTCCTACTAATCGACTAGTTTAATAATTAATGAAGCCCATAAATCTAACAGCCAACTCTCCACAGATCAAGAGTGTGTGTAGTTCTTCAATTGGTAAGGTGGTTGTTCTTGCTCGGATACAAACTGAAGAACAGAACTGTTTATATGATGGTGGAAGACCATCAGGAACACATAGGAGGAGGTCATCTTCATTGACTGGAGAGCCACACGTGGCTAGGTGATCTGAAATGAATTTGAATTGTTGTAAATAATCTGCCATGCTCTGTGAACCTTTCTTGATTCGATTGAGTTGTCTCTTGAGAGACATTACATCAGGTGAAGTTGTAGAGGCGTTTCGTTATTTATATAAGTCCCAAGCCTTCTTGGCAGAGGTGACTCCAACGCTATACAGCAAAGTGGAGTCGCTCAGTATAGCATTTATCCAGGAGAATAACATCTGGTCATGTTCATAGAATGGAGAAGTAGATGTCACCGAAGAGGGAGTTGTGCCATCAATGAGATGCATCAACTTATGTCCTCTCAGAATTGGTTCAAAAAGGGACTTCCATAATAGATAGTTAGAGGAAGATAGCTTGATTGGGATAAGACTGATAATGTTTGAGATGACCAGAGGGGAAGAATTGGCAGTTGGTGCTGCAGGAGTTGCTTCATTTGATGTGGTGGAAGATATGGTTAAAAAAATTGTTGTTGAGCAAACTGTTCTGATACCATAAAGACAATGAGAATATGAATGAAACGGCTTGATTTCATAATCATATGTGTTGAAGTTGTTATAAACAATTACATCATATCTGAATCCCTATAATCAAGGATACATGTACAACAATATTTTAAATTTGAATTTAAACAAGGAGCTGATCAGTTTGTTGAGAGAGAGCCGGATCATGTACGTGACAACAATATTATAAATTTGAATTTAAACAATGGGCAGATCGGTTTGTTGAGAGAGAGTCGGATCAGGTTATTGGGAGATATTCTTGGAATCTCCAGTGTTGTTATCAAGAGGGTCTCCCATCGATATCATTACATGTCATCTCCACTTTGCAAGAATTGGAGTTACGTGGAGATCCAAGTACGGAGTACTAAAGTAATGCAAGACTTATTGAGGAGGGAAAGGATCGGCTTAAGCTTTGTATTTCTTAAGATGCATGGTGACCAGTAAGAGTAATATTATTCTTTCTTTATATCCCTTCCACATTTTCCTTTTTCTCGAAGGTGGGGTTCGAAAGTTAGTCCAGTCCTCATCTTATGTCTCCAAAAGTAAATTTGCCAAGTGTTTTGTATGGTAAGACATGTTAATTTATTCGTAGAGTTAGACAGGGGTTTTCATAAAGTATGTTTTGGCTAGGAATGATGTCTTTTCAGTGTCTTAGCATTATGATTATGCTAAGATTAAAGCATACATAATTCCTTAGTCCTATTATATTCTTTCCTTCAAATACAATTAATTTGATTGAAATTCTTACTTTTTTTCTTGAGCTTTTAATCGCATCTCTTCTTTGGCTTCTTTAGTCCATCTCTTCCATTAAGTATTGAAAATTTCTGATCCGCCTTGTTTTCAGCTTGGGATGATTGTGTGGGGAGTAGAGATGACTGACATAGAAATCTCTTCTTTCATAAATAGAATGGGTCATACTCTGTTAGCGGAGGTAGATTCACTTCATGAAGTTGAGGATAAACTCTGGTCGTTGCTTTGCTTGTTAATGCGGCTGAGGTCCTTTCTAATGGAAGTTGAGAGAAAGCAAAGTGAAGAATTGAAAAAGTTCGTGATGGAAGTAGTAACTCTAGTCCACGAAGCTGAAAAAGTTACCGTTTCATATCTGAACATCACGAGGAAATCCGGCTTGGTGATGGATGAAGCTCATAAATTTAAAAGCAAAATCATGGGATTTAGAAGCAAAATGATGGAATCGCATGCGCGGTTCCATAAATTTTCAGAGTCCAGTACATCTAACACTTCCTCATTATCAAAACAACGACCACCACCATCGACTGAGGATGGCGATACGGTAGTAGTCTTGGAAGATGAGGTAAAAAGGATGATAAATTTGCTCACCGATGAAGATCAAGATGGTCAACGTGGCATCATCCCCATCGTTGGCCCTGGAGGCATGGGCAAGACATTTTTTGTTAGAACAATTTATAATGACTCAACCATCGTGGAACACTTTCCTTGTCGTTTATGGATTAACGTGTCTAGCAACCACAAGATTGAAGAGTTGCTGCAGGACATCATAGAGCAGATAAAGCCTGCTACAACAGCCACAACTGCTACTTCCGACAACACTGAGGACGCTGACCGAAGAAAGGAGATGAAGAACCTCAAAGATTTGGCCATTGAAACCTACAAGCTTCTCAAGAATTCGACCAGGTACCTTGTTGTTTTTGATAATGTTTGCAAAGCCCAATTCTGGGCTAACATTAATCCGGTCTTCCTCGCCAATAACAAACATGGAAGTAGGATAATTGTCATTACACGCCATGTTGAAGTGGTTTCACATCTGAGGTCAAGTAGGCCTTCCTTTTATTTGAGACGGCTATCCAAGGAGGAGGGTCGGACTCTTTTCTCAAAGAGAGTTAATAGCCTTGTGGATTCCCATTCCCATACCCAGTTGGACCCAAATCATTATCATACATATCATGAATTGGTAGATGCATGTGGTGGGCTACCACTTGCAATCGTTGCATTAGCGACAGAATATCATCGTCGTCTTTTGTCAGCGACAGATAATGAAAAGGATGAGGAATCCGGGTCAGATAAAAGATTATCACTGGAAATTTGTGAATGTATTTATAATGGCCTTCCCCATCACTTGAAAATGTGCCTCACCTATTACCATGTTCTCGAAGAAGGCTATCATTTTTTCGATTATAAAGGATTGATAATCGCAGAAGGCCTCGTAAAACTACAACCACCAAGGGTACTGAAGATTCAAAGTCGTGATCAGGCATCATCATCAGCAGCATCAACTGCAGTAGTAGCGGCAGAAATTGAAGATACTGCAGAAGAATATCTGAATGAGCTTATTAATATGAATCTGATTAAAGTCCAAAGAAGGACTTCAGATGGGCGCATAAAAGAAATTACGATTCCTCGAGAGTATTATTCCTTGTCGGATCTCTGCAGGTCTAAGGTGGCCTGTTGTAAAATGAAGAAGTTAGAAGTGCCATCTTTGTTCATCAATTACCAATCAAGGAGTGAAATAGAAAAAAAAATGCTGTCAGATGTGAAGTTAATTTATGAAGATGCCCCACCTTGTAGAGTGTTAGATTTAATGCATGTTGACTTCGATGTCAATCCGTGTATTATTAATCTGATTCATCTAAGGTATCTGCGATTGGAAATAGATTTCTACCCCCATCATTTTACATTAAATTGCCTGAGTAACCTCTGGAACCTACAATATGTCAAAGTGAAGTTGATGAAGTTCGATTATAACATTTTTTTGGAAGATAGGAGAAATTTGAGAATGATTCAGTTTCAATTTTGGAAGATGCAACAATTAAGGCATTTTTTGTTGCGTGGATCTCCTGAATTTCTTATCAATCCATCATTTATTATTGTAGAAAAAGAAGTGAATAGTAGTGATTGGCGCAAAATCTCATTAAAGAATCTCCTAACGTTGGAAGGTTTGGATCCTCAGTATTGTACAGAGGATGTTTTGTCTATGATGCCAAATTTACTTACATTGTGTCTAAATGGAGAGACATCCAAGTTTGATGATCGACTAGCCCGTGTTTTTCCCTTATTGGAGCGCCTTCAAAAACTGCGTATGGAAAGTACACAGATACTTAAGGAATTTGGATGGTCGAAATACCCCTCGAGTAAGTTGGAAATATTTCCACCAAACATCACCCACCTCACCCTCATATGGACACGCATTGAAGCAGAATACTTGGAGCGGGCACTGTTGAAGCTACAAAATCTTCGCATCCTCAAGTTGGATAAACAATCTATCCATTTTGCTGATAATGTATTAGGTTTTCGGATAGATGTTCATGGGTTTCGTCAGCTCAAATTCTTGGAACTCAAAGGGATAGCATAAGCAATTTGAATATATCAGTGGGTGCAATGCCAAGTCTTCAAAAGTTAACTGTCATATCTTGTAAATCGCTAAAGGGTCTTCCATCAGAAGCTCTAGAAGCCATCCCCACTTTGCAAGAGTTGGAGTTACGAGGACTTCTGAAGGACAAAGTGCTAAGTGACGCAAGACTTATCAAGGAGCATGTGGGAAAGGATCGGCTGAAGCTCTCTACTTCTTAGTAGACAGGGTGACAGGTAAGAGTAATCTTGTATTTTCTTTTAAGTGTGGGATTATTACATTGTATTATTTTTTAGAAAAATGATCTATATTAAGGGTGTCAACGGGCTGGTCTGGGCCGATTTTGGTTTGGACTGAACCGATATCGGGTTTTATAAGTCCAGCCCAAAACATGTCCATTAAGAGTTCGGGCTGGGGTGGGCTGCGCTGGACACAATAACTAACGGGGTGGTCCGGTGTCGGTTTGATATCGGGCTGGGTTTATTGAGGTGATTTCGGATTGGTTCGGTCCGGATCGGGTTTATCGGGCTTATCGGGTCCCTTTTATATGTAAACTATATAGCCTATTTTATTATTTCTATCTATAAAATTAGCATTATTCCTTCCATATGTATGTAATTTAATAAACTATAACAATTAACATAATCTTTTCAACTATAAATTCACATAATCTTCTAGATCATGAAGTGAACTTTAATAGTGTAACATAATCTATTAAAATTTAAAACCATTAAAATTAAGAAATTGGGCCCGAACGGATCTTACTGGTGTTCGGATTGGATTTTATCGATTTGGGCTAATTCGGGCTTCTTAACGGACCGGTCCGGTTTAATTTCGGTTTGGGCTGAAATGGTGTCGGGCTTTACAAGCTCAGACCAAAACCTGTCCATTAAGGCTCGGTCCGGACTGGGTTCGGATTATATCGGGCTGGTTCGATCCGTGCTACCGGGCCGGGCTCAGTTTTGACACCCTTAATCTATATGATAACGGGGCATATTGGAATCTAATTCTTCCCTATTTTTGTTGAGAGGATATTCTACTCCATGGAGTGCATTCTGATCACCATGAATAGAAGGTTACACATTCTTTCAATGCTAAAAATTTTGACCTTGGCATTCTTAATTACCTACAGATATCACATGGGCAGTGACATTTCCTTTACATTTTCCTAAACTCTACTAATTTTTTCCCTAAACCCTTTCTTTGAAAGATTAGAGAAAGCACCAAATTATGCTTTTTGAAGAGAAGTTTCTCTAATCAAAATCAAAATTACTATGATGATAGCTTCCTTTCTCAAATTCATAGGTTGATTCTTATCTTTTTTTACTCATGCTAATTTTTCGCACCATATATACGAATATAGATTATAAATTATTCTTACTGAAATTTTTGTCTGATAGATTTGATCTTTCTTTTCATTTTGTGCAGATAGAATCCTAAATTGACTGATTATAATGGGGAAGCAACTCAAGGGGGAATCTTCAAGTATGAGTACGCATGGAGGATCTCTCTTCTTCCACTGCTTCTTCCATCACTTAAATAATATTTTAGTTCCATTTTCATGGAGATGGATTGCAATTTAGTTTGATTTAGATGGGTTGTTAAGATAAAATATCTAAGTATGCATTGCAGTGTGTGTGGCTTTTAAATTGATTTCTTGCTTTCGAAAAGGATGGCTGTCATTTCTTCGCAGCTCTTCATTTATGTTGTATGTTAAGCTACACTTCATTTATATTGTTGTTCTTGGGTCAACTTGCTTTGTCAACGGTGCTAATTAAATAACTATTCATTGAAGAGTTGGGTTGTACATCACCATCAACCCTTCCCTCTATCATATTCTTATACGTGCATATCAATCAAAGTCACCATCTTTTCCTCTCTTCGCTTTTAGTAAGTAATTTTTATAGAAAATAAGCCATGCATTGTAAATCAGTGGGACCCTGTATTTTAAATAGGTGACATCACCTGTGAGCAAGCATTCCTAGCTATCTCAAGCAACATTGGAACATTTAAAAAAAAAAAAAAAAAGAAGAAGAAATGTATTAAAACAAAATACGGGATGGAAAAATGTTTCATTTACATCACCGAAGCCAAAAAATGAAAAATGGTCATTCAACCAACCCCAAAATCATATCCAAAAAATATAGAATCAAAAGTATTTTCAAAACCCAATACAGAGTGAAAAGGTATCTAAATCCCACGTTCCTCTTCCTTCAATCCCTGAAGTGAATGTTTTCTTTCTGTCACCTTTCCCATGGATGAACTTCCTATTCCTTTGGTTTTGGAAATACTAAACCGAGTGAACGATTTCACTGTTCTAAGCTCGTTGTAGACTCTTCCAAAATTCTAAATGTCATCTCCTACAATGTTCAATCTTTAAAGCTCTTTTGCTCCTACGATCGGTACTTAAAATCGGAAGCACGAGAGACGAAAGCTTCTGTCACTTTCTACAAGAGCATCATCAAACAACTACTTCAGAATTTGAGGAATCTTGATTCTATCGCTGTTGGCGTTGAGAAGCCATTTCATGGGTTAATTGATGAAGATGTAGATGAAGAATCTGATGATCCCTACCTCTCAAACGTGAATTTCGTATCATAATGGCTGCCGGGAATTTCTGGAGGCTTGAGATCTCTATCAGTATCTGATTTCTGGGCTCAGTCTTTCTAGTAGCAGTCCGGGTATTGTCTCGAATTTCTTCATTATGTAAGTTCAATGGATTCCATCTCTCTTTCTGGAATTTGTTCATGTTGTAAGTGTAAGAGTTCCCACCATTAACAGAGGTAAAACTACAATAAGAAAAATCATAAATACCTCCCATGACTTGACCGTTCACTGCCATCTTGATCCAACCAGCACACAAGCTCTTTGACTCCTCTCCTGTGTGAGCAAAAGGAAAAAGATAGAGAAGTACGAGATAGGGTTTCTGTGCACTCATTATTCCCAAACAAAGAGAACGTAATGGAAATTCTCAGATTGCATAAGTGTACATAGGACCCCACCCTTAGGTTTTGTATAGATCAACCATCTCCTCCCATCAAGGATCGACGGTTATATGGGTGCCACATGTTACAAGATCCTAATGTTAATCATCTAACTTAGGTGGGGCCAGGTGACATGTGGGCCACCCAACTTACATTCTCCCACTTGGCCCATATTACCACATGGCAAGCCACTATATGGTTATTAACATGATGTATGACGATACAATAATGGACTTGTTCTTTATGTTCACAGTAAAACTCCCAACCCACGAATCATGACGATGCATGTCCCAGTATTAGAGTACAGTGGAAACACTTCTTTCTATGTATTATAATATATTGTTTATCTTACAATGAACCTCAATTGTGACTACCCTACTTTATAGAATCAATTCAATAATTGATTTAAGGGTCAAAGTTTATTACCTAGAAAACTTTATAGGCATCTGTCATTACAAAACTTTATATATTCAAAGTTCGCATGAAGAAATGAGATGGCAAAGAAAAATAGTTAAGGCCTATCAAGCTTCCATTATCATCCAAAAACCTTGCTTCTGATTCATCAGAACTTAAAAGCTTTTTATTTTTCTGCGATTTGCAGACGGAGATTCCAGCGATTGGCTACTTAAGAAGCATCTTCGATTACAACTTGTTGCACAAACAGTGGTTGATTATCAAACATAGTTCGAAGAGATTTCCAGCAAATCGTAGAAAATCCACTCTGATAGTGTGAGGACAAAGATCGTGATCTTGTTTGAAAGTCGCCACCTAGATTAAGGTCTAGGACCTTAGAAATGTGAAATCTCACCCTACGGTAAGACTTCGATTGACTCATGACCCTTAAATTGGATTTCTAGTCCATCAGAGATTGGGTAAGCGTCAGATTACGGTTATGAGAAGGGGTTAGGCACCCAAACTGCCCGATCGAGATCGATCTCCTATACCTTTCTTATGCTAGACTCTATCTATTAAATCGAACCAAACCAAGTGGTTTGATATCATTGAACCGAATCTGTATCCATCAAATTGCCTACGTATTACGGAATTATTTTGAAAATTAGGTTCACCATTGTAGTTCAGGTGTGATTAAAGTTTATGGCTGTGATTTATGCTTGTGCATGATTAAGTTCATTGTTCAAGTTAAAGTTTATGCTTGAAAGAATGAGAAACCCTATGGGTTAGTATCTGGATAGTCCATACGAACTGATAGATAGTCATAGTGGATCTAAGAATGGATAATCCTTTCTGGGTCTGAATGTGGATAACCCTATTTGAGTCAAAATGTGGATAACCCTTTCTAGGTTAGAATGTGGATAACCCTATTTGGGTCAAAATGTGGATGGATATCCTAGTGGATCTATAGATAGTCCAAGTGGACTAAAGTGTGGATCTGAATTTGAGTTTCTCCCAAATGTCCTACGTATCATAGGGTTTGCCCTAGGAATCAGAATCTGCGTAGTTCGAAAAGTGGCTGAAATAACCTGTTCTATGTTAAGGATTGAGAACCTATTCTAGGTTTAGGATTTAAAACCTGTTCTAGGTTTAGGATTGATAACCTATTCTAGGTTTAGGGTTTAGAACCTATTCTAGGTTTAGGGTTTACTGAGGGGCAGAAATCGTCCTAAGCTACCATTTTCATCATAAGTTCTAATTTTGGAAGGTTTGGCAAAGCATTCTCTTTCTTTGTTAAGATTTTTATTATTTTCTATTATGTCATTTCCAAGAATGTAGGTACCTAAATGCATGTCCTCATGCCTAAATTGTTTTCTAGAAGTGTGCATATATGGCAGTTCAACTAGGGTGTTGCATAAATTAAATTATTATCAAAAATAAATTATTCATCTAAATATGGCATATAACACATTTCTGGCAAGAAATACATATATAGCAAGATTGTTAAAAAAAATATCCCAAATATGGTATGTATTGCAAATAAGACAATAACCTATATGGCAAGATCTAGTATGCTAATGGAAAGAAATCAATATATGCATCTATATGTTAATATGGCAAGCATCAAACATAAAATATAAATATAGCATGAATTATCCAAATAGGTAAGATCTTATATGCTATTTTCTAAGCATAGTAAGTCTTAAAATGGCAAGAAATTAACATATGCATCTATATGTCAATATGACAAGTATCAAACATAGAATTCAAATATGGCAAAATTATCTAAATAAAAGTAAGATCTTATATATGCTATTTTCTAAGCATGATAAGACCTAACATGGTAAGAAATTAATGTATGCATCTATATGTCAACATGGTAAGTACTAAACATAGAATGCAAATATGAAAAAATTATCCAAATAAAGGTAAGATCTTATATGTTATTTTCTAAGCATGGTAAGACCTAACATGGTAAGAAATTAATGTATGCATCAATATATCAATATGGTAAGTACCAATCATATAATACAAATATGAAAAAATTATCCAAATAAAAATAAAATCTTATATGCTATTTTCTAAGCATAATAAGTCTTAAAATGACAAGAAATTAACAAATGCATGTATATGTCAATATGACAAGTACCAAACATAGAATACATATATGGTAAAATTATCCAAATAAAGGTAAGATCTTATATGCTATTTTCTAAGTATGGTAAAACCTAATATGGTAAGAAATTAATGTATGCATCTATATGTCAATATGATAAGTACCAAACATAAAATGCAAATATGAAAAAAAAATTATCCAAATAGGTAAGATTTTATATACTATTTTCTAAGCATAATAAGACTTAAAATGGTAAGAAATTAACATATGCATCTATATGTCTATATGGCAAGTACCAAACATAGAATACAAATATGATAAAATTATCCAAATAAAGGTAAGATCTTATATGCTACTTTCTAAGCATGGTAAGACCTAACATGGTAAGAAATTAATGTATACATCTATATATCAATATGATAAGTACCAATCATAGAATACAAATATGGCATAGATCATCCAAAAAAGGTAAGATCTTATATGTTATTTTCTAAGCATGGTAAGACCTTACATGGTAAGAAATTAATGTATGAAAAGGTTAAAAACTAACAAGATATCACAATGACATGTGACAAACATCAATTATTGCATGTATATACATGGTAAGAAACATCCATCATACTACGTATAGAAATAAAATATAAAAAAATAATGGCAAGTAATCTAGAGATTATTATGCCAAATATTATAAAATATAGTCATAGCATAGCATGCATGACACATTGAATGGAAACAAATACCAAAACACTTCCATGGCCATTAACATCAATTCAATGTTAAATTCATTTCAATGTTATCATAAGGCCATTAAAATTCATGTTAAATTCAATGTTCATTAAAATTTAAACCACAATAATCTACATGATTTTTCATGGTCTTCCTAGATTCGAATAAATCCATACCTTTCAAGAGGTTCTTTCTGATTCATAGATGAATTTAGGGTAAGATTTTGAGAGTCATTGGATTAAATTTTGACATATTGACTAAAATTCTATTTCGAGTTTCAAATCTAGTATTCCACTCATGGATTTGTTTGGCTAAGCAAACCTCCATAGATGGAACTTAGTTTTGAACCATAGGAATCTTGTATCATGAGAGAAAACACATAGACATGGCAAAAATCATGATAAAATTACTCAAACATGTATCATCATTGTACATATAACCTATTCAATCATTCATATTATCAAGAGATAATTATTTAGACATGAGTTTAGGCTTCATACCTCGTTTTGACGATGGATGAAGCCTCGGTTGCAGCCTGCTTGAAGAAGATAGTAAGTGCTTCTTCCTTCTCTTTTCCTCTTTCTCTTTTTCTTTTCTCCTTTCTCTTCTTCTTCTCTTCTTCTCCATGGCTTTTTCTCTTTCTTCTCTCTCTCTTCACGTTTTTCTCTTCTCTTCTCTCTCTCTCTTTCTCACGGCCTTTCTTCTCCTTCCTCTCTCTCTCTCTTTCTCACATTATCCCTTCTAGAAAATCTCCTCTCTCTCTTTCTCCCGTTTTTCTTTCTAGAAAACCTTCTCTCTTCTCATGTTTTTTTTTCTTTTCTCTCATTCCTTCTTCTCTCTTCCTTCTTTTTTTTCTTTTTCCCTTCTTCTCTTCTTTCCTTTTTTCCTTCTCCCTCTCTCTTTCTCACGGCCTCTCTTCTAGAAAAAAAACCCACTTCTTCTCACGTTTTTTTTTCTCATTCTTTCCTTTTTTTCCTTTTCTTTCCTTCTCTTCTTCCTTCCTCTTCTTCTTCTCGGCTTTTTTCCTCTTTTTCGGCTTCTTCACTTCTTTCTCTTTCCCACGGCCTCTCTTCCTTTCTTTCCTATATATATATATATATATATATAAGAAATGCATACATATGAGCCAACGTGACTTGGTTCGGATTGGTCTGAGCTGGGCCGGACTGAGTTGGACTAAGTTAGGTTGAACTGGTTTGGACCAAAGTTTGATTTTTTTTTCTATCATTTCATAGTCTATTTTCGCTGCCATTCCACATGGAATTTTCCAATAGTCTCTACCCCAAATTTTCTATGTTCAATTTGTAGAACCCTAAAAATGAAAAATATTAGAACTTGAATCACCTCATTTGGAAATAAAATGACCAACTTATGAATTTTTAAAGTTTCAACAGGGCAATTATCGATAATTTGGCTAATTATTCTGCATGGGATCCTTCGGAGACTTCTACCGGAGATCTTTTACATCCACTTTGTAAAGTACTAAAAATTGAATATATTGAAACTGAAATCACCTGATTTGGATGTGGGGTGACCAAAATATAAATTTTTAAAGATTAAACGACAATTTTCATATGTAATTTTGCATGGGACCCTTCGAAGATTTTTGTACCGAATTTTTCACGTCTACTTTGTAAAACATCACAAATGAAGAATAATGGTCTTTGAATCATCTGAATCTGACGTAGAACGATAAAGATATGAAGCTTTGAAGTTCTATAAATAATTTTGCATGAAAGCTTGCATGGGGCCCACCGGTGACCTTTGCCTGGGATTTTTCACGTCCACTTTGAAGAGGACTGAAAATAAGGAATATTGGTCTTTGAATCATTTCATTCCGATATCAGATGACCAAGATATGATGATTTGAAGTTTAAATGATAATGCATGCATCATACAGTAATTACGTAAATGCCCTTGCACTTTCAAACTGTGATATTTTCCTTGTTTGATGTCAGAATTTGATGATTCTGGTATCATTTTGAAGATAATTTCACGACCTATACATCCAAGTAGATAATAGCCTATGACCTTGCTGTAGGGTTCATTAAAGAATCATAAACCTTTTGGTTAAAAATCGAAAACCTGTCATGTGGATTCACTTATGCTGAGGATAGCAAAAATGGGGTGCTTACAGATAGACTTGTAGAACATATGAGCGGATTCCCCGATACAAGCAGCCTTTTTCTATGGAACCACAACTCAATTTCAACAGTGAAAAAAAAAAGTTACAGGTTTTGAGAACAAATATTTGGTGTGCCTTACACGGAATCACAACTCTCTGTTTCAATAGTGAATGCAGCCATGTGGATGGTTCAGTCAGCTGTCAAGAGTTGGAGAACCAAAGAGTTGAGCCTTCCATCTATAAATAAGACTACATGAAATGGTGATTTTGATCTTCTTTATTCAATCAACTTACTTATTTTTTACCCTTCCCCCAAATCTCTCTCTCTAGAGTCCATTGGCATCAACCTCTTCTTTGTCGTTGATGATTATCCTCCAATCATCTCCTCATCCCTTGAAGACGTCAAAGCTGCCATCGATTTCATAAGCTCTATGGGATTCACTTTGCTCCATGGGATTCACTCCTTCAATTTCCTTCACTTCACTTCCACTAACGTTCTTTGCGATTCCTCTATAGTTCCTCACAGTCAAATCCTTTGAACAATCAAAGCTCTAAGAGTTGGATCAAATTGCAGAAAAGGAGACGATAAATTGGATCTTTGAAGAAGAGAACTCGGATTTGTTTTTGCCCCGGTCATTGTTGTCTCTGTTTCTTCTCCTTTATCGTTAGGAGTCTACAAGAAGAAATGGTTTTATTTTAGGGTTTCTCTAGCTGAAATTAGATTGGGGGAAAACCATAGATGGAGAGAAGCCAAGAGATGGAGAGAACAAAACCTTCAAAGACGGCTTGAGGTCGTCGTCACCGAGGAAGAAGAAAGGTATCGTCATCATCGATTAACACAATCGAAGAAGAAGGGTTTCTTTTCTTCTTTCTTCCATTGAAGTCGGGACTCGGGCTTACCATTTGGGGGTGTATGGTGAATTAACTGAGGAAGGGTACAACTGTCTTTCAACATATCCTTTAGGGTATAATTGTTCAATTCAAAATCAATTTTGGATGACATCAGCAATTAACGAGATTCGTTTAACGGTGTAGATCTATTTGATTAACGTTGGTAAACGTTTGGGTGGTAGTTGATGTTTTTTGAAAGGTGTGACAGTAGTTGATGTTTTGAAACTATTTTGGATGGTAGCTGATTTTTTTTTCTTTGGATTTTGATTCAGTGTTTCTACATCAACATCCCTTATTTTGCTAGGCATGGCATTTGGCCATTGGATCTTCTCAGTGCCACTTGTTGCCCATCGAATGGTGATATATCTTCCTCGTGTTGATACCTCAACATGAGAGGATTTGGATCCTTGATGATGTTTTAGAATTTGAGGGATAAAAATCCTTTCATGCCCCTCATGCTGGCATGATGAAATCCTGTGGCAGTAGTTTACTATGTACACATACTGATATATTGGTTTACACGCACAATGGATGATAACTACAGGATTTTCTCATGCCTGCATAAGAGGATTTCAATATAGACATTGATGGGTTTTGTCAGCTCAAATTCATGAAACTCAAAATGTTAATCATAAAGTAGTTGAATATGTTAGCAAGTGTAATGCCAAGTCTCCAAAAGTTAACTCTCATATCGGGTCAAATGCTAGAGGTCTCCCATCAATAGCATTAATTGCCATCCCCACTTTGCAAGAGTTGGAGTTACGTGGACATCTCAAGGACAGAGTACTAAAGTGATGCAAGACTTATTGAGGAGGGAAAGTATCCGCTTAAGCTTTTTATTTCTTAGGATCTGGGGTGACCAATAAAAGTAATATTATTCCTTCTTTCCGTTTCACATTTTCCTTTTTTTCAAGGTAGGGTTTGAAAGTTGGTCTAGTCCTCATCTTATGTCCCCAAAAGTAATTTTGCATAGTGTTTTGTAAGGGTGTCAACGGGCCGGGCCGGGCTGATTTCGGTTCGGACTGAACCGACATCGGATTTTATAAGCCCAGCTCATAACATGTCCATTAAGAGTTCGGGCTGGGGTGGGCTGCGCTGGACAATAATAAACGGGCTGGTCCGATGTCGGTTTGTTATCGGGCTGGGCTTATTAAGGTGATTTTGGGCTGGTTCGGTCTGGACCGAGCTTATCAAGCTTATCGGGCCCATTTTATATGTAAGCTATATAGCCTATTTTATTATTTCTATCTATAAAATTCCTTCCATATATATATAATTCAGTAAACTGTAACAACTAACATAATCTTTTCAACTATAGATTCACATAATCTTTCATATCAAGAAATGAACTGTAACAGTGTAACACAATCCATTAAAATTTAAAATCATTAAAATTAAGAAAATGGGCTTGGACGGACCTTACTAGTGTTCAGGTTGGGTGTTATCGGTTTGGGCTAGTTTGGGCTTCTTAACGGGCTAGTTCGATCTGGATTCGGTTTGGGCTAAAATTGTGTCAGGTTTTACAAGCCCAAAACAAAACCTGTCCATTAAGGCTCTGTCTGGGCTAGGTTCGGGTTATATCGGGCCGGCTCGGTCCCTGCTACCTAGCCGGGCCCAGTTTTGACACCCTTAGTGTTTTGTATGGTAAGACATGTTAATTTATTCGTAGAGTTTGACAGGGGTTTTCATAAAGTATGTTTTGGCTAGGAATGGTGTCTTTTCCATGTCTTAGCATTATGATTATGCTAAGATTCTCATAAAGCATACAGAATTCCTTAGTCCTATTATATTCTTTCCTTCAAATACAATTAATTTGATTGAAATTCTTAGAATTCCTTAGTCCTATTATATTCTTTCCTTCAAATACAATTAATTTGATTGAAATTCATACTTTTTTCTTGAGCTTTTAATCGCATCTCTTATTTGGCTTCTTTAGTCCATCTCTTCCATTAAGTATTGAAAATTTCTGATCCGCCTTGTTTTCAGCTTGGGATGATTGTGTGGGGAGTAGAGATGACTGACATAGAAATCTCTTCTTTCATAAATAGAATGGGTCATACTCTGTTAGCGGAGGTAGATTCACTTCATGAAGTTGAGGATAAACTCTGGTCGTTGCTTTGCTTGTTAATGCGGCTGAGGTCCTTTCTAATGGAAGTTGAGAGAAAGCAAAGTGAAGAATTGAAAAAGTTCGTGATGGAAGTAGTAACTCTAGTCCACGAAGCTGAAAAAGTTACTGTTTCATATCTGGACATTACGAGGAAATCTGGCTTGGTGATGGATGAAACTCATAAATTTAAAAGCAAAATCATGGGATTTAGAAGCAAAATGATGGAATCGCATGCGTGGTTCCATAAATTTTCAGAGTCCAATACATCTAACACTTCCTCATTATCAAAACAACGACCACCACCATCGACTGAGGATGGCGATACGGTAGTAGTCTTGGAAGATGAGGTAAAAAGGATGATAAATTTGCTCACCGATGAAGATCAAGATGGTCAATGTGGCATCATCCCCATCGTTGGTCCTGGAGGCATGGGCAAGACATTTTTTGTTAGAACAATTTATAACGACTCAACCATCGTGGAACACTTTCCTTGTCGTTTATGGATTAACGTGTCTAGCAACCACAAGATTGAAGAGTTGCTGCAGGACATCATAGAGCAGGTAAAGCCTGCTACAACAGCCACAACTGCTACTTCTGACAACACTGAGGATGGCGACCGAAGAAAGGAGATGAAGAACCTCAAAGATTTGGCCATTGAAACCTACAAGCTTCTCAAGAATTCAACCAGGTACCTTGTTGTTTTTGATAATGTTTGCAAAGCCCAATTCTGGGCTAACATTAATCCGGTCTTCCTCGCCAATAACAAACATGGAAGTAGGATAATTGTCATTACACGCCATGTTGAAGTGGTTTCACATCTGAGGTCAAGTAGGCCTTCCTTTTATTTGAGACGGCTATCCAAGGAGGAGGGTCGGACTCTTTTCTCAAAGAGAGTTAATAGCCTTGTGGATTCCCATTCCCATACCCAGTTGGACCCAAATCATTATCATACATATCATGAATTGGTAGATGCATGTGGTGGGCTACCACTTGCAATCATTGCATTAGCGACAGAATATCATCGTCGTCTTTTGTCAGCGACAAATAATGAAAAGAATGAGGAATCTGGGTCAGATAAAAGATTATCACTGGAAATTTGTGAATGTATTTATAATGGCCTTCCCCGTCACTTGAAAATGTGCCTCGCCTATTATCATGTTCTCAAAGAAGGTTATCATTTTTTCGATTATAAAGGATTGATAATCGCAAAGGCCTCGTAAAACTACAACCACCAAGGGTGAAGATTCAAAGTCGTGATCAGGCATCATCATCAGCAGCATCAACTGCAGTAGTAGCGGCAGAAATTGAAGATACTGCAGAAGAATATCTGAATGAGCTTATTAATATGAATCTGATTAAAGTCCAAAGAAGGACTTCAGATGGGCGCATAAAAGAAATTACGATTCCTCGAGAGTATTATTCCTTGTCGGATCTCTGCAGGTCTAAGGTGGCCTGTTGTAAAATGAAGAAGTTAGAAGTGCCATCTTTGTTCATCAATTACCAATCAGGGAGTGAAATAGAAAAAAAAATGTTGTCAGATGTGAAGTTAATTTATGAAGATGCCCTACCTTGTAGAGTGTTAGATTTAATGCATGTTGACTTCGATGTCAATCCGTGTATTATTAATCTGATTCATCTAAGGTATCTGCGATTGGAAATAGATTTCTACCCCCATAATTTTACATTAAATTGCCTGAGTAACCTTTGGAACCTACAATATGTCAAAGTGAAGTTGATGAAGTTCGATTGTAAAAAAATTTTGAAAAATTGGAGAAATTTGAGAATGATACACTTTCAATTTTGGAAGATGCAACAATTAAGGCATTTTTTGTTGCGTGGATCTCCTAAATTTCTTATCAATCCATCATTTATTGTAAAAAAAAAAAATGAGTAGTAGTGATTGGTGCAAAATCTCATTAAAGAATCTCCTAACGTTGGAAGGTTTGGATCCTCAGTATTGTACAGAGGATGTTTTGTCTATGATGCCAAATTTACTTACATTGTGTATAAATGGACAGACATTCAAGTTTGTTGATCGACTAGCCCGTGTTTTTCCCTTATTGGAGCGCCTTCAAAAACTGCATATGGAAAATACACAGATATTTCAGGTAGGTGAATGGTGGGAACACTACTCGAGTAAGTTGGAAATATTTCCACCAAACATCACCCACCTCACCCTCATACGGACACGCATTGAAGCAGAATACTTGGAGCGGGCACTGTTGAAGCTACAAAATCTTCGCATCCTCAAGTTGGATAAACAATCTATCCATTTTTCTGATAATGTATTAGGTTTTCGGATAGATGTTCATGGGTTTCGTCAGCTCAAATTCTTGAAACTCAAAGGGATAGGCATAAGCAATTTGAATATATCAGTGGGTGCAATGCCAAGTCTTCAAAAGTTAACTGTCATATCTTGTAAATCGCTAGAGGGTCTTCCATCAGAAGCTCTAGAGGCCATCCCCACTTTGCAAGAGTTGGAGTTACAAGTACCTCTCAAGGACACAGTACTAAGTGACGCAAGACTTATCAAGGAGCATGTAGGAAAGGATCGGCTTAAGCTCTCTATTTATGAGGATGGAAGGAGACCGGTAAGAGTAATATTATTTTTTCTTTTAAGTGTGGGATCGATTATTACATTGTATTATTTTTTAGAAAAAGGATCTATATTAAGGGTGTCAACGGGCCGGTCTGGGCTGATTTTGGTTCGGACTGAACCGGTATCGGGTTTTATAAGTCCAGCCCAAAACCCTTTCTTTTGAAAGATTAGAGGAAGCACCAAATTATGCTTCTCGAAGAGAAGTTTCTCTGGTCAAAATCAAAATTACTATGTTCATAACTTTCTTTCTCAAATTCATAGTCTGATTTTTATACTTTACTACTTATGCTAATTTTTCATCTCTCATTTTCGTTCCCATACTTTGCCAACCGAAAGAAGAAAAAAAAACCTTTAGTAATTATTTTCTGCATTCTTTCCAACCCCGGATCATACTAACATAGATTATAAATAATTCTTACTGAAATTTTTGTCTGATAGATTTGATCTTTCTTTTCATTTTGTGCAGATCCAATCCTAAACTAACTGATTATAACGGGGGAAGCGACACGTACAAGGGGGAATCTTCAAGTATGAGTAGGCATGGAGGATCTCTCTTCTTTCACTGCTTCTTCCGTCACTTAAATAATATTTTAGTTCCATTTTCATGGAGACGGATTGCAATTTAGTTTGATTTAGATGGGTTGTTAAGATAAAAATATCTAAGTATGCATGGCAGTGTGTGTGCGTGGCTTTTAAATTGATTTCTTGCTCTCGAAAACAATGGCTGTCATTTCTTTGCAGCTCTTCATTCATTTATGTTGTATGTTAAGCTACACTTCATTTATATTGTTCTTCTTGTGTCTGACTTGCTTTGTCAATGGTGCTAATTAAATAACTATGCATTGAAGAGTTGTGTTGTACATCGATCACTATCCACCCTGCCCTTCCCTTCCCTTCCCTTCCCTTCCCTTCCCGGATCCAAATCGTCTTATCCCTGAGATTTAGGAGGCGTGGCGGCGACCCCACTGGATGGTCACCATGTGAAGGTCGGATGAATCCGACCAACATGAAAAGGTTACAAAGGGGAAACAAATTAAGAACTGAATAATTAAGTCAAATCGATTGTTAAATCAATTTTGGTTTTGAAAATTTAAACCGATTAATAATTAGTTTGGTTTTGATTTATGTTCATTACATCTCGAATAGAACTGAAACTGAACCGATAAGCCAAACTGCATCCACTTGATACCCTTAGCTTTCAACATGGCTCAAAAATGGGTTTTTTCCCCTTGGAATTTTATTAAATTCCAACAATATTCCAAGAATATTAATTGATTCTCTCTTTCTTCCTATTTCTCTTCTACTTCTAAATGTAACTCTATCCTGCTTTTTGACATTGCTAATGCTTCAACTTTTTTTTTCCTTGCAGATTAATCTACTCACCAGTACCTTGGTTGTATCAATGGACAAAATATTCAAATCTTTTATCTAGGGAACATCATTTGGGTTAGCTAAATTTCATATTCAAAGTCAATCAAATACACACTCACATATGTTACGTGCACGTGCACGTTTATGGTACTCTTACCACTACCCCGCATCCTTCCATATATCTAAATCTTTGAAAGTTGTCCTTTATCAGTTATATACGTTATTTGTTTTCATATAAAATTATAGAAAAGCAAAAGAAATGAAATAAGATTTTTCCTTTCTTTTTTTTTTATCATCAATAAGATGGCTACTTGAAGGCAGATTTTTCCAATGTTTGTTTTAGCATAAATGCACAGAGGATTCTTCAAAAAAAAAAAGAATTTTATATGAACAAAAGTTTTCATGTAAAATATCATTTTTAAAAGAAAATTTTACAATGATATAAGCCCTGCATTGTAAATCCGTGGGACCCTTATATTTTGAACGGGTGGCATCGCCTGTGAGCTTTAAAGGACTCTAAACCTAAACTGGCAAGCATTCGTATTAATCCTTTGCAGCAATCTCAAGCAACATTGGAACATCTCTGTTTTTTAGTTCAAAGGATGCTTTCAGAATGAAATGACTTTAAATTCTTCGTGCTTTTTTGGTTTCTTCACATTCTCTTTCATGTGTTTTTTTTTTTTTTTAATTTACCCCAAAAAATAGTTTTTTAGTGGATTGAATACTCTCTCTCTCTCTCTCTCTCTCTCTCTCTCTCTCTCTCCTGATCAACCCTCATTACATATGGACCAGTCGATTCAAACTCCAGATCATGTTCTCCATAACCCTGAGTTTACCAAAGCAATCCTCAGATTGCTTCCACAATTCTCCAACATCACTATTAATAACTCAATACCCAGACTGAGACACCTGTTATGCCAGCTCCTCATCACAATAATCACACCTCATTTCCCATATATCAAACGAATTCCACCCTTCCATCAACCCAACACCCAACTAAATCAGTGGTAACTCATTCCCCCACTCCAAACCAAAAACCCCACACCTAATGATTTACCTCAGCCAAGCGATAACACCCTACCCTTAGCAACAGAAGTTTATCCCAGCCCCTTCAATTCCCCTATTGAAACTTCTCATCCTATTTCCCCCACTCCATCTACTGCAAAAAGAGGCCGAATGACTTCAGTAGAGGAAGACAATGATTCTGTTAATGTTAAACCATGGTAAGAGGCCACTCATATTTGAGTCTATGTGGATGCACCACCCGGATTGTCAGAGAGCTGCTTATAATGGGTGGAAGAAAACTTTCTTTGGATCAACTGGCCAATGTCTTCATGCTAAACTCAATCATAGCAAACTGTTGACATTACCTCAGGACCGAATTTGAGACACATGCCCCAAATTGCCTATGTATCTCGGAGACATAGCATCTCCCAAGAATCAGGTCCCTGTGTAGTTCTAGCAAAGCCGATTCACAAACGGTGGCCCACTAAAAATAAAGAGTTTGAAAACTTGTGAAAACATTGGATAAAACAAGTGGGCCAGCTATTGAAATTGGGCCTGTGCACGGATCTAAGAGAGGAGGGTCTCTCCTAAACACTAACTCATTGTAGTCTCTTTATTTCAAACAAATTGTTAACCACACATGCTACGTGGGGTGTGATAACCCATTGTGCTGTGACTTTCAAAAATTAGGATTGGGAATAGATTTGGTGGGGAGTGGGAGTGTCCTACACTAACCCGGCCCATGTCCTAGTCTAGATGGTGGGTGGCTCGACCAGCTGTACAAATCTAGTGCTTCCTCTCCCATATATTCGAATGTGGGTGCTCACATAGCACGTCCCCACTCTAGCAGTTTACACAAAAATAATACAATATAACAAAGTAAACTAAATTTGATAGAAATTCCCAGTTTGAACTTGTGGTTATGACAAATAAAAAAAAATGACCAAACCAAATAGGTTAACTTTAATCAAAGATGGCTCATTCACAAGGATTTAACACATGGGCTGCACTTAATCAAGGGGAGTCAATCCATGCTGATTTTGTCTAACCCACATGTATTGATACTCGTGAAGAAGCATGGGAATTGAGACTAAATTAGCTCAAATGGGCCTGAATATATATGGTACAAATAACAGATATTTGAACCCAAACTATATCGAATTCAATGGAATAATTAGATGAGCATTCAAAAAAAAAAAAACTCAATTAAATCATCTCTGTCACAAAACAAATCGGGGGTCTCAAGGATTAACCACCAAAATCAGATATCAAACCATTGGGATTAGCTGCGGGATTCATAAGGATTGTAAGGAGGATGATCTCATGGAAGAAATATCTCATGACAGTTTCGTGGGAAACCAAAGGGTCTTGCAACGATGATGCAATGATGAACAATGACACTAAATAAGTGTTGTATTTTATCGGTTCTTTATTAAATAAAGTTTTAAAATAAAAAATATGTTTTGTTTTGGTTTTCTCGGTGTGAGGCTAGTGAAGTGAAGTTAGAGAGATTAGAACCCAAAACCCTTTGGATGGGTTGAGTTTTAATTTGGCTTCTATTGGGTTGGTAACGGATTAACCCGTATGATCCGGAATTGTTGGGTTGAAAACGGTTCAACCGTTTGACCCAGTTCTATGAAGTGTCTTTATAAGGGACACACCATTTCCTTGGGATGTTTTGTAAAGACATGTTGGTTCGGAAAGAGACACTCCTTTCCTCTAGGGGTGCTTTGAAAAACCATATTTTCTTTTGTAAATAAAAGAGAGGGACGCCTTAGATTTATTGGTTAGAAGAACTATTTACTCGGCTATTTCTCTCTCACACTCTCTCTCTCTCTTTGTAAGCACATACCGAGGGTATTTCTCTATGTTTTTAGAAATATCGTTATTTTGCCAAAATTACATTATCGTCTTGCATTTGACCTAAGCATAACTCTGACGTATTCGAAGGGGTACATTAGACTACTACAGGTTTAATGCGGAAACCAAGACTGCTTTATCTTGGAGCCAGATTTGTATCATAATCCGGTTACACCTATGGGGGCAAATTCTGACTTTAGAACAGTATCAATTGTAGTACAATCCAACCTGTTTTGTCATTATCTTGAATGACTCTCTCATTACTATCTTCTTCAACAAGTCATTGGAAGCATTTAATCAAATAAGTGGTTCTCAATAAAGGTTCTATTATTTTTTGATATTTTTACAACAATAAGTATGAAATACAAGAATATGAGGTAAAGCATGCAATGGTGCATGACCATACAAATGCCTAAAACCAGAAATTGTATAGTGAAAAGAAAGATTATGGTTAGAAAAGCAAAAGAAAAATCTAAAGAGAAAATCAAGAAAACCCATCGTTCGTCAGAATCCCAAAACATATATGGATAGGAATAGCCAGTTACTTCCAATTTTTTTCCAAACCGGAGGACAAACAATGAAAATAACAACAAAAGAAAAGAAGGATGGATGACAAGCCAAACCATAGTTAGTAAGTTCGGATACGATAAATCGTCGGATACGAAGATGTATGGGTATTAAACCGAATCAGATTTTGATACGGGGACTAATGATTCGTTTTAAAAAAACATGTACGGCATTAATACGATACGTGTTTAATATAGTAGCCTGTAGAAAAATCGAGACCGAAAATATGAATATATAAATAAAAAACTTTCCAATCTATGAAATCTCACACAAAATTATCATCTCATCAAACATATAAAGTGAAAAATCATCATCCTATTAAACATAAAAACTAAAATATTACACTTCTGAAAAATCTTCACATATAAAATGTGTAAAATTTTCACAATAAATATTTACTAACTATGGATTCAACACTGTAAAGCTTTTTTTAAGGAAAAAAACAAAACACTATAGAGCTTTTGAATCTCATGTTTATAGTTAGCAAATACGCGTATAATACACATATTATAAGTATACCTTTTTTTAAACGATTTTCTGTATTTTTCCGAATATACATAGAATCTCGTAACTTTTTTTTCAAAATAATTATGAAACGTATTATATGCAAAAGACTAAAGCTCAAATTAGTGGTGTTGCGGACGGCTTATATCTTGCAGGATCTTTGCACGCCAACGGCCGTAGAAGAGATTTGGGGAACAAGTCGACGAGGAAGGGATTTGGGGAATATATTGTGAGTTTAGGACTTAGTCACTGGAGTCGCCGACGACCGTAGATGGGACGAAGGGTTCTGTTTTACTTTAGGGAACAGAACCACGATAGTAAGACTTTAGGGTTCTTTTTTATAATTTGTTTTTTAATTTATTATTTTTTAATAATTGTCAACATTTTATACACGTTTAATACGTCGTACGGGTATTAAACGTGTATAATACGTTTCATTATTTATAAAAAAAAAGTTATGAGACTCTACGTATATTCGAAAAAATACGAAAAAAATTGTTTAAAAAAACAGTATGTGTTTAATACACATTTTTACTAACTATGAGCCGAACTATCGATAAAGCTGAGCGGGTGAGTAGAAGGATTTGTGAGTTAATCCCATAATCTGAACATGAGTATTTCCGGGGATGCTTACCACAATACATTTCACAATCCACAAATTACGCCTTCCACCTAATATTCGCTGATGTCATCTTAGTGATTGGAAATAAATCTATAAAGGTAATTTAATAAATCACAATCATTGCTGGAATTCAAGTAAAAATATATTAAAAAAAAACTAGGGAAATTGATATATACTATCCTGTAGTTTACCTCGATTTTAAATACTCTAATAAGTTGTTGAACCAGACGAATTACTTTTTAGTTTAATCATTCTTAAACAGATAAGATAAATATACAATTTTACCTTTTATAACATTATTATATTTTTCTT
Organism: Protea cynaroides; assembly: GCA_028583415.1. NCBI lineage: Eukaryota > Viridiplantae > Streptophyta > Magnoliopsida > Proteales > Proteaceae > Protea > Protea cynaroides. The sequence continues at coordinate 94,175,484 of CM053271.1, forward strand.
GAAAAACAAAATTAATCCTAATTGAATCTTTCCTTTCTTATTAAAAAAAAAAAAATAGACTCTGTCACTGTTTACTCTTTAGATTCGTAGGAAAAAAAAAAAATTTGTCAGCTGGGGTTTGGATTTGCAATCGTTTTACTAGCGAGTGAAAGAGAAGTCCTGCATTACCGCAACAATCGACATATATCTCCGTTCAGTCATAAGCACCTCCGCCATGATCCTGGTGCCACCACCAGTACAACCCTGAAACACTCTTCATCTTTTTGGACTACTATTTCTTGGCCAAGATCGTCAGTGGAGGAGGAGACAAAAACATATCTAAGAATTGAATAAAGAGAGAGAGAGATGCCAATGCCTATGAGGACCAATTGCCGGGGATTTTCATCTCCTAATGTCGAAGCATCAGCAGATGATCTTTGTGGCAGAAGCGTCCCCTCTCCCTACTTCCCGGGGTAGGAATCCCAGAGCACTACCGAAAGGAGAAAACAACACCCACTTCACCAATTTCAAAACTTAGTTCCTGTTTCTAGCCAAATCCAATAATCTGCCATTCCCATCGAAAGCAAACCAGAATAAAAGTTGAATGAAAAATCAAGAGAATTTCAAACTAACCTTTCGTTAAAGTATCTTCAACTCTCGCTTCGGATTGAACTAATGAAAAGTAAGAGATAACCAAATGAAAATTTCCGTTCCTATTGCAGAATTTTGTCTCATTTAGGTTTTCTGGGTGCAGAGAAGCAGTGATGGTGGTGATCTATTTTTTACTCCTTTTGTTGGGTTTTGCATTTTCATGTGAGAACACAGGAAGAGACCTGGAGAATAAGAAGAAAAAGGCGTGTGATTTGATAAAGTAGTGATTGCAGATTGCAAGAGCTTTCCATCAAACTTCATCGCTTTTACTTCTTTGCAAAGATAAATGGATACTTCTGCTATCATGGATTGGGAACCTGACAAGAAAAGCCAAATCCAATTAAACCTGGATGAAATGGATTTCGAACAGGAGAAGGATGGCTGGCAAGCGGCGACGGCAGCTAATCCACTAGTTGCAGGAGGCAAGGGTGGGCTCCAGGAAGAGGAAGATGGATCGAGTGGTCATCCTATGTTGCCGTCGTTGCCATCATCAGTGAAAGAGAATAAATGAGAATAAATCTGTTTTGATGGAGGGAAATGAGGGATTAAAGAGAAAAAAATGGGTTAAAGGGTATTTTAGATTTTTCATCTTTCATTAAAGTTATTTTGGTCATATTCAAGAAAATAAATCGGTTAAATTGTAAGACAAGACTGGTTTGTCATTGTGGTGTAAGTTAAAAGGTAATATGAATCTGGTTAAATAACTTATTAAAGTATCTCAAATCAAGATAAACTACAGAGATAGTAAGTGTTAATTTTCCAAAAAACTAATACCATAAATAGGGTTAAATCATAATTGCATTCATCCCTGTTCTATACCGAACAATACCTTGAACCATGGTTTTAAATCTACATATTGGACACAGTATTGGTTATATCCAAAATCGATTCGATTCAGATCGGCTCAATGTAAGATCCAATAGAAAACCAACATGTGTTCAAACCTCATTAAAATAGAATTCAAATAGGTTGGGATCAAGGATGATCAACCAAGTCTCAGACCAATATGAATCATGGCTGATCCAACTGATCCGATACCGATACCAATACCTTGAACCATGGTTTTAAATCTAGGTATCGGACACAGTATCAGCCATGTCCAAAACCTATTCGATCTGGATTGGTTCAGGGTACGAATCCAATGCGAAACTAACACGTGTCCAATCCTCACTAAAATAATGTTAAAACAAGTTGGGATTGTCGAATCAAGAATTGACCAAGTCCCAAACCGATACGAATTGGTTGATCCAGTTGATCCGATACCGATACCTTGAACCATGCTCATCAATTATCATAATAAGGATGATGCAAAAAAACGAATCTTTTTCTTCCCATACTTATCACAACCTATCGTCTTAATATTTGATTAACAAATCTTTTTCTTTCCATACTTATCACAGCTCATTTTCATAATATTTGCTTAAGAAATCTACTCATGGATATTCGCTTAACAAATCTATTCCATAACAATTAATATAGTAAATAAATTATGGTGTAGACAATAAAACGATAATGAGATTAATAAAAAAAATGATATACTATGAAAGGAAAAGACACTAATGCCATTTTAAAAGTTAATTTATAATATAAAAATAAAATTATAATAAATGAAAATGAAATATCTATTTTGCCCCATCTAATTGATCTTGCACTTTTCTTTATTCATTGTAATCCACCCTTGCTATATGAATAAAAACCCAAAATAATATTATCAAACACTGAAGAAAAGTAAAAATGTAAAGAGAGAGACACACTCCAGAAATGAAACTCCAAAGGAGAACATATGAAAAGAGACTCTCACCAACACGAGAAAAAGAAAGGGAAACTGGTAAGGATTCTTTTGTAACGTTCAAGTCCTGAATTTCTGATTGATTTAACGTAAAGTTATGACTCACAAAATAATATATATATATATATATATATATATATATATATTGAGTTCACGGGTACACTCCTCACTCTTCTTTCTTTTTTTTCAAAGATTTCTCTCTCCCACACTCGATTCGGCAATCCTTGTCTTTGTAGGAAACCAAATCCGACCCGGCCATCACAATCTCTCTCTCTCTCTCTCTCTCTAAGAAATCCTTGTAACTTGGAAATGTACGATACTTAAATTTGATCCAAATTTAGATGAGTATTGAGAAGTTACAAAGGATAGGATGTATGTGAAAGAGAGGAGAAAAGGAACAGAGATTTTTGGGTATCTGGTGTCTGAAAGAATGGATTGATATAAAGGTTCAAAAGGAGGATAGTAAGAGAAGCAATAAGTGATCAGAGACTGCTGCAACTAGAAGCAGAGATGGCTTGGCAGTTCTGTTGGGTTGTTTTGGTGGTGGTGGTGGCAGTGATCGGAGAAAATGGCCGGAGCATCCGAGGAGATGTCACCTATGATGGAAGATCACTCATTATCGATGGAGAGCGACGGATTCTCTTCTCTGGTTCCATTCATTACCCTCGTAGCACTCCTGAGGTAATTAATCTACTACTCCATTAATTACTATCTCTCTCCCCAAAACATGAATATATCTCTATAACACAATTCTAGTAGGTATCCTTGAGTTAGGTGGGATGTTGTTGTAGTGGATGGATCACATGTTTCTGTCACAGTAAATCAATGCATTTGTCTGTTACCATTCATTGATTTTTTTTCTTGGAAGTAGGTTTTTTTTTTATGGGTTTGTCCATTCGTCTCTAGATGCATGAGTATTTTCTTAATTGTCATTCAATGATTGGAGTTCATTCCGTGCATATATCGATGTGCATTGGATGAGTCAAACCCCACCTTTTTCTACCACATAGCAATATAGACGCGGGGAGTAGAGAAATAAATCCAAATATCCCTTTGTGGTTTTAGGTATCCAGATGGAATTGGTCGTGTCAATTGATCCGTTTTGATATCGGTAGTGGCCGAAACGAATAAGATGCTTGGTACCTTTGTTTTTTAATACCTTTTTATTTTCGGGCACATATCTTTGTCATTGGTTCTTTATCAATCCTGTATTGATTTTTAGAGTGACCGATACCTTTTTCGATACCATGAGTTAAAACCATGGATCGCTAACTCCCAATTTTCATTGATCAATTCAATCCGAATTCATTAAGATAAAAAAAAAAGGATTTTCTACCGGATGCTTTTAGTGGTTAAAATAGATCTTTCAAAATTCCAAATCAAAAGAGCTTGCATAACAATCCTTTGACAACCAAAATGTTTAGGACCACGAAATCCTCTCCTAATGTTGGTGTTTTCTCCCGCCAAGCAATAATAGTCAGAGAAACTGACAAACAAGAGAGGATTTTTTTCCATAATGTATGTCAAAAAAAATTAAGAATTTATGATTGAATTTAAATATAGAATTCAACAATATGGATTACCTTTAGATATTTATAGATCAACCGTCTAAAATATTTTGCATTTTTTTTGTCTTTACATTTCTTCTTTCCCTTTCAAGTGATAAGGCTAGGGTATATTTTGATTGATAGGAAGAGGACAAATGCTTTCTCTCTTCATTTATTGATTGGACAACAATAGGTAGTTCTTTCAGGGGTGTTTATCAATCGTTGTCGTCGCCTTGGTTGGACTTAATCGGTATCCATCATTTAACACCTTACATCGTGATTAATTGATCCCTTGTCGACGAGACATAAACATATTTATATTCAGTCCGGTTGGTCTCAGTCCATAATCGATCTTATGCTAATCTAACTAATTAGATTATAAACGGATAGTAACTTGTAACTAAGTCATACCAGTTTTTTATAATAAAATAGAAAAATATTAACTTTTGAATCCATAATCATTCTCATGTTGTAGATTAGATACCTTCGGATCCACATCGTCTCCCGCCTGGGTTTGGGCGGGAGACTGGGCGGCCCGGATGGATGGCCTCCATGTGGCACTCGGAGGGATCCGAGCCCTCCATCCGAGTTGACCCCCCAGTCGGCTCAGCTTGTTGACTGGGCGGTCGGCTCGGATGAAGGGCTCGGATTTCTCCGAGTGCCACATGGCGGCCATCCATCCGGGCCGCCCAGTCTCCCGCCCAAACCCAGGCGGGAAACGATTTCTGTTCGATACCTTCTTGTAGGACTATAAAAGACTATTATTAGGTTTTTGATCACCCATGTAGACGAAGACGATGGCGAAAAATTTGAGTGAAAACTCAAGAAATGAAAGAGAGTACAAAAGTTTTTAAAGTTTAGGTTTTTAACTCTATGGTTGTATTTGTTTGATCTAAACCAAGATTCAGTTCGATTTAAAGGTATATTCAGTCCATTCAATCGGTTCAATCTGGCTGTACTCTTGCACAATAAACGTCCGTTTAATAATCAGTATGGGTCGAAGCCTAACACGTTTAATACTTGGCCTAGTCGGTCTCGATCCATAATCAATCATGTTCGATCAGACTACACGATGTGGGCCTGAAATTAACATCTCTAGTTCTTTTCAACATAGGACTAATGTTGACCTTGCTATTCATACTTCCCCAAACTGTTTTCTACATGCATCTTAAGCTGTCTAAAACGAATATAATTTAACCACATGCAGCCTGAGGCTAATCCAATGATGGGAGATGATCATAAATAATCAAACTTAATCAAACTTATCTAGAACCACCACGTATGTGAGATGTTTTAGAATTTATTTTCTTTCCTGTTTTGAGATATCTCCTACTATTTATGGCCCCAAATATAAGAGTTCCTTCATTTTCCAATGTTCATCTATTTCAAGTATATCCAGGTACTCATGTTGATATTTTATACTTAATTTCCTTAAAAAAAAGAAAAATAAAGATCCATTAATAACTAAAAATAGATTGGAAAGAGATATCAATCATCAAGATAAGAATAGAGAGAAAGGATTTAGATTGTCTCCAACGCATTGGGCATTGCGTAGTTTAATGCGGATCCAACGTTTGAAAATGACGTAATATGTATACCAACACATTAGACTGTCTTCTCTAAACGTTTGATCCACACTGTGCGCTTAGAAGAATTAGAATCCCAAAAAAAAAGTTTAGGATGAATAGAGACTTTATTCCCATCTTAAAATTCAAAATTTTTAGAATTGATATAGAGATTAATTTTTTATTTTATTTTATTTTTAAATTAATTGATTAATTTAATAATTAATAAATATCTATTTTAGAATCCAAATTAAAGGACACTTTGTTACAAATTTTAAAATCTCTACAAAATAAATACTAAATATTATTAAATAGAAAATCCAATCCAACTTAAATTGTTCCCCTAATAAAATAACCAAAATATTTTTACTCATTCCAGATATATATCAATATATGTGCTTGCACCAATTTTTTAATAGGTTTTTTTTTGAAAAAAAAAAAAAAACAATACCTGAGGTTCGCTCATTATTATTGGTTTTTATATTCTTTTTTTTTAATATCTTAAGATAAACATTTGGACGTGTTTGATAAATACCCCTCCGCTCTTCTAACACTGATACCTAAGGTTTTGATTAATTATAAGAATAATTAAAGAGAAGAAAATGTCAAATTTTAAACTCAAAAACTTTATAATTATAACAGCACATGATATCACATGACCATGTATCTAAGTCCATCAAATCATTCCATATTTACTTATAAACTCATATTTTACTTTGCATTCAAATTCTTTGTATATAAAAATAAAATAAAATTCACATCTAAATATTTAATAAGAATCATTATTAAATATGATAAAAGAATTTAAATATTTATATAATAATATTAGGTTATAATTATAAAAAATTTCTTTTTGAATTTGAATATTTTCAATTCACTTTTCTTTAATTTCTCAAATCCTCTCCTCCCAGATATTCGGGAGGAGAGGCGACGACTCCTAGTGGATGGTCGACACCTGGGGTCGAATGAATCCGACCCCTCCATCCGAGCCTACACTCTTTTGTAGGCTCAGCTTGTCGACTTGAATGGATGGGTGGGATTCATTCGACCTTCAAGTGTCGACCTTCTATTGGAACCGAATCCTCTTCCACGGCAGGAGATTCCTGTCACTGATCCAAGGGCTGGGGATCAGTCGGCCCGCCTATCAATACATTGGGAGGTGGGCCGACTAAAATCTCGTCCTTGACCGGCGGCAGGTGGGCGGGAGAGGAATTTTATACCCTTCTATTGGAGTTGTCGTCTTTTCTTTTGAATATCTGGAAGGAGAGGATGTGGATCAGGTACCTCATCTTCTGAAAAATTAAGTTTAAAGTTTTTTATTTTTAAATTTCCAATTTTACCCATGTCTTCTCCCAGCTCTCTCCTCTCCCTCCGCCGTCTGCTCCCTCAGCAACTCGTCCTTCGCTTCCCCTCTCCCTCCCCTCCCCACAAAACCCACACTCTCAACCCCGCATGAACGTTCCAGCATGGGGACGAGAGAGAGAGAGAGAGAGAGGGAGGTCCTTGGAACATTTGGGCATGGCGGGAGTACTCGGAGCCCTCTTTTGCAGTTACACTTGCTTACAAACTTCCCTCTATTCCATCCCCAAAAGCTCCGATTCTCTCACAGGCTTCAACCTTAGGTATGTTACAAAGGAGAAAGCAAAGTATCCAGTTCTGTTTCTTACATCTTTGCTTCTCACATTTATTTTCTGTTTTGAACCCATCATAAAGCTTTCTCAGTTACTCTGCAATGCATTTCCCCTCTTTTAAACACCCCATTTTTTGTTTCAATTATTATTTTAGTGAATAATTGTAGATGGCTTTGGCAGTTTGTTGTAACAGTAAGGGGAAATAATATACTTATTACCATTAATTTTGTTTAATTTATTGTTCTTTTCGGAGGATTTAAAACTCCAACTTACTGCTACTAATTTAGCTCGCAGAATTCTGCTCTACCGAGCACGTTCTATTCTTTATCTGGGTTTTACATTTTTTTATTCTTGTTTTTGGTTTCTTCTCTGTAATTCGTACTCCAATTTTTATTTATTTTTAATTAGACCACGAATTTTCCTTTTCTTAGAGTTCTCAGGAATCACACAATACATTTCCTTTTGGCCATGAATTATGCAATTCTTTTTTATTTCTTCTCTAAATTTATCCGTGAACACCAACTACTTGGAGGACACAGTCAACTCTGAATTTAAAGAAATTGTTGGGAGAGAGATATTGTTGAGTCTGAACAAAACACCGGAACCACCAGAGAGAGAAGGGAAGAAAAAAGTGGGGTTACAGATTTTCAGAGATCGCGGATTTGATTCTTTGGAATACTATCACCAGATTTAAACAAACCGTTGAAGGTGGTCGCAGATTTAAGCAAACATGAAATAAGAAACGAATTCTTCTCTCTTGTCTGATAACTCCTCTTTTTGGTGGCCTCCAATTGCACCCATCTCTGCCACCTTCAATTATTGTGCTTCCTCACCCTTTTTCTTCAAGTCATTATTCCGATTTTCTTAGGAAAGTTGAGACAGGTTCAAATCACACTTCGGTGGCTATGGACTTTCGATCACTGATGATGTCCTTAGACCTAAGACAATAATTCCATTGATATCTCAAACCTTAGTATCAGACGTGACCATCGCTTTCTTTCAGGTTATTAATCATGGGATTTCTGGAGATTCAATCCTGTTGGGGGAGGGGGCTGTGGAGTTGCAGGGAAGGTGGGGGGAAAGAGAGGGAGCGGAGGAGTTACGGGAGGGAGTAGACAACAGGTAGGAAGGGGAGGAAGGGGGCATGGGCAAAGTTGGAATTTAAAATTTGAGGAACCTTAAATCTAGTTTTTTAACATAGTTTTATCAAACAGTGGGTACCGGGTAATTTATCCTACCGTTAAATATGAAACTCCTGGACAAAAATCAAACTCACTCTACATCATTTTTTTGTCTTTATTTTTTACATTCTTTAGTATTTTTTTTTTTCTTTTCTAAAAGAAACATTTCCATTTGACAAGGTGACATACTCTGTCTAATTTAAATTTTTTTTTTTTATGTTAGAAAATTTTCACTTCCTTTCTCTTTAATTTCCCTTGCAGCCAAACATAACCTAAAACTTTCCTATTTTAAAGATTGGGAAATGGAATCTTTTTCCCTTCCAAACCTTCATATTTTCAAGGTGGGTGTGGGATCTCTAAACTTTCCTTAGAGAGTCAAGTATATGAAAGGTTAACCGAGTAAATTAACGCCCGCTTTTGAGTATGACTTTGTGAGATGGATAATTTAAGGATGTGAGCACATCAATGCGATGATTGGAGCTAATATCCTCTTATTTTTGCTCAAGCTCTCTCCAACATTTCTCTTCCAAGTAATAGAGAAAAAGAGAAATGTTGGAAAGAGTTCGGGCCAACATCGAGAACTCCTCCATTGATATCTCACCAATTCTTTAGATTTAGGATATTAAAGAAGGAATCCAAAGCCACTTAATCTTTTCCTAAATTCTCTCATCATCTTTCTTCCCCTTTGTGGTTTCTAAAAATCTTTCGAATGAGGAGTTGTTGTCTTGTCTTAAAAGGTCTTTTAATCTTAAAACTCAAAGTTTCAAAAAAATTTAAATTTTGTTTTTAAAGCATTGGATTGAAAACCTTTTCCCTCCAAATTTTGATTTTATCTTTTATTGCTGTCGGATACAAGCTCACTTGTGACAGCTCACCACATTGTTTGGGATTACTGTGACGTATACCCTTATATGTAATTATAGACATGGATTTTGGGGTTCCTTTAGAGAGAGGTATCTCTCTTGGTGGAAGTCCCAGGGGGGTGTCCAGGGGTGTGTGCGCCGCTTGCGCCAAACCGGGGCATGGAGGGGTGGGGGTGGGGTTGCAGGTGGGGGTGTGGGTGTGAGTGTGGGTGTGGGTGTGGGTATGGGTATGGGTCTTGTAAATATGTTTTTATATTTTTATTTTCGAAACTACTTGAGTGTTTGGTTTAAGCAGAACCTGTGGCCAGGTTTAAACCAACAGACACTTTACTGTTACCATTCAAACCATATAGACACCTTAGGTGTCCTTCAGTATAAATAGGTTCCTTAAATTCAATAGATCTGGAATCTTTTAATCCCCACCATTCAATCAATGGACACATCCATTGCTAATGGTCAACTAAGAAGCACTTAGTGGAGGCTCTTCCTCTACTATAAATAGAGGGCCTATTCCTTGATTTTTCATTCATCCTAACATTGAAAAAACTTTTTCTACTTCTTTCTACTACTGTAAGCATAACCTTCCAAGTCTTGGAAAAAAACCAAAGTTTGTGTGCGACATTCTAAGGTTTCCTTTGAATGGTTGTTTCATCTTGGAGCTAGAATGCTAGTTCTTCGTCTGCACCATAAGGAGGCGTTTATTGTCTTAAGGAGAGTGCCACATTGGCACAACTCGACCCTGTTAGTGACTGCTGTATGTGAGGAGTTTGGTGGCATATTCAGATTTCTTGGTGGTGTGATTATCGGTTGAAAGCAAGTCTACACAAGAGATAAGTTTGGTTATCTCATTTACATTTTTACACCAGGAGTAGATAAGAGTGCCTTTTTCCTGCCTTGTTTAGTCGATAAAAAAAGTATGGAAAACATAGTGGCCAAGAATGCTGCTAGGTTGAACTAAATGGCACGTGTGTTCTCTCTTACGGCCATGGCTAAGTTTCTATTCATATCTTTCTTGTTCTAGAAGAATACTCAAAGCTAGATTTCAAATTAACTCCCTATCTCTGGGAGAGAGAGAGGGTCCTTGTCTTCAAGATCCACCATTATGCTTATTTGGTTCTCTTGTAGAGGCAGAGTCCCTGTTTTTTGAAACCCATTCTGGAGGGGTAAGAAGAGAGATTAGGAGAAGATGAAGATACTCCAATCTCTGTCTTTTCGGAGTTTAAACGAACTCAATAATCTCTTTGGAGAGAGAAGAAAATAAGGAGACATAAAAGGGAGATAGAGAGAATGAGAGAGAGATTTTAGAGGAAGATTTTGGATTGCCATTTAACATCCTGTACGAAAGCATTGTTTGGAACACTTCAGGTTTGGCCCAGGCTGCCACCCATAGTGGCATATTCCCAACTTTGAACTAGGCCAGTTTTACTGCAACAGTGCAGATTACAATCAATCTCTGGAATTGTTTTGGTAGACATTACATCAGAGATATGAACCAATCCAACCCTAGTTAAAAGTTAGGGAAAAAGATCTCCACAACGCCAAAGGAGGGATTCTTTTTTACGCTCTATCACAGAATGAGCCATGGGTCCACATTGACAGTCTCTCTCCTTTGACAAAATGTAGATCCCCTATTGAACGAATCTATCTCTCACCCTTTCATTGGTTTGGTTTCCCACTTTGGCATCATGAGAAGTTCTCGCAGAGTCGTCGTGTTATGTTTAATTCAAAGCCTCTTTCATGTAATATTAAGAAGATAATTTAAGAAATATTATTAATGTTTGATGAGATATGAATTTGTCAGATGTGGCCCTCTTTGATAGCTAAAGCCAAAGAAGGTGGAGTAGACGTGATACAAACCTATGTATTTTGGAACCAACACGAGCCTCAACCAAGTCAGGTGAGCTATCTATCTATGTATGCATATTATTCTATGTTTGTATGAATGTACAACCATACAAGTCAATTGCGGTTATGGTTTTGCAGTATAATTTTGAAGGGAGATTAGATTTGGTGAGGTTCATCAAGGAAATCCAAGCACAAGGTCTCTATGCAACCCTTCGGATCGGACCATTCATTGAAGCCGAATGGACTTATGGGTACAACAATCTATTCTTCACCTTTCCTTCTTGTATATATTTTAATTTCTTAGTAGGATCGGCGTGAATTCTGATCACATTCCAAGTTTAAAATCTGAGAGGGTTTTCGTGCCGTGGTTATGGGGGAAGTTCCCACATCACATCCATCGTGGCCTCAAAAAGAGAATTTGTCAACAAAGGGGCCCACATGGTTAAAGTTAAGAGGACGGAGAGTGTTAATGCAAGTCCACATGGTTAGGATATAAGAGGGCATTAGAAAGCATCCCGCACATGATGTGAAAATCTTTTTCCTAAAAAATTGTAGGGCATATGAATTCTGCTGGGCAGTGTCTCTTTGTGCCCTTTCACTTGTGAGGATCTTACCAGTTTTAGGAATCGGATTGGATCCACCTATAGTTGTCAAGGTGTCGCCCAGGTGATGTCTTGGCGTCTATATGAATAAAGCATAAGACATAAAAAAACATCTTTATAATAAACAAAAAATAACAAATCAATAAAGTAAGAAATTAGAACTTAGAACATCCTAGCGTATAAGTAAGAAACAAGACTGCAAAGAGGAAGACTATAATGTTACTTACTGCTATGATGCCAAAATAAGTGCTTGTGTTTCCATTCCTTTAAAAGTAAGCTTGTATCCAAGGTTCGAGGTGCCGGTTTCGAGGCAGGACCCAATTTGGCCTGCCTCGAAACCGAGATATCTCGGGTTTCGACCGAAACTTGGTCGAAACCTGGTATTTTTCCCGGGACATCTCGAAGCTTGGTTTCAAGAGCCCAAAAGTGTTTTTTTTTTATCTAAGTTTTTTTTTTTTCCTGTAGCCTATTTTAACCATTTTACACATATTCCCACATCAGTTTAAATAAAAACATTCAAAATGATAATATGTGGTGTGGACCCAAGTTTGCTAGTGTACGCTGAGACCTTGGATTGTGTCTAGAGTTAAATAGGCAACACGTATTTATGACTAACATTTACGTACTTTTAACAAATTTGACCGGAGCGTAACTCCTTAAATATAATTCGGATTCAAGTAATCTTGAATTCGTTGCAAAGCTATATAATCAGCTTTCCAACAAATCCGAGATTGCTTGAATCCGAGTTATAATGAAGGAGTTACACTCTGGTCAAATCTTGTTCAGAGTATGCGAACGCTATTTATAGTCATCTGAATGTAAATTATTTTTTGGGCATTAAAGCAAGAGATTATTTTGGCACGCTATTTGTTTTTAGTGATGTTTTACTATAATAAGATTTATGGAATTTTCATATTTGGAAAAAAAGCTTAGCATTTGAAAGTTGAAAATCGCCTCCGCACCAAAAAATGCAGTTTTTGTTTTTGAACTGGAGGATTGACTTTTTATCTTTCTAGAATTTGAATTTTAGACTATTTTTATTAGATTCAAATTGGGGGGGTATTTGCTTAGAGTGCAAATCCTCTCCTCCCTGGCTCCCCGGCTCCCTCCCCATCCAACTGTTGGAGTGTGAGCGGTTCGAACTCTAACGGTTGCACTATATTTGTTTATTTATGAATAATATCTTAAGTAAATGAAACATTTACTTAAATGATATTAGTCATAAATAAGTACTATCTCATAAATGTTGTTCCTGTTTAGCCTAATAAATCTTGTGAAGAAAATTCAGAGATCAAGGAAAAATATGAAAAAAAAAAAAAAAAGACACATTGAAAACAAGACGGTCACCCAGACATTTTGGGCTTCCAAAGTGCCTTAGGCGTCGCCTAGGCGATGCCCAGGCACCCTGGGCGACCACCTTTCTCATGTTCATTAGGCGCCCTAGCGCCCAGGCCTATAAAAACCACCTGGACACCTAGGCATCGCGCCTTGACATCTATGGTAATCGCAATAGCAAAAGAAGCCGGTTCTTTTTCCTAAGAGGTGGAAATATATTAAGCATTAATCTCATCATGATAGTACTTTGTTGGTGGTGCAGAGGTCTACCGTTCTGGTTGCATGATGTTAAAGATATTGTTTATCGATCTGATAATGAGCCCTTCAAGGTATTAATATTTATCTCAATCATTTATTTTTTCCCTTTCTTGCTTTATCTTTAATTCATCTCAGTCATTATCAAATAGTTTTGCAATTTGAGTAACACAACTCTTCTCCATATTGCCTAATCAATTGCCAATGTAAACCTACTTTCTTGGTCAGTCCCCGATTGTAGTTCTTGACTGAGCCAGACTAGGTGGTTGGCCCCAAAGCAGGCATTCAATAATTTATGGACAAGAAAACTGCATTTAGTAGAAATCCAGCCAAATTTTCCTTGGGTTTGGCAACTGGTTTTGATGAGACATAAGAAACCAGCTCTGCAAACTGAACCATCTAGATTTTTTTTTTTGTTACTTGTTAGAATGTAGGAAGGCAAAAGGAATAAAAGAAAACCTTACTTGTACCAGACACCTTTGGAAAATCTATACCCAACTCTCTTATCTTACCTACCTTTAATCCCAAAAAAGAGTACTACTAATGAATGACTGAAATCTTTTGACTTGAACAACTTCTGTTTTGCCAACAATGACATTTCTTACATTTTTGTGTAGTTCTATATGCAAAACTTCACAACCAAGATAGTAAACTTGATGAAATCAGAGAACCTGTATGCTTCACAAGGAGGCCCCATAATTCTGTCACAGGTAATTAATCCCCATTGTAACTGTCATCAAATTATATTTCATGCACCTCTTCCCAATGGGCTCGTCGCTTAAGAATCTGAATTATGTAGATTGAAAATGAATACAAAAATGTCGAAGCCGCCTTTCATGAGAAAGGCCCACCTTACGTCCTTTGGGCTGCAAAAATGGCTGTGGGGCTCCAGACTGGCGTTCCATGGGTAATGTGCAAGCAAGATGATGCTCCTGATCCAGTGGTTAGTTTACTTCCTTTAATAACTACATTCCTGAGGCTAACCTGGAATTTTCAGTCAGCTTTACTTTCACTACATTTAAATCTACATTTTGCAGATCAATTCATGCAATGGGATGAGATGTGGTGAAACGTTTGCAGGACCCAATTCACGCAATAAACCAGCAGTATGGACAGAGAACTGGACATCCTTGTATGTTTTTGTTAAACCTCTTTGCCTTACTTTGTTGTTGGATTACATGAACGTAGAAAAAAAAATAAAAATACACATCCATGTTGTATGTACTCTTTTCAATGTTTCAAGATCTGAAACCAAACTAACTCCTCTTTTTTACCCTTTTGAAGCTACCAAGTGTTTGGTGGAAAACCATACATAAGATCTGCTGAAGACATTGCCTTCCATGTTGCACTTTTTGTTGCTGCAAAGAAAGGAAGTTATGTAAACTACTACATGGTAGGGTGATTTTGTTAATTCATAACCATCTTCTTCATGAGTTTATTTATTTAGTTTATTGTCATTTAGTCTCAAAGAGTGCAATGAGTGTGAAATGGGTTGGAATGTAGCCAAACCAATGTGTAGGAAACTAGGCTGGTTTAGAGTTTGGACAGGATGGGTTAAGATTGGTCATCCCTTTGCTCTTTATCTGTGATGACATCTTCTGAGCCATTAGTGTCATGTACTTATCAATTGTAAGAGTTTAGACTATAAAAGATCTATGGAATCAGATTTATTCTAGTATTAGGGATGTGCCTAAGGTTTTTTATTTTTTAATCCAGTATCATGGTGGAACGAATTTTGGAAGGACAGGATCTGCATATGTGACAACAAGTTATTATGATCAAGCTCCTCTTGATGAGTATGGTGGGTGGAACAATTTGATATTTTCACATTATCCATGTCTTATAATTTTATTTGACTAATGTCTTATTTAATTTGTTTATAAATACAGGTTTGATTAGGCAACCAAAATGGGGCCATCTCAAGGAATTGCATGCTGCGATTAAATTTTGCTCAGCACCTTTACTTTCGGGTACATACACTAATTTCTCCCTGGGTGAATCACAAGAGGTAAAAACATATTGACTTATGATCCATTAGGCTCAGTTTGGTTGGAAGGGAAATTAAAGGGAAGGGAAGTAAAAATTTTATAGCTCTAACCCAACATGATTGTATAATTTACCTAAATTTCTTACCATATTTAGCAATGATACTTATTAGAGGTAAAATTTATTTAATTTTCAAATGCAAGGGAGGATGCAAAGTAAAATGTAAGTTGATAACTAAATATGGAATGATTTGGAGTTAGTTAAATACATAGTTGTCAAGGTGACAAGGCGACCCAAGGCGTTAGAGGTCATCCTAGGAGCCTAGGCCAAGGCGTTCCCAGTGTTTTTTTTTTATTTCTAAAATATCGATGCTATATTAATGTTTATATATATGCAGTATGCTACATAACATTTAAGGTTTATATATATATATATATAAACCATAGCCATTAGCTAATCATATTTTCAACATCACATTCATGATTCATATATAAGTTTTATAACTATATAAGCCAATACAAGTATACAAAATATAACACTGCCTATAACTCTATATTTTCAGTCTTCATTATTGACAAGTGAGTCAGTGACAACCACTCAGATACTAGTGTCGACACAAGCAAACCAGATTTATAATGGGAGGAAGCTAGCAATGCGTTAGAAAGAAATTTATCTAAATAGCTACTCGCCGAAAGGAATACAGACAAGCATTGAACCTCCAAGTGGTTCGACTGACAGGGGAGAAAGAGACATTCATCTGTATTGTCAAAACAGATCAACAGAGGCATACCATGCCACCGGGGGTGACGAGAGCGTGCCGTATTGTATGGAGGAAGGCAAGATAGCTACCCATGCCATCCAGTTGAGCCCCAACCCTTTCAGAGCCTCAACCCGCACTCAAGAATGCTCGTATATACGAACCCCCCATGTTAGTCTTTGGCTGTACAGACAGTAGTTATAAGCAACTATAAGTAAGCCGATTTTGCACATCACATAAGCGAAAGAGGTTGGAGTTCGTGTAACTCTGGAAGTGGGACAAAACAGATTGAGGGGCTTTAGCGTTTCCGTTTGAAAGAACTTCCTTATATAAGCAACTTTAGATTTTCAGATTCTATTATAAGCAAACCAGATTTATAGGCATTCAATCTAAGTATGCAACACAAGGTTCAGAAATTAATCTCAGATTTGCAGAGTCAGAAATTAAACTCCATTATGTTACCTTTCCTCGGTTTCCTCTACTTATAGTTACCATAGGAAGTTTTGCAAACTTCTGCCCGAAAATTCTGAGAATTCCAGCAAATACAACAACCGACCTGCAGTTGTTATACAGTATACACACAAGCAATCAGTGCAGGAGATCAGTAACAATATAGTAAAAGAAGAAGAAGAAGAACAACAACAACAAAAGAATTGAAGGGGAAGAAGACAACAGGGGAAGAAGGGAAAAAAAATAGAGGTCCAGAGGACCAGAACCAAGAAGAAAGAAGAAGGGGAAGAAGATAACAAGGGAAGAAGGGAAAAAGAAAAGAAAAAAAGAGGTCCAGAGGACTAGAATCGAGAAAAAAGAAGAAGGGGAAGAAGAGAAAGGGGGGAAGAAGAAGTAGAAGAAGAGAAGCATGAGCGAGACCCAGGGAAAAAAAAAAGAACAACAGAGACCGTAGCAAAAGGGAGGAAGAAGAAGAATAAGGAGGTGAAGAACAACAAAAAGAAGAGAAGGGGAAGAAGGGGAAAAAAAACAGAGGTCCAGAGGACCAGAACCAAGAAGAAAGAAGAAGCGGAAGAAAAGAAAGGGAGGAGGAAGAGGGAGGAGAAGAAAAAAAGAAGCAGGAGAACGACCCAGAAAAAAAAGAAAAGGTCATAGAGAAAGGGAGGAAGAAGAAGAAAAATGGAGGAGAAGAATGAAAAGCACAGAGGTGTCGTCTTGCAGTTGCCGTCGTCGTAGAGAAGAAGAATCGACAAAAAAAAGCATCGCAGGCATTGCAGTCGCACTGTCGCAAAGAAGAAGGAAGAGTAGTAGGAGAAGCAGGAGAAACAGAAGAAGCAAAAGTAGGAGAAGAGAATGGAAAAAAAAAAAAGCATCGAAGAATGGCACAAATTTTAAGTTCATAGAGGAGGAAGAAAAAAGAAAAAAAAAAAAAGAAAAAGAAATCACAGGTAACTGTAGACCGTATTAGCAGACAAGAAGAAGAATGGGGAATAACTGAAAAAAAATAAACACATACTTGAAGGGGGGGAGGCCGACCGCTGCAGGAAGAGGAAGCTTCAAGCCTTCAAGGGCAGCACTAGGAGCAAGTTTAAACGACTCTCTGGTTTGAGTGGTTTCTCATTTTTTTTCCAACAAATCTGCTGTTTCCCTCTTTGCCTCATAAAGTTGATGATCCAAAAATACAAATAATAAATATGTTACAAAAAAATTTCACACATCTCCCTTGAGGTTTACCGTTAATTCAACTACCCCCATTTTCAGAAACATGGTGCCAATGGTTGATGGTTCTTGACGGAGGTGCTAACGATGTTCAGCAGTTGCTCTGTTGCTTTCTTTTAAATGTGCGACTTTGGACTCCAATGTGCTTCAAAACTGGCAGGCTGGCAGCCGAATTAGAGTCCTCGCTACCTCACCAGAGTTACTTGTAAGGACTCGAGAGTTTTGGCTCTGGATCTGGGTTATCTTTCCTTGAACCATGTGTGTAGTTTATGTGGAGATATCGGCTTCAGAGACTCGTTGGCTCATTGCTTCGTTACAGGAAATTTTGTAGCATGAAATGTGGTTTTCGAGTTCTTGAGATGTAGGTATATATTGTAGCAGAATGTATCCAGAGATAGAGATGGAGGGGTGTGCGAGTGGTTTCTAAAGGAAGAGGAGGAGAAGAATACGAAGAAACAACAACAAATTAAGGAAAGTATAAGGAGGGAGAGGGCGTTCGAGTTCCTCTTCGAGATCACCTAATCGTTGCCGAGCTCAAGGACTTCTCTATTGGAGAAACAAAATCTTTGGGGAATGGGGGTATTCCGGTATCTAATTGCTGGAATTTGAAATAACTCGATCTCTCGTCCAACAATTCCTCAGGGGAAGTTCCTAGTGCTACTTAGCTTTGAAGCACCTCGACTTTCGGGGAATAAATTTTCCGGTGACATCGGCATCCTACTCTGATGGCAAAGAGGGTTCAAAGCAAGTCAAATTAACAAGCCCTCTTTGCTACAGGATCTTAATTCAGTCCAATACAAAATCTTCAGAGAAAAGTAATGAAGAAAACCACTTATCTTGAAATCTAACCCTTGAAATCACTTGAAACTTGATGGAAAATACTCTTTGGAATGATTATGAAGACATATCCAAAGTTGGAGATGATCCGATCACAGATGAGAGAGATGTGATTTTTTGAAAACTACCTATCATCTGAAAACGGGACTGGTTTAGTTAGAGCTGGTCTATATGATTTTAATCTTTAATCCCACGAGCTTTCGTTGATCAAATCAACACTTAATGGTATCGCAATTCAGTATGCAATAATAAGAACTTGAAGGAATTAACAAAAGGACAAGAAAACCATAAAACAGAATATTTCGGTTGAGTCTCACAACCTATGTGACTCAACCAGAAAATCAGGAGCTAAACTCTCTTCTTTTTTCTGGTCTAAATCTCTCTACTGCAGCCAGTCTGCATTCTCTTTATTTATAGCTTTGAAACATTACAAATAAAATAGGAAAGAACGAAATTTAGTAAAACCAACCTTCCTTTATAATTTAGGAAGGCTCTAAAACAATAAAAATAGGAAAGTTTCTAAAACCTGGAATTAGGAAACTAAATTTTAGGCAAGTCTTAGTCTCCAAGCAACTAAGACTTCTAAACTAACTAGCCTAATTTTTAGGAAACTAAACAATGGAAATAAATAAACTGAAAATTAGGAAACTAATAAAAAGAGCCATAATTAATGTTGTTGGTACTGTTCACGTGAACAGTACCGCGTGAACAGTGTTCACGTGAACAGTGTTCACGTGAACAGTACCGCGTGAACAGTGTGGGTTGGGCCCATGTTCACACATCCTTGGGCTGATCCACTACTGGCTGGTCCTTGGACTGCATCAACTCCCCCCCACTTAAAAAGATCTCGTCCACGAGTTTTGTAATGGTGAAGAATGACTACAGAGGGGTCGGTAGGCAGCATCTGTTGATCTTGAAACTTAAACTGTGCTTGCGACGTTGGAAGAAAATCCATCACTTTGGGTCCACTTTCTTCAAGATATTTAGAAGGTATTACGAAATCAACATGCTCAACATCTTGAGGAAAGTCAAATGGAATCGTGGTATCCATGGGGACGATCTTATTCAATTCTTTGTCTTCCGCAATTTTCTCCATAACACCGTGGTCTTTATCAGAATTGTGGTCACTATTGTCAATCCATAGAGCTTTAGTAAAGGCATCAAAATTATCCACATCTACTTTTGAGGCAATCAAGACCATACTGGTGATTATATGGATTCCATATGAATCCTCACTATCATCCATGACATTCGTATTAGGAACAGAAGTGTCATCACTTTGCGGTTCACATACTTGTGTATCTGGGTTGGCCTCGATTGCAGCAACTAAGGAGTTTACCTTTAATTTTTGTGGACAATCTCTAGCAAAGTGACCATATGCATTGCAGTGATAGCATTGCACATCCATAGTCGCTACCATGGGAGTTTTACCTTTATCTGTCGTTGGAGTAACATGAGATGTAGTCCCTATGGCTTTACTGTTTGATGTAGGGTGCTTCAATTCATAAAAACTGGAGGTGGGCTTTGGTGTTGACTTCAAAAGGTCCTCGGCTTGGAAAGCTTTATCAATACAGTCGTTAAAACTAACAATATCAACCGCTCCCATTTTTTCTCTAATTTCATGTCGCAGCCCCAAACGGAACCGAGATATCATTTGATCATCATTGTCTCGTGAACCTGACCGTGCACACAATTGGTCAACCGATAGACATAATCTTCTATACTCATAGTGCCTTGTCGAAGATTATTCAGCCTGGTCATGCAACCTTCTTTGGAAGGATCGTGGCAAATATTTTTCTTTCAATTCTTCCTTCATCTCCTCCCAAGTAGTGGGTTCTCTACGACTCCTCATGAGACTATATTCATAGTTACGCCACCAATCACGAGCACCCCCCACTAGTTTGGAGCGGGCCAATTGTAGCTTTCTAGGTTCGGGAAGGCTAAACCAATCAAAGTAGTCATCTAAGGCATTCAGCCAATTTTGAAAGGCTTCAGGGTCTTATCTCCCATGAAACTCCTTGAGGTCCATCCGTACTTTATGGGTTTGGTAACGGATAGGTTCATCATAGTCGTCATATGGTGGGTTGTGGTATTCCTCTCTAGGGACTCTTTGAGGAGCCCTAAGAATACGTCTTGGCATTAGGTTGGCATTAAGGGCTTCCCTTCTAGGGGCTTCCACTCTAGCAGGCCTAGGATGATTTAGCTCCTCCAAATTACTCATTCTCCCATCCATGCTATCTAACTTGGCATCCATTTTGGCAATCGTTGGAGAACCAGATTAACAAGGTCATTGGGATTGTTGGACTGATTAGGAGAGTTAGAACTCTCCTCAGCCATGCTCTGATACCAATTGATGGCAAAGAGGGTTCAAAGCAAGTCAAATTAACAAGCCCTCTTTGCTACAGGATCTTAATTCAGTCCAATACAAAATCTGCAGAGAAAAGTAATGAAGAAAACCACTTATCTTGAAATCTAACCCTTGAAATCACTTGAAACTTGATGGAAAATACTCTTTGGAATGATTATGAAGACATATCCAAAGTTGGAGATGATCCGATCACAGATGAGAGAGATGTGATTTTTTGAAAACTACCTATCATCTGAAAACGGGACTGGTTTAGTTAGAGCTGGTCGATATGATTTTAATCTTTAATCCCACGAGCTTTCGTTGATCAAATCAACACTTAATGGTATCGCAATTCAGTATGCAATAATAAGAACTTGAAGGAATTAACAAAAGGACAAGAAAACCATAAAACAGAATATTTCGGTTGAGTCTCACAACCTATGTGACTCAACCAGAAAATCAGGAGCTAAACTCTCTTCTTTTTTCTGGTCTAAATCTCTCTACTGCAGCCAGTCTGCATTCTCTTTATTTATAGCTTTGAAACATTACAAATAAAATAGGAAATAACGAAATTTAGTAAAACCAACCTTCCTTTATAATTTAGGAAGGCTCTAAAACAATAAAAATAGGAAAGTTTCTAAAACCTGGAATTAGGAAACTAGATTTTAGGCAAGTCTTAGTCTCCAAGCAACTAAGACTTCTAAACTAACT
Source organism: Protea cynaroides (assembly GCA_028583415.1). Lineage (NCBI taxonomy): Eukaryota > Viridiplantae > Streptophyta > Magnoliopsida > Proteales > Proteaceae > Protea > Protea cynaroides. Next base: position 94,197,033 of record CM053271.1, read on the forward strand.
AGCCTAATTTTTAGGAAACTAAACAATGGAAATAAATAAACTGAAAATTAGGAAACTAATAAAAAGAGCCATAATTAATGCTGTTGGTATTGTTCACGTGAACAGTACCGCGTGAACAGTGTGGGTTGGGCCCATGTTGACACATCCTTGGGCTGATCCACTACTGGCTGGTCCTTGAACTGCATCACACTCTCGGATTAGTTTTTTAGTACTAGGGTAAAAAAAACTCTTTTCATCTTTTTTGTTAGGAACTTAACAGCGTGTTGTCGACAATGGGGGATGTTTTAATTATGGGTAAACGGAAACTTTAAGGGAGGTACATGAAAATTTTCATTTAATTAATGATTTATTAACACATTTGTAACAAGGCGACCGCCCAAGCCTTTAGGGAGCATCCAAGGCACCCAAGGTGATGCCTAGAAGACCAAGGCGGTCGCCTTTTGAACATCCATAAGGTGCCTCAACGCCTAGCCCTTGATATTACGCCCGGACCCTTAGACGACGCCTTGACAACTATGGTTACATAGTCGTGTGATAGCATGTGCTAATGATTACAAAAGTTTCCCTTTTAAGTTTAAAATTTTCACTTCCCTTTCCTTTAATTCCCCTTGGAACTAATCAGAACTTTAATTTCATTTTATTTAGTTATCTGACCTGAAGCTATATCTTCAGTTAAGCTTCATGTAAATTTATAATAACATTGACAATTTTTGCTTTAATTCAGGCTCATGTTTTTCAAGGTAAACCAGGTGAATGTGCTGCCTTTCTTGTAAACAATAATTCAAGAAGTGCAACAGTGAAATTTCAAAACCAATCATATGAATTACCCAAATTATCAATTAGTATCTTGCCCGATTGCCAGAGTGAAGTCTTCAACACTGCAAAGGTCTGTTCTCTCTCACCCCTTTTGGTTGAGTGTTTCTTTTGTCCATAAATTCAACATCTGCGGTTTTACATCTAGATCAAAATGCTAGACAAGACTGGTTCTCTGTTGGCCTAGGTCCTGATTGGCTGGCATGGCTTGAATCCAAACATGAATCAAAGCCAGTTGGAGTTATTTGACGTCTTATACTAAACAGATTAGAGACCATTACTTCTACTAATTGCTTTTAGGAAGAGAATGACACTGAAAATGCTTTTTGGGAATTGCTTGGGGCTCATAGGTGCCAATGTTAGTAACAAACCCATTGATGCGGCAACATGACCCCTCAATGGTTCAATGGTCACGTTTTAAGCTATTGAGCCTATTATATATAACATGACAGATTAGGTTCTATTAGACATACAACAGATCTAATATAAGCTCTTTGTCAAAGAGTTTAATCATTGACTCAAAATTCTATTTATTATTTTTATAATTTCCTTTTTCATTATTCTTCATAGGTTAGCTCTCAATATAATTCAAGATCAACAGCACCAGTCACAAGGTTCAATTCTGCTGAACAATGGGACACATTTCAGGATGTTATCCCTAACTTTGAAGAGACATCTACAAGATCAGATAAATTGCTGGAGCATATGGGTACAACTAAGGACAAGTCAGATTATCTTTGGTACACTTTCAGGTAAATCAGCTACTAATTATATCTTATGATGATTGTTATTGACAATATTTGCATCAAGAAGTTGGATGAAAAGGAAGTCAATAATTATTAATCAATTTTTTTTTGGTAGAATCTATCGTTGCTTTTCTATTTGCTTGATGCATTTAAAAAATTGAGTGTTTTCAATCGCTGAATGATTTAAGGGAAAAAAAATGCAGCTTTCAGTATAACTCCTCCGGTGATAATCGTCTCTATGTCAACTCCCTTGGCCATGTTGTTCATGCTTTTGTCAACAACTTATTTGTAGGTAAGTTCATTGTAGTACTCCCTCTCTATAGCATGCACATTGACATGTAGATTAATAAATAATTTAGCATTGAAATTGTAAAAAAGTAGATCAAAAATCTCTATAATGTAACAAATTCTCCAAAAATTAATAGTTTTTAATAGAGTAAATTACTCGAACCTATCTTAGGTCTAATTACAGGCAGTCCCCCTACTGGTTTACAAATTACACTCAGCTCCAACCAGCTTGGTGTTAACAGTAAAGAGTGAAATGACTCATTTACCCTTGCAATAAAACCATCCCATATAAGCTGATTCAGGGGAAAGTTTTATTTCATCAAATTCCTTCAACTTTAGCAAGATGAGAGGAGTGTAGAGGCAACCTCCCTTGCAACTTCTACAACTCAGCCCAACGGCATCAATCCCAGCTACAAAGAGAGCTGAACTCCAAAGAGGAGACTTGCAACTCTTGCAACTCCCAACATTAGGGTCTCACATTCAGACATTGTAGAGGAGACTGAGACCTGCAACTCCTGCAACTCATCTCTACGTCATCAATCCCAGCTACAGAGAGAGCCGGATTTCGTAAAGGAGACATACAACCATAGTTGTCAAGGCGCCAAGGCGAATCAAGGCATTAAAGGCCTGACAGCGACCAAGCACCCGTCTAGGAGACCCAGGTGCCCGTCTAGGCAACCCAGGTGTCACAAGGGCGCCACCTAGGCATCCAGGCACTTGGGCGTCTGTTAGTCCTCCAATGCCTTGGAATGCCTTGGCGACGTGACAACCTTAATAAGAACACAGTTATAGAAAAAGAAAAAAAAACATTCTTGAGTTTTTTAACTAGTGAAATTTCTTTTATTGGCATTAGGATCTGCACATGGAAGTCATGACAATGGGACTTGTACTATTGAGACCTCAATTTCACTAAATAACGGGATGAACAATGTTTCATTATTAAGCGTAATGGTCGGATTGCAGGTACTAATTCTATCTCAAAAAAAAATTCTCTCATTTTCACTTGCAATTTACGACTTTTTGCTTGCTAATGTAAAGACTACTTTTTCTCTAGTGGGATTGGTAATAAGGCTGAAACTACTTACAAACTATTTCGAGGAATAATAATCAATCAATTGCTTTTGTTGTTAATCTCAAGGATTCAGGAGCATATCTTGAGCGTAGGGTTACAGGATTACAAAAAGTGATGATTCAAAGCAAGGACAAAACAGTCTCTCAAGATTTCACTAACTACAGCTGGGGATACAATGTCAGTTATCTGCTCCCTCTTCAAGCTATTAATATTGTTTTACTGTAAGAGATAATTTTTGTTCTATCCCTTACTTGTATATAACAGGGGGAAGGATGATTGCTCATCTGTAATTCATTAAGCCTTCCCATATAGTCCAATGAAGTATGGTTGATGACTTCTCAAACTTGGAGAGGCAATAAGAAGACGAACCCTTTTTCCATACGTATGATAATTTATTATTACAATAAGACAACAGAATATAATAATTTGTTCAAATATTGTCATGTAGGTTGGGCTATTAGGAGAGCAGTTACAGATTTATAATGACGAAGGATCAAATAAAGTTCAGTGGAGCGATATTGGAAACTCTACTCAGCCTCTGCCTCTCACATGGTATAAGGTATGAAAATTGTTTTCAATTTCTATTGCCTTAGGTTTTTAATTACTAGCCACTGTTTTTGCCCCCCCCCACCCAAAACACACACACACTTTGATTAGTATGGTTGTTGGTTCATTGCATATGGCATAAGAAGAAGTGATGCGGAAAAATTAGTTACTGTAATAGCCCTTTGATCTCTATGAAGAAATTGCTGTTTGATTAGATTGTGGATGAGTATTCAATTAATAATTGCAAACTGCAAAAAAGTTAATTATAATAAGGGAAAGAAAAGAGTGAATAGTCTTCCAAATCATATTTTGTTTCATATAAGTAACAATCCAGAAAGAAAAACCATAAGTATGTTATTTGAATAAACCAAGTTATATGTTTCATTCGTATTAACTATTTTTATTGATTGGAATTTTTCAGACATCTTTCGATGCACCTAGTGGGGATGATCCTTTAGTCCTAAATCTTGGGACAATGGGAAAAGGTGAAGCTTGGGTTAATGGCCAGAGCATTGGTCGTTACTGGTCCTCATTTCTCATCCCAAATGGAAATTCTTCACAAACATTGTATGTAACTTCTGGTTCCAGCTATGTAATACAGAAGATTGTATATGATTTGACATAAATCCTTCTTTTCTCTACTTTCATGTCTATCTCATACAAACGATTAGATTCAACTAATACCATATGCTGCTAATTAATTCTTCTCTCTTCCCATAGGTACCATGTTCCGAGATCCTTCCTCAAATCCTCAGGGAACCTTCTAGTCTTATTAGAAGAATTTGGTGGCGACCCTCTCCAAATCACCCTGGAAACTATATCAATCTCTAGAGTCTGTGGATATGCGTCCGAATCCCATCTCCCTCCGGTGACTCCATGGGTGGATCTTATGAATAATAAGGGAAGGCATACAAGACAGCATGACAGGAGACCAAGAGTTCAGCTTGAATGTCCTCCTGGAAAGGTTATCTCAAAGATTGTATTTGCAAGCTTTGGAAACCCTTCTGGTGGCTGTGAAAGTGAAAATCCTATTTTAGGAAGTTGCCATTCATCTAATACAAGAGTAGTTGTAGAGAAGGTGAGTTTATTTTTTGTTCTTTTTCTTATTTGTTCCAAATCATATTTCATTTTTTTGCTAAATCCATGCATTCTAGGCAAAAATTTCTATGCATGTGCACGGTCCGGCATAAAACCATCAGATCAACAAACCTCCCTTTCAGTGCCAAAAACACCCCTATATAACAAACTGACCGATTCGGCAATCATGTTTCTTTTTGTTAATTATTATAATTTTTTGCAGGCCTGTTTGGGAAAGACATTTTGTTCTATTTCCCTCTCAATCGGGAGTTTTGATAGAGATCCATGTCCAGGCATTTCAAAAGCTATATTGGTGGTTGCAGAATGTATCTCCAAGGACCTGGATGATCCATGGAGTAATTTAATTTAAATATATGTATAAAAATATTGTGTATCAATGAAATATTTATAAATTAGAAATAAAATTTAATATATAGATATTATACCATATGATTGTTTAATTAGCCACTAGTTTTTTTTTTAAGATTTTCGTTTTCCTATCATATCAAAGGTAGGACGTCCACTCCTGATACTCATGTTAAATTTCGGTTAAAATGGATTTCTCTCTATAGAAAATAATAATAATAATTAAAGCTAAAAAGAAAATTATTTATATTTACGGGGAAAATGCTATGGAAGCTGTCAAGTTGTCCAGGCATAATGGAATGTACATAACCGTTGGATGGGATAATTCAATTCTCAGCCGTTGGATGCTTCTGCCTCTGCCTTACCTTCCAAGCATTTATTTTCTCTAATAGCTTCTCCCTCCGGCAGACCACAACTCAAAGGTCCAATCAACCTCCATTGTCTGGTCCATCTTCCCTATCACCATCAGTTTATTACTGCTAAAATCATCCTTCACATTTTTAATTAAAAAACCAAAGGAAAAAAAATTGATAGAAGAACAGAGTGAAAATTTTGACCGTTAGGAAGTCGAGTTTCATAGAAAATTGGAAGAACAAAAAAGAACTATTATTATATTCAGAATCAGAAAAATCTGAGGCACCTGTGTAGTGAGGATTTCCATTCACTCAAAGTAAATGGGTACGTATCCCAATCCACTTAAAGTGTATCAATATATATGTAGATCAACTTTTTATGGGTGAGATTCTCACTATACTTCACTACAGGGGTGACCTCACTACAGAGAATCTCAATCCCAGAAGAAAAAAAGCGATTGAAATGTCACCTTTCTCATCCAATGATTAATGATAATGATAATATTTATCATATGATAGTATATAAAACTACCAATATATCCCTTACATTTTTTTTATTATATTAAAAAAATATTGACTGCTGTTGGGTTTAGCAATTAAGACAGTTCTGTAAATATGGGAACATAATCCACATGGATAACCATGTGCACCGGCTTCACACTAGAGGGACCCATTTTCCCAGTATTTGGAAGGATCTCTCACCTAGGAGACCTAACAGGATCATTTATTTTATGAAAAAAAAACAGCTACCCTTATAATAGTTTTAAAACGTCACCTACCACTCACATCTATCATCCAAACGTTTACCACCGTTAATCAAATAGATTTACTTTGTTTGACCAATTCTGTTAGTTATTGATATCGTCTAAAAACAAATTTTAATTGGACAATAATATCTTAACAGATAAGAACTATTATTAGATTCAGAATAGGAAAAAGATTCAATTGAGGCACTTGTGTATTGAGGATTTCATTCATTTAAAATAGATGGGTATGTATCTCAATTCACTCAAAGTGTATCAATATATGCGTAGATCCATTTTTTGTGGGTGGGATCCTCACTACACTTCACTATAGGGGTGACCTCACTACAGAGGATCTCAATCCTAGAAGAAAAAAAGCGATTGAGATGTCACCTTTCTCATCCAATGATTAATGATATGATAATATTTATTATATGATAGTATATAAAACTACCAATATATCCCTTACATTTTTTTATTATATTGAAAAAATATTGACTGCTGTTGGGTTTAGCAATTAAGACAGTTCTGTAAATGTAGGAACACAATCCACATGGAGAACCATGTGCACCGGCTTCACACCAGAGGGACCCATTTTCCTAGTATTTGGAATGATCTCTCACCTTGGAGACCTAACAGGATCATTTATTTTATGAAAAAAAATCAGCTATCCCTTATAATAGTTTCAAAATGTCACCTACCATTTATACCTATCATCCAAACGTTTACCACCGTTAATCAAATAGATTTACTCTGTTTGACCAATTTTGTTAGTTACTGATGTCATCCAAAAACGAATTTTAATTGGACAACAATATCCTAACAGATAAATTGAAAGACCTTTTTACCCTCCCTCAATTAACTGACCCTAAAACCCTAAATGGTCTCTCTCTCGCTACCCATCACGACCTCTCTCCACCCTCCTGCACTGCCACTCCCTCTCTCTGTCACTCTCTCTCTCTCTCTCCACCCCATGCACACAACCGCTGCCTCTGCCATCTCACACCGTAGAGGGAAGGAGACGAAAAGGAACTTGATAGATAGAGTAGCCAGCAAGTGAGACGACCAGTATGAGAGCAGACGAGATCGAGAGATACAAGAAGATGGTACAATGGTCAAGAGGGTTATCTTTTGTTTGAAATCAGAGACAAAAACCTTCTGCTTTTGGTTTTGGAAATATCAGAGAAAGGAGGTTCTAGAAAACGGAAGAAGAAAAAAATGGAAGAAAAGTTTCAGAAGAGTTGGGAAACCTCAAGAACCAGAATTGATGGCAAGAATCGAAAGGTCTAATGGACTTCTTCCAAATTTCCAACATGATTTTGAACTCTTCCTCAATCTCTCCATCTCCTTCCATGGCGCCGCCGCCACCGCCAAAGATGTCAACAATCTCCTTTCTATAGCTTGGCTTCCAAAGCTCTTTGACGTATTACTCTGATGTGAAATCGAATTCATGACTGTCCTGTTCCCAATGCGGTAAGCTTAGAACTTCACGTTTTTACCGCATCAGTTTCCACTAAAATATACAATTGCTAGTGGACGGGAAAAATTAGGTGAAATTTGCAGATCGGTTCTCCCGAGTCTCGGTCGTGGTTTTCATATAATGGATGCTAACTTTAGGTCGATTTTGAGGAATTCAAGGATGGATGTCTATATTTTCATTGAAACGGTAATGGACTATGGAAACGAATTGAAGGATTAACGGGATGGAATCTTTGTTCATACGTGTCCGTGCAGTAGTGTGGACAAGAGAATGGAGCGATGAACCACGGCAACTTTCCCTCTGCAAGACAATTTTCTGAGCCACGAACAACAGGAGTAAACCAAACCAAGTACTTCTTCTTCTCCATATCTTCTCAACCTCTCTGTCACGTTCTCCTTCTCTACATGGTCGACGTTAGATTGAACCAGGGAGTCCCGTACCTTGGCAGCAACGACAATGTGGTTTTGTTCGACACCTGAAAAGCTAGTGGCTTCTTCGATGGAGGAAGGAGAGATGTCTTCCTGAAAAAGGGAGGGCATAAGTGGGGCGTACTGTAACCAATGGCGAAGGAGCCGTGATCGAATACAGCGAAGCCGCTCCAAACAGAGATGAATCGGAATTTACTCCCTTGACTAATCAAAACCTAATTTTTCTATTTTAATCTCAAATATCACTATTAATCTGAAATGATGTAAATTTTCTTTTTCTTGAAAGCGAGGAAAAAAAATAGAAGAAAGAGACAGGAAAAGAAGAAGAAAAAGAAGAAGAAAAAAGAAGGGTTATATTAGTAATTTTATTAGTTTTTAAAATTTTCAAATTAATAACATAAAGGGTAAAACTAAGGGTGTCAACGGGCCGGTCTAGGCCGGTTTCGGTCCGGGCTGAACCGGTGTCGGGTTTTATAAGCCTAGCCCAAACACATGTCCATTAAGAGTTTGGGCTGGGGTGGGCTGCACTGGACACAATAAGTAACAGGCTGGTCCGGTGTCGGTTTGATATCGGGCTGGGTTTATTGAAGTGATTTCGGGTTGGTTCGGTCCGGATCAGGTTTATCGGGCTTATCGGACCCCTTTTATATGTAAACTATATAGCCTATTTTATTATTTCTATCTATAAAATTAGCATTATTCCTTCCATATTTATATAATTTAATAAACTATAACAATTAACATAATCTTTTCAATTATAGATTCACATAATCTTTTAGATCATGAAGTGAACTCTAATAGTGTAACACAATCTATTAAAATTTAAAACCATTAAAATTAAGAAATTGGGCCCGAACGGACCTTACCGGTGTTCGGGTTTTATCGGTTTGGGCTAATTCGGGCTTCTTAACGGATCGGTCCGGTTTGATTTTGGTTTGGGCTGAAACGGTGTCGGGCTTTACAAGCTCAGACCAAAACCTGTCCATTAAGGCTCGGTCCGGTCTGGGTTCGGGTTATATCGGGCTGGCTCGGTCCGTGTTACCGGGCCGGGCCCAGTTTTGACACCCTTAGGTAAAACTGTTTAATGTTGATTTCCTTCACCTCCGTCAGTTATTTAGGTGTAATTAATGTTTTTTTTGAAAAATATAGGTGATAGATGATATTTCAAAATTATTATGGAGGTAGCTGAATTTTTTTCTTTATTTTATAAGGAAAACATAATAGAATCAACTTATACATATTACGCGGGATCTAATCAGTCAGATACTCATATGCCAGATGGGTCCATATCTTAATAAAAAATGTTATCTTGTAGATTTTTTGCCTTTCTAATAATAAAAGGATGATGTATCCAACATAATGTTGGATAGAACATGACCACGACTGGACACAGAGTGGTTTGGTTTAACGGTATATAGAAATCGTCTCCTGCGATTCTGTCGTCTGCCAAGGGTCAGATTTCAATTGGTCCCCCTTAATGTATTGGTAGGCGATCAGACTGATCCCCAAACCCTTGGATCAGTCACAGAACCGTCCTGTCGCAGGAGATGATCTCCTTCTGATTTAACGATGCTCACACTGCTAAATCGACTATCATCAACAATAAAAATCAAACGATCTAGTAACCAAAGATCTAACAAAAGACCACAAAGTAATCTCTCTCCCTGTCTCTCCTATTTCCAGAAATTTTCTCACCATCTGGGCGAGTTTTTTTTTTTTTTTTTTTTTATTGCTTGAGAAAAGTGCAATAAACCCAAGGCAATTTTGAATTTGAAACCACAATCTTCTAATCGTACAATGCACTCCAAGAAAATAGATGAACACAAATATATATAGTATCTATACAATTTGAAACCAGAATCTTCTCATCGTACAATGCACTCCAAGAAAATAGATGAAGACAAATAGAGTATCTATACAAATTTTCTTTTCTCAACATCCAAACACAGCCTAAATCTTTAATCTTGACGGTTGGGATAAAGAAAGTTCCATTTCTTAAAATTTTGATAGGTGGTTAGACCAATAGAGCAGCTAATTTAGAAGAATTGAGTCATTTCTAACCCGACCCATTGATTTTGACCCGGTACATGAGTACATCAGCATATATATAGTCGGAATGGTGGAATAGATCTTGGGCCGGTGGGCCCCCTTCCTTGTTAAAATATAATGGGTAATTTATACCAGATATACCTGATCTTCTGAGAAATCATCCCAGAGGTATCTCACATTTCAAAAATCATTCTAGAGGTACCTCTTCTTATATTTACAACATTAATCCCTATTTAACGTTGGCATCATCTAAGTTAACCATTAGATCTATCTCAAATTTTCATGGGCTGATCGTTTCTTATTGAACTACCCTTATTTGGTGCTTCATCGTCAACACCTATCGGAAAAACAGTAAGTTGAGGTGTAGAGTTTTCATCGGAAGTGTGTACTATAGATTTATGATTTGGTGATGAACAACCGCCGATGAAGAAGGGTCACAGGAGAAGACATGGGTAGGAGAGGGGTGGGCAATTAAGGCAGCGATGAGTACATGAGAATCCGAGTGATGAGTCGTTGCAGCAATGGGATGGTGAGAGAGTGAATCAAAAGGACCAAAAAAGTTATGCTAAACAGGGGTAAATTTGAAAGTATAAAAATAAAAGATACAAAAAATGTAATATTTTTTAAAACGTCAAGTATCTTTGGTATAATTTCTCAAAACATCAGATACCTCTGGTATGATTTTTAAAACATAAGATACCTTTGGTATAATTTTTCAAAATATCAAGTGGGACTAATGTAATTTACCCAAATATAATCACCGCATGGCAGAAATTCCACAATCCAAACAATATTTTATAACAAAAATCCCGACAGTGAATCAGTGAAACCGTCTCTGGTGTCAATGTCTAGATTTTGTACCGACTGTTTTTCCGCCTAAAAATAATGTTTTTTAATCTCCACAGTTCCTTCTTTCTTTGGCTCGCTCGCTCGCTCGCAAGTCTGCAAAACCCAAAAACTGGAGTAGAGAGAGGCTTCCACTCTTGAACGTCATCGTTCTCTTCGCATTTTTCACAATAAAAACCAAGTTACACAACCGGATTTTTCTCTCTCTCACTATTTTGTGTCTGGTGACAGCCTGACATCAACACGCAATTGTCAATTAATGCGTGTAGATAAGTTTTGTCTTTGGGAGGTTTTAAATGCAATTTTTCTGCTTAAAACTTGAATTGAGCTGGTTATTCTGAACTCAACAATGGGGGAAGGGAAGGGGAACGTATTTGTTTCGAAGGCGTGTTTGTTTTTGCTCTTCTTCTGCTGTTGTTTCTCTGTACCTTGTTTAGGAGCTAATGTTACATATGACCATCGTTCTCTCATCATTGATGGCCAGAGAAAGCTTCTCATTTCCGCTTCCATACATTACCCTCGAAGCGTTCCTGGGGTTAGTTACTACACTCTTATCGAATGCTCATTTTGGGTTTTTGTCGTTTCTGGTTTTTGGTTTGATTGATAATAATGGGGAATGGATTAGATGTGGCCGGGACTCATTCAAACTGCCAAGGAAGGAGGGGTTGATGTGATCGAAACTTACGTTTTTTGGAACGGACATGAGCTTTCTCCTGGCAATGTGAGTTGATTGATTGATATCTTGGTTTAGATAGAGACAGAAAGAAATGTTTTGCTAGATTTAGTTGGGACTTAAATTTGTTTTGGTTGAATCCTGTAGTATTATTTTGGGGGGCGTTTCAATCTGGTTGAGTTTGTGAAGATTGTCCAGAGAGCTGGGATGTACTTGATATTGCGAATTGGCCCATTTGTTGCAGCAGAGTGGAATTTCGGGTTTGTTCTTAATTTTGATTTTGGATCCGATTCTTTATTGGTGTTATCGTGATTTAATCTTTGTTTCAAAGTGCTCTCAATTTCTTGTTTGTGGGTTATATTTACGGCAAGTAGTGGTGCATTACAGTGGCATTCCAGTTTGGCTGCATTATGTGCCTGGCATAGTCTTCCGAACTGACAACGAGCCCTTTAAGGTATTGAAAACTAGTTTTGTTCTCTCTTGTGTGCTTAACTGGATCTGTGTGTTCTATCCTATCAAGCTATCAAATGATTAAATATTAAGCAGTGTTTTCCTTGAAAGACCCATTTCGTCATCCTAATTTGCTTGTCCTGTCTTTGGTATCCAGAGTCACATGCAGAACTTCACAACTTTTATAGTGAACATGATGAAGCAAGAGAAGTTTTTTGCACCCCAGGGAGGCCCTATCATCTTGGCGCAGGCAAGTATAATGTTTTGCTTAAATTATTTTATGTGTTTGATTTGTTTTTTGGTACCAGCATGAATTACTGAAAAGATCAAAATAAATATTTGAGTTTGAAATAACTCTATGAATTTGGAGATTATGTTCAATTAAACCTTTCGACGTTTATAACTTCGAAGGCAAAAACAATCAGAATGCCATCTAGAAAATGTGAGGCTAGTTATCTTGGCAATATTTAGTGAGAAGAACACAAATGTCAGAGGTGGAGACAGTTGGATTGCAGCTGAACTATCTTCAAGGTTTACTTGATTAGGATAATAAATTTCTATTCTACATTTGACAATATAGAGGCTCCATATGTTTCCAGGTAAACACGATGTAAAATGAAAATTTCCAAGTAAAATCCTACCTTATATACTGATTTTACTTGAGGATTTACACGATTTTCCTTTGGAAACAAGCGAAGCATATACAAAAATGAATACTTGATAGGAAAAATATTGACCTTAAGAATTTGTAGTCAACATGGAAGCCTGTTACTTTGGATCTTTAAAATCTACATTTAAATTTTCTTCTTTAACCAGAAACTTATCTCTCCGTAATATTTCCTTGCATGCTGATGTATTCTATCCAAATTTCTTGATGGTGATATATTTCCATGAGTTTTCACAATGTCACAGCTAGAAATAAGAAGCAAAAATTTAGGGAGGCCAGATGTCATTCAAATAATTTGTCCCATTTGATTGTGTTGGGTGTTTGTTAGCAAGTTTCTCACTAGTTTCACCCGTAGCTACTCTGCTTAAAATATGTTGTTCTTATTGGCTAAATTTTCTAGTATTTCATAACAGACTACTGAGTTGAACTTGCATTGATGATCCTTGTAATGCAGATAGAAAATGAATATGGTGACATTGAAACTGTTTATGGAGATGGGGCAAAGCCCTACGCTATGTGGGCTGCAAGAATGGCTGTTTCTCAGAATATCGGTGTGCCATGGATTATGTGCCAGCAGTATGATGCACCTGACCCTGTGGTGAGTAACTTATTAAACTTTTACATTTTGGTAAGCTCACAGCAACTTAGTTGTACAAAATTATGTTTTGATAATAGAAATTCATTCTCTCCTGTGGTGGCTGAGCTTGTTTGCTTGATATCGATCAAGGTAGTTGAATATTGAATAAACCAATGTTCAGAGGAAAACCTAAAATGGAGAACCCAACTTCACAATTGTATGCTAAATAATTGAATAAATATCTGAAGAAGCCACTGATTAGTTGCTTAAATTTATAACTTCAGGATGTCTTGTTGCAAAAAATTGGCTCATGCAACTGCATTTGACAGAAGCTTAAGAATATGACTCATCCAACCTTATTTGACAGAAGCTTTTTTCAATGTGGCATTTTGATGGCAAAAAGGGATTAAAACATATCAAATTAATAAGCCCTCTTTGCTATAGGATCTTAATTCAGTCCAACACAAAATCTGTAGAGAAAAGTAATAGAAAAAAATTCTTATCTGGAAATCCGACCGTCAGAAATTGATGAAACTTGGGTTGAATGGCCTTTATAATAGTTATGAACACCCTTCAAAATCTGAGAATGATCCGAAAAGAATTGAAGGAGCTATGAGCTTTGTAACCTTGCTGTACCTGGTGCCGCCAAAACCTGGGTAGGTTCAAAAGAATGTCGGTTGCTGATTTGATTTTACTTCTTCTAATTGGTGCTGAGTGTTTCACATATAATCAGCAACAAAGAACAAAATATGAGTATTAAATGCAAAGGAACAAAGGAAATAGAGTTCGGTTGAGTCTCACAACCTTAGAGACTCAACCAGAAAATAGGAGTTTCACTCTCTTTTTTTTTTGGAAAATTCTCTCTACTGCAGCCAGCCTGCATTCTCTTTATTTATAGCTTTGAAACATTACAAATAAAATAGGAAAGAACGAAATTTGGAAAAACTAAACCTCCTTTATAACTTAGGATCTAAAACATAGAAATAGGAAAGTTTCTCAAAACTGGAATTAGGAAACTCGATTTTAGGCAAGTCTTAGTCTCCAAGCAACTAAGACTTCTAAACTAACTAGCCTAATTTTTAGGAAACTAAACAATGGAAATAAGTAAACTGAAAATTAGGAAACTAATCAAAAGAGTCATAACTAATGCTGTTGGTACTGTTCATGTAAACAGTACCGCGTGAACAGTGTTCACGTGAACAGTGTTCAGGCTAGGCCCGGGCCCATGTTGACGGTACCTTGGTCTGGTTGCTTCTTGGACTGCATCAACTCCCCCCCACTTAAAATGAACTCGTCCACGAGTTCGATAATGATGAAGAATGATTTTAGTGGGTTCGGTAGGCAACGTCTTTTGATTTTGAAATTTTGGTTGTCCTTGCAATGTTGGAAGAAAATCCATCACTTTGGGTCCACTTTCTTCAAGAAATTTAGATGGTATAACAAAGTCAATATGCTCAACATCTTGAGGAAAGTCAAGTGAAATCGTGGTATTCATAGGGACTATCTTGTTCAATTCTTCATTTTTCGCAATTGTCTCCATAATACCGTGGTTCCCTTCAGAACTGTGGTCACCTTTGTCAATCCCTGGAGCTTTAGCAAAGGCATCAAAATTATCCACATCTATTTTGAGGCAATCAAAACCATACTGCTGATTATATGGATTCCATATGAATCTTCACCATCATCCATGACATCCGTATTAGAAATAGAAGTGTCATCACTTTGTGGTTCACATACCTGTGTATCTGGGTTGGCCTTGATTGCAGCAACTAAGGAGTTTACCTTTAATTTTTGTGGACAATCTCTAGCAAAGTGACCATATGCATTGCAGTGATAGCATTGCACATCCGTAGCTGCTACCATGGGAGTTTTACCTTTATCTGTCATTGGAGTAGCATGAGATGTAGTCCCTATGGCTTTATTGTTTGGTGTAGGGTGTTTTAATTCATAAGAACTGGAGGTGGACTTTGGTGTTGACTTCAAAAGGTCCTCGGCTTGGAAAGCTTTATCAACACAGTCGTTAAAACTAACAATATCAACCACTCCCATTTCTTCTCTAATTTCAGGTCGCAGCCCCAAACGGAACCAAGATATCATTTGATTATCATTGTCTTGTGAACCTGACTGTGCACACAGTTGGTCAAACTGATAGACATAATCTTCCATACTCATAGTGCCTTGTCGAAGATTATTCAGCTGGTCATGCAACCTTCTTTGGAAGGATCGTGGCAAATATTTTTCTTTCAATTCTTCCTTCATCTCCTCCCAAGTAGTGGGTTCTCTACGACTCCTCATGAGACTATATTCATAGTTACGCCACCAATCACGAGCACCCCCCACTAGTTTGGAGCGGGCCAATTGCAGCTTTCTAGGTTCGGGAAGGCTAAACCAATCAAAGTAGTCATCTAGAGCATTCAACCAATCTTGAAAGGCTTCAGGGTCTTGCCTCCCATGAAACTCCTTGAGGTCCATTCGCACTTTATGGGTTTGATACCGAATAGGTTGATTGCCATCATAGTCTTCATAGGGTGGGTCTTGGTATTCTTCTCTAGGGACTCTTTGGGGAGCCCTAGGAACACGCCTTGGCATTAGGTTGGCTATGGGAATTTCTCTTCTAGGGGCTTCTAGTCTGGCCGGCCTAGGATTATCCCGTTCCTCCAAATTATTTATTCTTTCATCCATACTGTCTAACTTGGCATCCAATTTGGTCAATCGTTGGAGAACCAAATGAACAAGGTCATTGAGATTATTGGACTAATTAAGAGAGGTAGAACTCTCCTCAGCCATGCTCTGATACCAACTGATGGGAAAAAGGGATTAAAACATATCAAATTAATAAGCCCTCTTTGCTATAGGATCTTAATTCAGTCCAACACAAAATCTGTAGAGAAAAGTAATAGAAAAAAATTCTTATCTGGAAATCCGACCGTCAGAAATTGATGAAACTTGGGTTGAATGGCCTTTATAATAGTTATGAACACCCTTCAAAATCTGAGAATGATCCGCAAAGAATTGAAGGAGCTATGAGCTTTGTAACCTTGCTGTACCTAACCTGGTGCCGCCAAAACCTGGGTAGGTTCAAAAGAATGTCGGTTGCTGATTTGGTTTTACTTATTCTAATTGGTGCTGAGTGTTTCACATATAACCAGCAACAAAGAACAAAACAGGAGTATTAAATGCAAAGGAACAAAGGAAATAGAGTTCGGTTGAGTCTCACAACCTTGGAGACTCAACCAGAAAATAGGAGTTTCACTCTTTTTTTTTTTGGAAAATTCTCTCTACTGCAGCCAGCCTGCATTCTCTTTATTTATAGCTTTGAAACATTACAAATAAAATAGGAAAGAACGAAATTTGGAAAAACTAAACCTCCTTTATAACTTAGGAAGTTTCTAAAACATAGAAATAGGAAAGTTTCTCAAAACTGGAATTAGGAAACTCGATTTTAGGTAAGTCTTAGTCTACAAACAACTAAGACTTCTAAACTAACTAGCCTAATTTTTAGGAAACTAAACAATGGAAATAAGTAAACTGAAAATTAGGAAACTAATCAAAAGAGTCATAACTAATGCTGTTGGTACTGTTCACGTGAACAGTACCGCGTGAACAGTGTTCACGTGAACAGTGTTCAGGCTAGGCCCGGGCCCATGTTGACGGTACCTTGGGCTGGTTGCTTCTTGGACTGCATCACATTTGATGTATGTGATTATAGTTATACCCTTGAGCTGAAAAACTTAGTACAACAAAGTAATGCTAAAAAATTATAAACAAAAACAACAAGAAACAATACAAAAAAATTTCATGGTTAGATATATAGCTTATGTCAATGAGAGCTGTAATCACTCTTTACTGTATAAATTCATCGTGGTTTACAGCCTTATAGGATACCTTCTTACTTAAAAATAAATGTAAGTGAACTAAGATCCAATACAGCCATAAACCTCTCTCTCTCTCTCTCTCTCTCTCCCTCCCTCACACACACACACACACACACACACACACACACACATCAAGAAAACCACTTAAAGTTTCATCTAAGGTAGTCTAAGTTTTACTCCAGTGGAATCTTGCCAGATTGACCCAACAATTACTAGTACCACATATACACATAGCAGCAGTGGGGGGAAAAGAGTGGGTGTGTGTGGAGATCACTCATGAAGATTTTGTGTCAAACACAGGGAATGTGTAACCAGAATTAGAAATGCTTCATGAAAGGAGTTTAACCAACTCCCAACTCAGTGCTGGAGGGAAGAAGTGATAGGAGATGATGATGAAGAGACCATCCAATTCAAATTCACTTCAAGGAGTTGGATCCTTCAATCCTGATCATGATAAAAAAGAAACTTCTTATTCAGATCAAGTATATAGTCAATAGCATTGTGACTCGTCATATGAAGATGATTGCGGAAGATCCTTATTATACTTGGCCAAGGACGGATGACCACTGATAGTAAAAGAAGTTCAATAGGAAGAAGAAATAGGTAGTGTTGAATAACCTGTATGATGATGAAGAGACCATTCAATTCAAAATCATTTTCAAGGAGTTGGATCCTTCAATCCTGATCATGATAAAAAGAAACTTCTTATTCAGATCAAATATATAGCCAATAGCACTGTGACTCATCATATGAAGATGACTGCGGAAGATCCTTATTATACTTGGCCAAGGACGGATGACCACTGATAGTAAAAGAAGTTCAATAGGAAGAAGAAATAGGCAGTGTTGAATAATCTGTATTTGGCATAGACATTGCTGAATCATATTTTTCATTATCAGAGGATGCATGTCTCTAGAATGATGGATAAACTGGTAGACCACATTTCATCAAAGATACCCAACTATGCCAAAGCAGTGGTGTACAGAAACTTGTTGTCACTTAAACTCAAGGATTAAAGTTTCTTGTATTGGTAGCGTATCTAGCGATTTTAACAGATGTATCGTATCGTATCGTGGATACGGTGGATATAGGATATGGAGCAAGATACACACGGGTATGATTAGGGAACATGCAAAACACAATTTTAAGCATAAAAACACTATAATAAACATCCTTGAAGTATTTCCAAGGATTAAAGATATAGTTGATGACATTCAATGAGCTTCAACCTTCAGTTCACATGAACTGTGGGTTTTCAGAAAGGAAGAAGACCAAAAAAGTAAAAAAATTTAGTTGTATCAAGCTTTATATGTGTGTATCAACTGTATCGAACCGTATCGGTTCATATCGAGGTGTGTTGAGCTGTATCGGTAAGTGTATCTTACTTCTTGCAAGAATGGAATTTTAAGTGTATCGATATATATCAAGTGTATCGAACGTATCGAAGTGTATCGAGCCGTATCGGTTCGATATGGTCTATACATGTGGATACATTTAAAAAAAAAAAAAAAAGAGATACATATTAAAGAGTATCTTATCGACCATTGTCGATACGGATACGTATTGATGGATATGGGGCATATCGTATCAATACTTAAAACCATGCTTAAAGTTAATTAAGGGTGCCAATAACTTTGCTACTCAACATGTGAGATTGATATGAATACCCATCACATCTTGCTTGAGCAAGAAAAGTGCTGTCAGTGGTGCTTTATATTAGGAAGTCATCTCGCTGCTTCAGATTCTTATGTACTTGGTTCCAAGATAGCATTGTACATGTGTAGCTTCAAAAGACATCAATGTTGTTTACTCTTATTAAATTCCTTACCTATTTGAAGTTGAGAATTGTTTATTCTGTTTTCAAAGAAGTTTCAATTTTCTAGTGTCTAATTAGTGTCCTGTGTGTGCCTAGTGCTTGTACTGGAACCCACCGTGGATATTGCTTATCATCATATTATAAAATGCTATTTTTCTTTTTTTGTTGATAAAATCACCTTGTTTATACATCTGCTTTTAATAGGTGAGATTAAGGGAACTGTGTCAACTCACATTGAATTTAGAGCATGACCCTTACCTTGTCATATTTGCAGATCAATACCTGTAATTCATTTTACTGTGACCAATTCACACCTAATTCTGTCAACAAGCCAAAATTTTGGACCGAGAATTGGCCTGGATGGTAATGACTTTCAGTTAATGTTTATTTGATTTTTTTTTCTTGAAAGATTTTTAGCTTTTTGTTTTTAACCTCACTGATTTGATGCAAGTGTTGTTGGTCGTCTCTTATGTCTATTACCATTAGTGTCCACGATATATAATCATTACCTTACTAGTATAACTTGCATTAGCCAGAAAACGGAGAAAAGGAATGCATAAGAATGGAAATCTAATGAGTTCTGGCACAAGAACAATCTATATATGGTGAGACTAGCAAAGTTTCCTTGTTCTTTATATTTCATGGTGCTTTAAATCTGAAGCTGGTGTACCGTCCTTAATACAACAAGGATCTGCTTATTACATCTGGAGTTTAAATCCAAAATTGGTGATAAGACCCCACCAAGTAAGCAAGTGGGTTACCTTGCATCATAAGTTAAACAGTTATATATTTAATAAAATTTCTTAGTCATATATTTGGGATTCCTCTCTCCCTCTTTCTCCCTCTCTATACATCTCTTCTTGGTTTGGTGTTGGTCTGGTTGTTATCAAGTTGAGCGGAGATTGATTGGGTGCTTTAATGGTGTTGCTCAAGGTCTAGTTTGTATGTTCAAGTGGTTTTTCTTGCTTCTTTTGCTCTCTGTTTGTATCTTTTTTTTTTTTCTCTCACGGAAGCTATGTATTGATTAGTTTGTGTTACGAAGTTGGCCCATAGGCCCATAGACCCATGTGACCCACTAGATATAGCTAGCGCTAGCGATATCTAGTGCTGCTCCCCTTTCTCTTCCTTCTTTAATTAATTACAGATTTATTTCCTTTTATTTTATTATTGTAATCTTATTGTAATCTTCTCTTATTGTCTCTTCTTAGAATGAAGACTTTCCTTGTAAATCTGTTTATTTTCTTTCTCTATAAATACAAGGTAGAGAGGAGAGCTATTCAACGATTTGGGCTACAGCACATTGCTGTGTCGAAATCTCTCTCTCTCTCTCTCTCTCTCTCTCTCTCTCTCTTTCTCTCCTCCTCAATCTTCTTCTCTTTTAATTTTTGGTTGTATACTTGCTGGTTGTTTCTTTGAGAAATTGTTACAGTTTGTAATCTGTCTTGGGGAGCATTATTATTTGTTTAATCATCTCAATATAACCCCCCCTTTAAACCCCCATTTTGATTGTGGTTCAATGAGAACTCTGTCAATGACGGGATGCTAATATCCAAGTTTTCAGTATTGATCTGATAATGGAGCCAAATCTTCCTTTGTCAATGAGAGGATGCTAATCTCCAAATTTGGAGCCAAATGTTCCATTTCGTTATTGAACAAAACTATTCTTATATTGAAGTGCTTTTAAGCCTGCTAACTTAAAGCAATGAAGCATATCACTTTTGGCATTATTTTAGTTAGAGATTATCATGTTGTGCAATGCTTTCAGGTTTAAAACATTTGGGGGCAGAGATCCTCACAGACCACCTGAAGATGTTGCTTACGCTGTAGCTCGTTTTTTTCAGAAAGGCGGCAGCTTGCAAAACTATTACATGGTAATCTGAATATTTATATATAAATATATACAAAGGGTTGTGGTATTGCTTTTTGGTATGGCTGGAGCATATTCACTTTGTTTCTGGGTTTTTTTTTTTTTTTTTTTTTTTTTTTTTTTTTTTTTCTCTCTTTTCATTTTTTTCCCAATAGTATCATGGTGGAACAAACTTTGATCGCACTTCAGGGGGACCTTTCATTACCACGAGCTATGATTATGATGCGCCAATTGATGAATATGGTGGGTTCTCAACTTATCTTCCAGTTACCTGCTAATTTTCTACCTCCAATATTCATTTAAATAAAATATTCTAACTACATGATACATTAGAAAATGTGAATCAATCGGTTTCCATTTTTATTCTCAGATTTTCTATCGTACTAATCATTTCAAATATGGATTCCAGGGTTAGCCAGGCTTCCAAAATGGGGACACCTCAAGGAACTTCATAAAGCCATAAAGTTATGTGAGCACGTACTGCTACATAATGAGCCCACACTTCTGTCTTTAGGTCCTTTACAAGAGGTGATTTTCCTTTGTGAGTTTTTTTACTTTCAATTTCTAACTTGGGTCTGGCACTCTGGCTCCACATTGATTAGGCTTGGGTTGAAGCATTATGCATCCAAAGCCAACAATATATATGTTGAATTTTTTAATACAAAAGCTTAACATATTAAGTGGATTAACCTGTCTAGTATATGAAGTCATCCAAAGTCCCAAAATTAGTCAATGTGTGATTTTTGCCAGACACTCTCACTCAATGTGTTGCCCCTCATAACTTGGGCTGTGATTGTGGATGTGGCTGTATTATCAAGATATTGTTGGTAGTGGTTCTAGTACCATGTTGAATTATCCAATCAAAAAGCTTAAGCTGTTAAGTGGAGAGGCTCATTTGGTATATGAAGTCATCCAAAGTCTCATACATGATTGGTGTTGGATAATTCCCAAACAAGAGGGCAGGCCTCGGCTTAATGGTAAGGTTGCTCCATTGTGACTTGGTGGTCATGGGTTTGAATCTGGAAGCATTCTCTCCACGAAATGGAAGTAAAGCTGTATATATAAGCGCCTCCCCAGACCTGCAGTGACGGGAGCCTTGTGCACTGCAAACGTGCTTTTTTTTTTTTTTTTTAATTCCCAAACAATATATAATAACATATGCACTGTGTATATATTGCTGACACTAAGTGATTAAGGGCTTAGTATGCCTACCCTTTCCCTAAGGCCCTCACATTTTGCAATGTTTAACATGACAACAGACACTTGACACATAGTGCACTGTGCACGCGCACGCACGCACACACACACACACATGCCTATTCTTTTGATACATTTTAGGGTCTTAACATGTTCGATAATTGATATTATATGCCACAAGTTTGCTGAGAAAACAAATACTTGTGAAATCACATCTGAAATATATATATATATATATATATATTGTCCAGGTGATGATAGCATGCACACTCAGTTTGGGAACCTGGTTGCTTGCATATTCAGCCATTGCCTGACCATTATCACCTAACCTCCTCTTGACTGCCTGGTTGCCTAGGCCGTGTTTAGTTGTTGCCTTGACAAATAGAACACTGGCTATGGATTGAGAAGTTTGTTGAAATCGATCCTAGCCATGATGCAGAAAAGTAAATGAAATAGAAAGAAACAATCACACAACGCAAATATTTTACATGGTTCAACATGGGTTTCCTCCCTACATCCACGGTGAGACAAAATCTGCTTCACTATCAATTGAAAATAGGGTTACGACACTCTTCCTCATCTCTTCTCAGTTATGGAGAGATATCCATCGCTATATATTTATAGCGAACCCTATACAGGTGTAATTACTGAAATACTCATATAGCCCTAAAAAATTTGGCTCGGGGGGCTCTCACTTCCGAACCCCCAATTCATCGAGGCCCAAGATACAAAGATAACACACCAGGTGGATCTCTTAAGGCCCTGAGGAATTAGCCCACAACCCATGCGATGGAATAGTAGACATCCAATTCCCAACAAAGTTAAGAGGAAAACTAAGTATTATTGTGAAGTAGCCTTTACCCATGGGCAAGGTTCAAAATTTTGGATTTCTCCCTCTTTTGAAACTGAAATATTTCTGTAAATTTCAGAAATTGGTCTCAGTTTCAGTGCCATCATTCATCCTTGTGACTTAATCCTAAAGTAACTTCCTTCATCCTTGTCACTTAATCCTAAATTAACTTAGTACCTCTCATGAAAACTCATTATGTAGAAAGGTTTCCCTTGGAACAGTGAAAAATCAACCCAAACGACTTGATGCAAAATGTGGCTTTGGTTGGTTCCCTACCTGACCAAGCTACGTCATCTAAGTTAGTATCCTTGTGCCCCTGGAGGGTGGTTTGCACAGGTATGGACATAGAAATTTGTCTCGGGCAGGTAATGAGGGTAGATAATGGTAGTTTGGAGATGTCTGTAATTGCTCTTTGACATTACGAAGATCTCCACTAGTCTGTTGTTTATATATATTTGATTTCAGGTGGATATCCCATGACAAGGTATTATCAAAAACTCCATGTGGTGACAGCTTCAGCAATCTACTTCTGAGAGGACTTTGGGGACATGATTTTTGCTTCTTTGCTTTTTCCTCTCATGACGAATTGTGTTTCTCTATGATGATTGTTTCAAATTTTGGGAAATAAATGTTGGAGATTCCTATACAGTTGAAATTAGCATATCAAAATTTTTTTAAGCTTTCTCTCATTTGTGATTGGTTTCCTATCAAGTTTTTGAGGCTTGAAAATTTTCTTCTTGCTACCTATTGGTCCGGAAAGGGAAAACTATTCCAAGACTTGATTACACATTTCTTTTAAGGAACTATTTTAAAGTAGTTGCATGCACTTACAAGTTACAAATGCATAGTCCTAGGTTGTATGCTTGGTTGGATGCACATGTGACTATGCTAGTGGGCTGATCTCACTTCGTAACTCGTCAAAGAAGTCTTGCTATTTCATGGATGTCAAAATAATGTTCTTAGTGATTAGCTCAATTGTTTTTGTTAGCGCTAACGATATGCTGTGGGGACAGTTAGCGTTAGTGATATCCTGCGGGGGCTGTGGGACCCACTTTAGATTTAGTAGATTTAGTAGATTTATTATTTTAAGTTATTTTCTATTTGCTGTAAGTGGTATCTTGGTTTCCTAAGTTGTTAGGTCTCCTTTTCTAGTTGGGTTATGTAATTAGGAAAGTTTCGTAATTACCATTGTTACTATCTTTTCATTATTAATATAGATAAAGGATGGAGGAGGACAAACACATATTCGGTTCTTCCCCTTCCTTGGAGAATTGATCTTCAATTCTTTTATTTCTCTATCTCTCTCTTTCTTTCGGTTTTGCTGGTTTTGATTATTTCTTTATTGCAAATTATTGCATGGTTTTAGAGCAGGTTGTCGTTTTGAGAATCGTTTAATGATCTGCGTTATGGTGTGCAATCACCATTGATGTCTCTCTGTATCTACAAATTGTGATAAATAGAAGTTTGTGGTTGAGCATTGTATTCCTAAAATTTGGAATCGATTGGAGCCTATTTGGTTGAGTTTCCTCCTCTGAAACCAATTCAGGTTTACCGCCATGAGCTACAAGTTGTGAGGAAGAAGAGATTATGGTGATCTACTATCTTTTTTCTCTAAATGTCACTGTGCCTTGTGACAAGGGTTGTGTCACCACAAACATATATCTATTTTGTCACAGCTCTATTGTGAAATTCTAGAAATACCATTATTCTCTGAAATTGTTTATGCTTAACCCCTATTTTTCTGAATTCCCAATTTTATCTCTGCTATACCATAAATACCCTTCACTGTTCTAAATAATTAAAATTCTGCCATTGACTACTCTTGTCCCTTACTAAAGGATCCTACCATTTCAATTAAGTGCAGTGATGCGTGTCGAGCGTTCGAATTTAATTACCTTACTTTGAAACGTAGATAGTAGCAAGTAAGGGTCGAACCCACAAGGATTGTATGATCAAGATTAAAATGTTTAATTAACCTAAAGAGAGAAAAACAAATGAAAATGAAATAAGACTCAAAAAATAACCAATTGTTGTACTAAAGCAGATTCTGATTAATCTTATTAGCACAACTTCATTGGCTATCCTACGTATGGAGAGGGGTATGTTTGCAATAGAAAAGAACAGTAATTAATTATCTAAAATGCAAGAATAAAGAGCAAGGTAATACAAATATCAAAGATTAAACCAATAAGAGAAAGCTTCGGTCAAAAGGATACTTACACCATCTTCGTAAACTTGTTCATCGACATAAAGGATAATCAATTCCAATTGAATAATCAATCAAGAAAATTAGGACTAGGCCTAAAATCCTTAGTCTTTCCTTAAAATTGATCTATTAAAAGATAGCTTTTTAGTAGTACCCTTACTCTTAAATCAATTTCATGACTAGGCTCTCGATTTGATTCAGGACTAGCATTAACAATTAGAAAGACGATTGAAATTAAACGTTAAGCACACACCAGCGTGGTTTAATTACTTTAATCTGATTTCTCCTAGGAATATAACATTAACTTGTCCATTAACATCAATCCCCATTGCCACTGACATAGAATAATCAATTGATAGCAATCCAATTCTAATCTAACAATCGATTAGATAAATTAATCAATTAGTAGTACTCCTAATCAACCCATTCATCAATCATTCTACACATAAATTGGAAGAAAAACAAATATTCAATTAAAAATCAATAAATAAGAACAAGTCTCACAAGTTTACAATGATAGCTTTAGCTCCGTCTAACCGAAGATAAGAAAGTTAGCCACACATGACTTCTTTAAGAACACAAGAATAAAAGAAAGAGAGTTGTTCTTCAGCCACTGTCTTCTTTCTCAATCACTCTTGGATGATCTTTACATAGGCTTTACATTGTTTAAATAGCCAAAATACAAGACTAAAATTGGTATGCCTAGATTTGACAACCTTATTACATGGAAATAAAAATTAAACAAAATCCTCATTCCTAGATTAGATGAAAATCATTCCATTATTAAACAATTTCTACCCCCAAATCTACCAAATTTTGTAAGATTCTATAGTTGTGTATATTCTCCTCAAGATTTCCAACAATCAATCAAGGTCTTCAAATAGTGAACCTTCCGTGTGTAGCAACCTTCCTTCTCTGGTTTAGATTTGGATCAATTTTTCTGATCAGATTTTAAAACCACATTTAGAAGCCCAAACGAACTCTTTCCATGTCAGAATCCTACATGTAACTCAAAACGTTAATATTGAGAATGCTAGAATTTTTTCATCTTTTATTAATAATTAACAAGATTTCTAAAATATACCATACTCATAAAATAAATTCTATTAAGCTCAATAAGGTATAAAACACCCTAAAAATCATAATGCAAAAGGAATAAAAATGTAAAATTATACACTTATCATGCAGTTTCACCCCCATTTTCAAAATTGTTTTTGTTTTATTCCTATTCTGAGTTTAAAGTCCAGTTTGGTCCTTCACTTCTTATTCTATTTACTGTTTGGTCCTTGTTCATGTTTCCCATGCCTAAAGGGTCCTGAACTGATATAATATTTACAAATTTGCCATTGGGGCTGTTTGTTTAGTCCTTATCCCTTACGTGGGTAGTCCTTTAAGAGCTTTACATTGTTTTTAAAATTACCATTCTACCATTAAGGGATTGTCTGCCTCAAGGGAGATCACATTTTTGTTTATTTACAATTTTTTCATTCATTATTTGTTAACTACTCATGGCAACTTGAACATTGTGGTTAATTATCAGTTTGCCATTGGATCCATTTGTTCCCTTTCTAAGGGTCTCTTTGCCTTTCCAGTATATCCCAAATAGTTCTGCATACCTCATAACTTTGGATCCAACTGTTGGATCGACTTCAAATTTGGATCTTATTAGTGGCTGCTTTTGCTTATGGGATTTTTGGAGCTGTTTATCATTTGAGATGCTACGTATTGCTCCATATGATGTCTATTTGTTGCATGTGATACAATCTACTACTTTTTACTTATATTGGAGCCACCACTATTGCTGCTATATGTGTCTGCTCTACTACTGTTGCTGGTTGGTTCATGTTAAGATTACAATCTTTAATCTTTCCTTTCTTTGTCTTATGATGACTAGGTCTTAGGTGTGTCTTAATAGTGCATTGACTGTATATGGACTGTACATGGACAACAGTATATTGGTTGTATATGGACAGCTGTATATAAACTGTTGATAGTTGTACATGGGTTGCCTAATTGATTATAAATAGTAGATTGATAGGGGAGATAATCACAATCAATCTCTCCCCCTCTCTACGATTTCTCTCCTTTTTATTGGTCTCTTTTTTTGGTTTTCTCTTTTACTGTGTTACATGATATTAGAGCGAGGTTAATAAACTTCTGTTGCAAGTTTTTGGTCGCTGGTTTGAGAGTCTATTTCGGTTCTCCCTTTTTTTCTTCTCTTTCCCCAATTTTGTCCCATGAATTCTAAACTCAAACCTCGATAAGATGGAGTCGATTAACATGGGATCTCAATACGGTATTTATTTGAAATATGTTCTTCGTCAGAATGATTCACAATTCCTGATTTTTTTTTTTGGGATTTTATTACATTGCTTCTGTTCAAGTGCTATTTTTTCTTCAGCCCGATATTTTTTTTTTGATATCAATGTGTTTAGCCACCAGCGCTACTTGGTATTTTTAACTCATTTTATTTAGCAGTTTTTGTTGGTATTCATTCCTGTACTACAAGTTGTACCTCTGTAGCAGTGAAAGATAAGAAGCAATTTTTTTGGAAGGATATCCCATTGCTACAGCAGTAAGATTCTGGACAAATATCTCTCTTTTTTTGTTTTGGTTCTTTTCCAAACATGATTGAATCTAAGAATCATGTGGATGGTGTTCATGTCCAAATTACTTCAATCAAATTGGTTGGCTCATCTAATTTTCTGTTGTGGAAGCAAGCTGTGACCATCTATCTCACTGCTAGAAATAAGTTGGCTTATATATACGATGTTCCTCCGGATTCCAAGGATTCGACATATGGCACTTGGACCCGCGAAAATGCTACTGTTATGGTCTGGTTGTTTAATGGTATGGCACCTTCTGTGACTGCCAATGTCATATTTCACACAATAGCCAAGGGTGTTTGGAATGACTTATAGGAGAGCTTCTCTCAAGATACAAACTTATGTCATGTTTATGACTTATATGAACGTCTATTCAATTGTAAACAGGGAGACAGGTCTATTGTGGTATTTTATAGCTCTCTCAAAGGAATCTGGAAGAATTGAATGTCCATCAACCCCTTACTATTGACCTTAATACTTTGAAGGCTCAACGTGCAGAATTTCAGGTGGCAACATTTTTGTCTGGTCTCAGTTCTGAGTTGCAGCCTCTTAAAAACCAATTGCTTGTTGGAGATAAAGTTCCGACCTTGAATGAGGCCTTCTACCGTGTTCAGCGTATTGTCAACCCTAATTTCTCTAAGTTCAACAACACTACTACCACTGACAACTGCCTTGTTAATTTTTAGTAGCAACCAAGGTTGTGGTAGCTTTGGTAGAGGTCGTGGTCGTGGTCAAGGTCGTAGTGGCCAAGGTGATGCTTTAATGCGTATTTGTTCTTATTGTGGTAAACGGAACCATACTGTTGATCGTTGTTGGGTGAAAAATGGTAAGCCTCCTCAATGGAATTCAGGGTCTTCTTCTCAGGTAGCCGGTGTTGTTACATCTCAGAGTGATACCCCCACACCTGACCCTTCTATTGATGGAGGTTCCTCTTCCACTGTTACATTATCCAAGGATGATATTCATAATCTATTGGCTCGGCTCAATCAGTTGGATACTCACGGCAGTGCTCCACCCACTGCTACTTTGGCATACAGGTAATGCTGCCTTCTTTGCATCCATGGCCTCTACTCCTTGGGTTATTGACTCGGGAGCCTCGTCTCATATGACTAGTAAGTCATCTGTATTTTCTTCTTTTACCCATTCTGTGCGACCGTCCAATGTTTACCTTGCTGTTGGATCCGCTACCAATGTTTTTGGTAAGGGAACTGTTTCTCTATCCCCTAGTTTATCTCTTTCATCTGTGCTTTATGTCCCTTGTTTACCCATGAATTTATTATCCATTAGCTCTTTAGCTAAAACCTTAAATTGTTCCGTCACCTTTTTCCCTACCTGTTGTGTATTTTAGGATCTTCAGACGAAAGTGACACTTGGTGGTGGGGGGGAAGGGGGGGGGCATGAGAAGGACGGACTGTATTACTTAGACACCATCCCATCCTCTACCACTGCACTTACTACCACTAAGGTTTCACCAATGCTTTGGCATGTTCGGTTCGGTCATGTTTCTCTCTCTCACCTTCAACTCATGGTTCCTGGTTATAAAAATGTCACTACACTTGAGTGCGAGGCATGTCAATTAGGAAAACACCACCGTTCCTCTTTCCCGTTACGTACTATACCTAGAAGTACAACTCCTTTTTCCTTAGTCCATTCTGATTTCTAGGGTCCCATTAAGGTCAAGAGTCATTTT
The DNA here is from genome assembly GCA_028583415.1 of Protea cynaroides. Classification (NCBI taxonomy): domain Eukaryota; kingdom Viridiplantae; phylum Streptophyta; class Magnoliopsida; order Proteales; family Proteaceae; genus Protea; species Protea cynaroides. Next base: position 94,226,314 of record CM053271.1, read on the forward strand.
GGTTTTAGCTATGTTGTCACATTTGTGGATGATTACTCTAGAACTACTTGGTTATATTTGCTAAAGGATCGCTCTGAGTTCCTTTCTGTATTCAAACAATTTTATTTTGAAATAAAGAATCAATTTGATATTGGCATTAAGATTTTTCGATTTGACAATGCTCTTGAATATGCTTAGACTGCTATCTCCTTATTCTGTGCATCCAAAGGTGTCATTCATCAGACTAGTTATTCTTATACTCCACAACAAAATGGAGTTGCAGAACGTAAAAACCGTCACTTATTAGAGGTCGCTCGTTTTCTTCTCCTTCATATGCATTTGTCTCAATATTTTTGGGGTGATGCTGTGTTGACTGCTTGCTACTTGATCAATCGCATGCCGTCTTCAGTTCCTCAGAATCAAGCTCCCATATCTTTGCTTTATCCATCCTCTCCTCTGTTTGGCATCCCTCCTCGTACTTTTGGATCCACTTGCTATGTACACGACCTTTGTCCTGGTCCTGATAAATTATCGCCTCGTGCTGTCAAGTGTGTGTTTATTGGTTACTCTCACACTCAGAAGGGGTATTGTTGTTATGACCCTCAGACAAGGCGCCAGGTGGTAAGTGCTAATGTCACCTTTTTCGAACATACACCCTATTACCCTGTTCCATACCCCGATCCACTAGTTTTGGTCTTAATCCAGGATCCTGGTTTGCCTTCCTCTCTTGCCCTTGAGTCGACTACTATTGAGGCCCCATTATAGGTATATCAATGTCGTCGGAATACTGTTGCTGTCCTTAATCAGGTGCCAGTTGTCACTCCAGTCTCTGTTCCATCCTCCTCGCAGCCTTCGTCGGATGATCTTCCTATTGCATTACGGAAAGGTACACACTTTTGCACTCAATTCGCATTATATCATATTGTTCATTATGTCTCTAGCTCTCTCCTTCCTGTGTTGGACCAAAACTTTGCCTGTGCCTTAGCTCATACAGATGTTCCAACCTCTCATACTGAGGCATTATCCCGACCTGAGTGGAAACGGGCTATGGATGCCGAGATGGATGCTCTTCTTTCATGGAATATCTGGTCCCTTACGGAATTGTCCCTGTGGAAGGATGTGGTTCGCTATCGGTGGATTTTTACTGTGAAATATAATCTTAATGGATCAGTGGAGCGTCTCAAAGCTCCCCTGGTTGCAAAAGGTTTTACTCAAACATATGGAGTGGATTATTTTGAAACTTTTTCACTCATTGCTCGGCTTAATTCCGTTCAAATTTTAATATCCCTTGCCATCAATTTGGATTAGCCTCTTTTTCAGTTGGATGTCAAGAACGCCTTTTTATATGGAGACTTACAGGAGGAGTTCTATATGGAGCAACGTCCGAGGTATGTTGCTCAGGGGGACACTCGAGTGTGTAAGCTCCATAAGGCTATTTATGGATTAAAACAGTCGCCTCGAGCATGGTTCGACAAATTTACTAAGGTTGTGGTTGATTATGGATTCACACCTTGTTATTCTGATCACTCTATATTTGTTCGTCGTCACAATTCCAAGGTAGTTATCCTTGTGGTTTATGTTGATGACATCATTGTTTCTGGAGATGACTTACAAGGTATTGATGAAATGAAAACCTATCTCCATCAACATTTTCAGATGAAGGATTTGGGTGTGCTTCGTTACTTCTTTGGCATTGAAGTAGTTCGAAGCCCCAAAGGTATTAATCTCTCCCAAAGAAAGTACTCTCCTCACTGACACGGGTATGCTTGAGTGTAAACCAATTGACACTCTTATGGATCCTCATCTCAAATGTGTTACCTGTGATGGGGATGATTATGTAGATGTCCATCAGTATCGTTGTCTTGTTGGCAAACTACTTTATATTATTATCACCAGGCCTGACATATCCTATGCTATGGGAGTTATTAGTCAATTTATGCAGGCTCCAAAACAAGTTCATTGGGAAGCTGCATGTCGCATATTATGATATCTCAAGGGTGCTCCCGATAAAGGGTTACTTTATTGGTCTCATAGTAATAATAAACTCTATGGTTATTCTGACGTTGATTGGGCTGGGACTGATAATGATCGACGTTCAACTACTGGTTACTGTACATTCCTTGGAGGGAACCTCATCACATGGCGCATCAAAAGGAAAACTACTATTGCTTGATCTAGTGCTGAGGCCGAGTATTGGGCTATGGCTCAAACTACTACATAACTTATGTGGGTGAAGAACATTTTGAGTAAACTGGAGTTTCCAATCACTGAACCTATTCCTATGTATTGTGATAATCAAACAGCTATTCACATTGCCAGTAATCCAGTGTTCAAGGAACGGACCAAGCATATAGAAGTTGACTGCCACTTTGTTCGGGATGTTGTAATGCGTACAGTGGTCTCTACCCCATTTACTCGCTCCAACTCACAGCTTGGTGACATGTTTACAAAAGCTCTGTTCAAGGAAACTTTTCTTTTCCAGTGTTCCAAGCAGGGTCTCGATGACATATATGCTCCAGCTTGAGGGGAAGTGTTAAGATGACAATCTTTAATCTTTCCTGTCTTTGTCTTATAATGACTAAGTGTCTTAGTAGTGCATTGGCTGTATATGGACAGTTGTATATGGACTGTACATGGACAACAATATATTGATTGTATATGGACAGCTATATATGGACTATCGATAGTTGTACATGGGCTGTCTAATTGATTATAAATAGTAGAGGGATAGAGGGAGATAATCACAATCAATCTCTCCCCCTCTCCACGATTTCTCTCCTTTCTATTGGTTTCTTTCTTTGGTTTTCTCTTTAACAGTGTTACAGTTCACAATGACCTATATTGTACTATTGTTGTTGCTTGATTCACAGTAACATATACTGTGTTGTTGCTGCTTTGTTCATAGTAACCTATACTGTGCTGCTTTACTACTACAACTGTTATTGTTGCTTCCGTTGATACATTGGTTCAAGTCGAAGCTTGTGCTGCTGTTGCTGCTTGGTTCACAGTAACCTATACTATGCTGCTTTACTGCTACTGCTACTTCTGTTGATACATTATTTTAAGTTGAAGCTCTTATATTCCTCCATGCTCCAGCTTGAGGGGGTATTAACGTTAGCGATATGCTGTGGGGACAGTTAGCGTTAGTGATATGCTGTGGGGGTTTTGGACCCATTTTAGATTTAGTAGATTTATTATTTTTAGTTATTTTCTGTTTGTTGTAAGTGGTATCTTGGTTTCCTAAGTTGTTAGGTCTCCTTTCCTAGTTGGGTTATGTAATTAAGAAAGTTTCCTAATTACCATTGTTACTATCGTTTCATTATTCATATAAATAAAGGATGGAAGAGGACAAACACATATTCGGTTCTTCCCCTTCTTTGGAGAATTGATCATCAGTTCTTCTATTTCTCTATCTCTCTCTTTCGGTTTCACTAGTTTTGATTATTTCTTTATTGCAAATTGTTACAGTTTTCACTGAGCTGTGGATGATTACTTAATGGTCTACACTTTTGCTCTAATTATTCCAATGACTTGGATAATTTTTAAGTAGACAGTAATTTTACAATAACCATCTTCTTTCAAGGACTAAAATGTTGATTTTTTTATTGTAGCGGAACCCCAGAATGTCCTGTGATTTGTGAAAAACAACTGTAATTTTTATAGTGTTCATTCGATTTCAACCTAAATTGATGATTCGATTGCAGTCTCTGTTGAAACTCGCCCATTTTGGCCAATGTCACCATGAAATTGGAAATCATGTCCTCTCCTAAATATTTTACATGCTCTTTAAATATGGCTGTGTGTTTCTTATACCAGGAAGAAAAATGATATGGTTATTCTTCTGCAAAATGGAATAATTATTTTTATCATATGTTGCTTATGATATTCTCCAATGGCTATTCATGATAGTGGTTCTTTTCCATTTTATAATCGTTTTTTTTTTCATGATAGTTACTATGGAATTCAATCAGCAATAGAGCGGCCGTTTAATTGCATATCAAACCTTTTCTCTAGTTAACTTGTTCTCATATTCACTGAATCTCATTGTTTGTAGGCCAATGTTTATGCTGATCCATCAGGAGAATGTGCTGCTTTTCTTGCTAATATGGATGAAGAAAATGATAAGATTATAAATTTTCGTAACATGTCATATGACCTTCCAGCTTGGTCAGTTAGTGTTTTGCCAGATTGCAAAAATGAGGCATTTAATACTGCAAAGGTACTCTCACTCTTGATGTGCCTCTGTATGATCCTCAGGATTGTAATTGTCATTGTTCTTGAAGCAATTTTATCCTGGATGGTGATGCTATTCATCAGTTGTAAAACTAATTGTCTTGTATGCTGTATTACATCAGTTGGCATTACATGCATCAAAATGACCTTAAGGAATCCAAAAGGCATTATTTTACCTGGAGCCTCTGGAAATTAATATCATTTATAACACCGAAAACAACTGACAAATATGAAATATCTGACAAAAAAGTTTAGCCCCCACACCCTTTTGTGATAAAGGTTTCCTGCATGAACAGTGTTGGAGGCCATTCCCTTATATCAACCATATGACCCATAGTGTATGGGGTCTTTTCCCTCTTTTTCTTTTTTCAATAACTTCTGTTCTACGAAACATTCTTTATCAGAATTGACTATTGAAACAATATTCAGAGCATCACTTCAACAATCGAAGCCAGATTAAATCTGAAAATTTAACACATGACTAGATATGACATGGTTAACATGTACACAAAGTTTGGATGCAACAAATATTGGCATGTGATAGATAATAAGCTGTTCTTGTAGGAAACATGGCCCTTGTTTTTGTCAAAAAGGCAAAGTATTGCATTTTCTACTGGGAGTTGTAATTTTCCGGCAATTGATGGTTGGGATCTTCATGCGCTCACCTAGTATCGGTCAGCCATCATTTTAAAACAACTAACATACGCATGTATCTTGGACATAATGGCAATGTTTTCTATAAATGTCTGCACTTTGCTTGTGATTCTCACTATATGTTGTAACTTAAATGTCGAATTTGCGACAGGTTCGGTCCCAATCTTCAATTGTTGAAATGGTTTCAGAGGATTTTCAGCCAAATTTGCAGTGGGATGTGTTTGTAGAGAAGGCAGGGATCTGGGGAGAAGCTGACTTCATCAAAAGTAAACTTGTAGATCACATAAATACCACAAAAGATACTACTGACTATCTGTGGTATACGACAAGGTTGTTGTCTTTCTGTATAAACTTATGCATATGGTTCTGTTTGTTGAAGAGTCCATATTGGTTGAAAATTTTCTAGGAAATTAATCATGCCACTGTTTTGGGATTGGTGGTGGTTCTAGTGAAAATTTTTGTGAGGAGGGAAATGAGAAACTAGAGTGAAGGGGTGGCAGCAAGGATTTATAGACCGGGGTAGAAAACCGGATCAGAGGCTTTGATCCCGATCTGGATTGGCCGATCCAGCCCGACCCTGACCAATTTTGGCAGGTTTCGGTCAATATTGACAAAGTCCAATCCCATTCTGGATCGGCCGATCTCAATCTTCATTGGCCGATCCCAATCTGGATTGGCCAATCTCAATCCATCGGCCGATCTGGCCAATCTGATCCCGATCCTTGAAACCTTAGGAGGTGGAGTGGGGGCATGAATCACATTTCTGGCCAGACACCTGTTATAGAACAGCTGATCTAAACCTGGTTCATACATTTATTGACCCGGCTGAATGATCCTCATTCTTAGGTGCCATGGTCTAGATCTTTACCAGGGACCAGTCTTCCGCATGACCAAATAGAAACAGACTTGAGCATACATTAGCTTTGAAGGCATATAAGATTTCAAATAAGTAATATACAAACCATATCAGAGTGACATTCTTTGCTTTATGAGATTCAAGCTTAACAATGTCTCACCAAATGGCAGCCTGGATGTTGACGAAAATGAAGAGTTTCTGAAGGGCGGAAGCCGTCCAATTCTTATAGTTGACTCAAAGGGCCATGCTGTCTATGCTTTTGTAAATCAGGAGCTTCAAGGTTATCATCTATTTCTTCTCTATTTCTATCTCAGTGCAGCAATTTCATTATTAAGTCCTTGCTGTCATGCATATCAATGGAGCCTTCTGGATTGGATTCAAAACTGAGACTGAAATTTTTTTTTATTGTACTTCATCACATGGAGGAAGTACATAGTGATTTGTTTTACATGAGTTCAGCATAAGTTATGCAGCTCAAGGCTCTTTATATTCTGGACCTAGACATTTTTTATAACCTATGCTGAATAGCTAACCACTTGGATTCCATTTATAATAATTGTTTCCATTTTATTTTCTAGAGTGAATATGTGTTCAACAACAACAACAAAGCCTTATCTCAACTAAATTGAGTTGGCTACAACGATCCTTGCCCTCCAATCAGCTCTATTTGAGGTCATATGTGATACAAGACCTAAGCTATGCATGTATATAATTAATTTTCCATTAATGCTATCTTTTCTGAATATATGTTAAGAACCTAAAATATCTTATAATAAATCCTGTATATAATTATTTTTCCATTAATGTTATATTTTCTGAATACAATTATAAAATTAGAATGTGTCAAGTAATAAAGGTTATTAAGTTTGACAAGGTAGGGTTTCCATGAATTTACTGTAGCATTTTCCATCATCTGCAAGTCATTCTGAGTTTGTGCTATCCTACATTCAAATACCTTATATCCTTCGTGATTGATGAAACAAATTTCATGTGAAACCAAAATCAATAACAGAATACGTACTATTCAGACTTGATTCCGAAATGACAGAACTTCCAAAAAAAGAGAGAAGAAAATGTGATTATGAATCACACATAACTTCAAGAAGATACAGCTCAACTATTATGTGAATCAAGGGATTCAAAAGGAGAAGCTAATCAGGAGGAGTTCCATTGCAAATCAGTAATCCAGTAGTTCTCATGTATAAAATAACTTATCCATGTGAAGCCATTGAAGATTAGCATCAAACCTATTTGCTGATCTCCAAGCTCCTAAGCTCCTATCTTCTTACCACACAACTAAAATTATCAACTTCCTCTAGTTCTATGACTGCTTAGCATCACTAGAATTATTACAGGGAATTTAGTGATCAGAGAGTCTGCCACAAAATAAAATAACAGTCAGTATAGCAGTTTCCATAGAAAATGGCAGGGCATACTCTTTCTATGTCTTCCATTTCTGCTATGAATATACTGTGACATGATGATGATGTATTTACTTGGTTGCTGTGACAGCTGTCCCTTTTTATGGATGTAGGTCAATTCCCAATCTCCATTACTTACTAGTTCACTGTCCTGGAACAAGGCCCTCCAGAAATGCATAATGTAATACCTGCGGATGGGTAGAAAATGTTAGTCATGATTGAAAAATGCTAACTGACACTGAAAAAATTAATTGAGAAATATAGTGCACAAGGCTATTCTCATTTTGTTGTGACCCCTTCATAATACTTTTATTTGCTGAGTATTGTTGTCTTGAAAAATATTCTTATCAGTTCTTATGTACTGTCATTGTTTTGTGTATGTTTTCCTTTTCTTTTCTGCAAGCATCCATTTTTGGTACATCTTATTATTCTTGTGAGACTGATGTATGCATCTCTCCATCATCACTATCTTAAATAATAATTTTGTCTCTAATTTGTCACTTCTGAACTCCTAAATGTGATTTTACAAACAAATTCCATTTATGCAGTTAGTGCATCCGGAAATGGTATGGATTCGACCTTCAAATTCGAAAGTCCCATTTCTCTCAGAGCAGGGAAGAATGAAATTGCTTTTCTAAGCATGACTGTTGGATTACAAGTAAGCTGCTCTATTTCATTTTATCCAATTACATGATATGAAACAAGAACCTACTTAGCAACAACACCTACTTTTCAAAATTTCAGTATTAGACAAAAAAAACCAAATATTTCTGTTTTTGATATAAGCCTATTATTTTCAGAGCAGGTGTTGTATCCCGGGTTTAAATTTTAACAGTATACCCAAAATTGTGGGATTTTGCTCCAGTTCCTACAGTACCTGAACATCGTATGAATAAAAATACAGGTGCAACTTTTACCAACTAGGACAGTCTAAGAAAACTTTTAGAGTATATTGTAAAAGAAAATAGGAATTTAGAGTTTTTTTTATACTGAATTTAAAGAGTAAATAGAAAACAAAATTTCCTCCAAATGATTATTTCCCCCTATTTTATGTGATTAGCTCAAAATTGATGTTTAAATATGTCAGACACCCAATGTGTGTTTGACAATGACACAAGAATCAGTGTCCTTGTCACCTAGACAAGGTCATGAATATGGATATTAGTGATTGATAGTGATCTGGGACATCCAGCACCGCTGTTGTATATGCAGTAGCAGTTTTATGTCATGCCAGCACAGCTAAATTTCAGAAAACATTGTCTTTATTCTGTAGGTCAAGTGCCTTTGTTATCTATGCAATGGTTTATTGACCTCTCTGATGATTTTTTTTTTGGTTCCTTGAAGAATGGTGGACCATTTTATGAATGGGTAGGAGCCGGACTCACCAACGTCAAGATCGAGGGTTTTAAAGATGGAACCATTGATTTGTCTTCAAATTCTTGGATCTATAAGGTAATTTCTGTTCCGCAAGTTATTTGCTTACATCTTCATGAATTGTTCGTTAAGTTCTATGTGAGTTGGCCTTTTAACCATAGGAACCTTTAAGTACTATCTTCTGATGGAATATTGGGTTCAATTTCTATCTATGTTAACTGGCCATGACAAAGATATAACAAGGGTGGGGCATTTTGAACTTAAAAGGAAGTTTTTGACGTGGGTGTGGGCTGATGTTCTTAAGTGTCCGCTTAAATTTGTTTCCATATTCTGGGTATTACCCTAGCTTCTGCTCATTCATAGGCACTATCATGGAGCTCACTGCTTTGTTCTCAGCATGGTTTGAAAACTCGAAAGAGATGGGTCGACATCTCGACCTTCTCGCCTGTCTCGACCCACGACTGGGTCGAGATGAGAACTAGGTTGAAACTGGGTCTCGACCAGTCTCGACCAGTTTCGACAAGTTTCGACCAGTCTCGAACTGGTCTCAAAAAATATCGACCCAACTCGACTTTTTTGAACCAGTTTCGACTGGTTTAAGTGATAAAATAGGAGTCTCGGTCGAGATTTCGACCGAGACTCATTTTTTCCCCTTTTTTTTCTGTTTTCTTCTTCTCCTCCACTCCTTCTCCAACCTTGCATCTAAGGTTCGAAAACCTTTGTTCTTTGCAAATCTCTCCACCAAAGTGTTGTTGGAGCCTCATTTTCACCTGTTCTTAGCAAATATACTGTTTGAGGTATGGTTTTTTTCCCTAAAACTTACTTTTTTACATGAATGTGTTCAATACATATTGGTTCATCATGAAATTTATATATGTGAGAGTCATTAGGATGATTTACAACTTCACCCTTTCAAAATTATTTTCTTGCATATATATTTTTTATTTTGATTTTCTGTTAAAAAAAAAAGTATTTTCAAGCAATTAAAAATTAAAAAAAATATGATAAATATTAATTAGATGGTGTTGAAAATTTTATATGATGAACACCGTTGGTTGATCTACACGGCCACGGTTTCATTTTTTTCTATATATATATATATATATATATATATATATATATATATATATATATATATATATATATATATATATATATATTATTTTTTGTTTAAAAAAATAAAAAATACATTTCTTAAATATTAATCGGTTTAATTTCAAAATAATATATGTTGAACACCATTGGCTGATGTGGGTTCACAGTTTCAGTTTTTTTTTTTGTACATATTTTTATTTTTATGAATTTTTTATTAATAAATCCTATTTTTCAGCAATAAAAAATTACTAAAAAAATATTAATACTTATTTGTTGGTGTTCAAAATAATATATGTTGAATACCATTGGCCAATCTACGGTTCCATGTTGTCGGATTATATTTTTGATTTTTATTTAATATCCAAAATTAATAATAATATCTAAATAATTATGTAAAATTAGGAAAAATATTCTGTTTTTTTATAAAATAGTTTTAAAATTTTGAAAAGTAATTTTAATGTGTTTTGAGTTGTATTCGCATATTTGATGCTTTTATGTTCTTCCATTTTTAAGTTTTATTATTGTAAATCTATTGATTTAAATTTCTCTATTTATCATCTTATGTAACAGTGTCTCGTTCTAAATATAATCGCTGTTTCGGGTTCTCGTAAGGGAGGTGGTGATGCTGGTCGTACTGACATGGTTTGGCAGTATTGTACCGCCATTGACGGTAATAAAAAGAAAACCAATGCAAATTCTGTGGGAAGAAGTTTATGTCTGGTGAGATTACCAGACTTAAGCAACACTTGAGTGAGACTTCTACAGACGTGGCAAAGTGTGCTATAGTTACTGTAGAGATTACTAGGGCCATAGCTGCACAGATGAAGGGAGGACAGCAGAGAAGGGCAGAGAAAGAAAAAAGTAAACAACAATTTAAGGATACAATCCAAGGCACAGTATGTGGTTTGAATGGTGAATCTTCAGATGATGGTATAGATAATAGGAGTATGACTAAGCAAGAGGCCAAAGATCTGAGACGGACAACAATGGCTAGTAAAGTCAGCCATGAGATGGACTGGGATAGGTTGAGGCAAAGAACTTTAGGGGCAGGTGGTAGTAGATCATTTCAGCAGCCTGAAGAACTACAAACAAGGAGTAAGGGGGGGTTAGCTTCTATGTTTAGAAGATCAAAAAGTACTAGAGCACAACCCCAGACACCACCACCTGCACCTGCTATTGCTAGGGATGAGGATTATGCTAAGATCCTACAGCAGGATCCAACAGTTTTTAGAAAGGCTGGCGCTAAGCAGAAGAGATTGAAGAGTATGTGGAATTGGAAGGGTACAAAAGAATTTATTGGGGATGCCTATGCTAGGTGGGCCATCTATAATAGTATCCCAGCAAATGCCAGTGGTGACCCATACTATCAGTCTTTGTTAGATGCAACTGCTTAGACTAGTCCTGGTGTTAAAGCTCACACTCCATATGAAGTGATGAATGTATATCTCCTAAGAATTAAAAAAGAACTAGAAGTATGGATAAAATGGTTAAGGAATAACTGGGGTACATATGGGATCACTATTATGTGTGATGGTAGGACTGGTCCCATTAGAAAGTCCATCATCAACTTCATGGTCTACAGTGATGGAAAGACATCATTCTTGAAGTCTGTTGATGCATCTGCATTTACAAAAGATGCTAACTACATCTATGGATTGCTATAGACAGTAGTGGATGAAGTTAGTGCTACAAATGTTGTACAGATTGTGACAGACAATGGTAGTAACTACAAGAAGACAGGAGAGATGATGATGATTAATTATAACTTCTTCTGGACTCCATGTGCTACCCATTGCATTGACTTGATGTTGAAGGACATGAGCAAGATCTCAAAGCAAAGGAACTCCTTAACAAGAAAGAGGAACTCGAAACTTTGAAATGGGAGTCGTTTTTTTTTCTCCCCGGCCCCCGGCCTCGTCGTGATTGCCCGGGCGGGGGGCGGTTTGGTTTCGTGCAACGCCCCCATAGCAGGAAGAGGCAGTTGTCATTTGAAAGGAAACGCCATCATTCTGCTTACAGGCGTGGAAAGGATGTTTCCGGGAAGCCCGGTTGAGGAGAGAAGGTTTTGGGGGAAATGGGGTCCCGTGGAGTCTTTCCCGTTCTCTGGTTTTTAGGAAGGTGGATACCTCTGAGTCTGCGGAAAGCTCTCTAAAAGTTGTTATTGACCAGTATCCCGCTTCGATCGGTAAACTTTCATTTCACATAGCCACTTGATAGTTCGATAAGCCAAAGAAAGATAGGAATGCTTTCTCCCAGTTTAGTTTCTTTTATTTGAAACATCGGGAAGTTCCCGGGCCTTATTAGGTGCGTCAGCTGCTTTGTTCTTATGTTTAAGGGGGGGCTCCTTCTCAACTCCGAGTTTTTCAGTTTATTGGGGAGATTTCGAGTGAAAGAAAATATTTAAAGAAATGCTGGGAAGCGGGACGCTTTAAAATGGGCTAAACAGCTACGGTTTCATTAGCTATCTTACAACTAGAATCCCTCTTTTTTCCGATCCGGTTCCTCCACCACCGCGAACCCCGGGTCAAGTTAGTAATTTTTCTTACATCTCCCCCTCCGGGAGCCCAGCTCCGGCTTTCGAGCGCTTGAGCGCGACGCGCGAAAGCCGTTGCGCGTTAGCGCATCCGTTTTCTTTGCTACGCTCTCTGTTATCGATCTCTGCATCACCATCGTCTCTTGAACGACCGGGGTCCTCTCTCCCCCTAAGGCGCTGAATGAGTCTGAAAGCTCTTCTTCCGCGAGTGAAGTGAGGGAGTGAGGGACCGAACTGAATGCCTTAAGTCAATAACCTTTTGTTTGCAAAGCTTTTCTAGCTCTCTGTCTCTTCCGGTACTTAAGCAACAAATACTCATCGTACTGTGCTCTCCAAAGAGCAACTCTTCTCAAAATCTCAAAAGGTGCAGACTTGTTCGACCAGAGATCAAAAGCTGCTCGGAAGAGTCAATGTCCGGACCAAGCTTGTGTAGCCTATGCGAAGCAAGCCTCCACTGGCTTGAGGATAGAGAAAAGAGATCTGTCTGTTGTCAGAAGTTTAATTGAAGCTCCGCCCTCCCTCTTTATCTATCCAAGGGATGGAAGGGCAAAGGCCTTTGGTGTCCCCTCCAGTCAAGAATTGGGGCCTCACAATCACTAGCCAATATGCTTTTCTCTCATGCTTTTCTTTGTTCAAAAATAAGAGCTTGAATACCACTTGTAAATAGTCCAAGGATAACCACGCGGAGCGCCGGACCGGCCTATCGAAGAAAGAGATCATTGAGCCTATTTAGCCGGGCTGGGAATCACAAGAATTGAGAAGTCCTCCATTGAAAGAGATTATACTGGTGGAGGTGTATGAAAGCAAATGTGGCCCGATATGTGTTCCAATGTTTAAACTGCCAGCAAGTCAAAGTAGAAAGACAGAGGCCTGCAGGATTATTGCAACCCTATAGAGTAAGCGTTGGTGGGGAATATACTTCGAAGCCCAGTTCAAGGAAGTGTAGCGAAGTGACCCACCAAGCGGGGGGCCCCAAGGAAGGGGGCCGCAGGCACGAAGCCCTAAAATAAAAGGGAACCTCAGAAATGGAAAGTCGGGAAGGAGAACGGGAAAACGACACGGTTCCCGATTCAGGCTTAGGAGGCATGAGTAAGGATCCATGAGGTCATAGGTACTTTGGGAGAATCTGAAGTGGAAGAAGCCTAAAAAAGATGAGACACAAAAAGTTTAAAAAGCAGGAGTTATCTGAACAGCGAACAATGCTGCTTGCGTTGCGGGAGATGCCCGTCCGTAGGGCCCGGCCTGCTTCCCGCCCGAAAGAACCGCTCACTAGCTACATTGAATCCAGGGTTCCGCCCCGAAGTAGCTATGCAGGGCTCTTGCTTTACCTAGAAAAAACAAGCAAGAGCTATCCATAGGGGCGTTTACGCTGGGACTGAAGCTTTGATACTCGTGCCTACGCAGCCTTTGTTCGCATCTCTCCTTCTGCGGCTGGGTCTTGCTCTCGATCAACTGAGTAAACTGCTGCTCCTCCAACTTGCTTTCGTGATAGCCCGCCCGGCTCACCGAACACCAACCAAGTCGTAACCATATTCCTTGATTTTGAAATGGCAGCATCAGTGTCGGCTAAAGCAAGGGTTAGGTTAACCCGTCGATCAAATGGGGGGCTGAAAAAAAGTAAAGCAAGTGGTTGAACAAGCACGCCAGGTGACAACATTTGTATACAACCATGACTATTTTTTTATCTTGCTGAGGAAGAGATGTGGAAGGGACTTGATAAGACCCGGCGTCACCACATTTGCTACCAACTACATAGCACTGAAGAGCTTTCAAGCAAAGATGGTAGGTTTCAGATCGATGTTTGCATCTGTGGACTAGTTGGGTAGAGGGAGTTCAACTCTCCTGCTGGGGTTCAAGCATAGACTACTATAGCTTCAGAGAAATTTTGGAGAACGCTGAAGGATGTAGTCAAAATTCTGGAGCTAGTGGTGAAGGTGCTGAGATTAATGGATATAGCATTCCAGCCCACCATGCCACATTTATATGTTGTCATGGATATGTTGAAGGACCGTATAAAAGCTGTGTTTCCACGTGGAAACAAACATTTTGTAAAGATTATCAAAGATTGATGGGAGAGTCAGCTGATGCACCCATTGCATAAGGCTGATGAGTATATTTAATAATGTCTTTAATTTAGTTCCACTTAGTAATTAGTACTATATTTTAATCTGACGACTCATATTTTGCAGCATACTATTTGAACCCCAAATATCAATATTCACATGTGCTTGGGTTTAATTCTGACCTTATCGGTGTGATAAAAAATATTGAGGCAAAATTGGTGTCAGATTATACTATACAAGCACTGGTCAACCTGGAGGTGAGTTGTATGGTATAAGTGCTGAATTATTTGAATATCCTTATATTACAATGACTAATGATTATAAATTTTCAAATGGGTGTAGATTAAAACGTTCAGAGATGCTCTTGGGAGTTTTGGAACTCCCGCCGCAGTGGTTGGACGAGATAAGACCAATCCTTGTATGGAATTATGGAAATTGAAATTCCAAATAACATATCTTATTTAATATGTGTATTAAAATGTGTTCTCTTCTTGTGCAGCTGAGCGGTGGTTGTTGTATGGCGAGCATGCAGCTGAGCTGAGGAGAATAGCAATCAATGTTCTATTTCAGACATGCTCCGCATCTGGGTGTGAGCGAAATTAGAGTACCTTCTCCCTTATCCATTCAAAGAGGTGGAATAAATTGGGTTCTCAACGACTAAATGACTTGGTGTACGCTCATTATAACATGAGACTGAGGGTACAGTGCTTGAAGTTTGAACAAAGAAATGACCAAAAGCTGATCGAGCTAGCCGATGTCTTCCAATTATCTTCAGATGAGGAAGATTCCTATGTGGAATGGGTGCGAGATAGAGCTGTACTAGTGATGGATGAGCCTGGTGGGATGTCCGACCCCACTGTGTCTGCTCCGATGGGTTCTAATCTCGAGCGGTTTATGTCCTCGATGAGGGTCGTGTACACGTATAGTTGCCTCGACCGTTTGATCCCCCAGCTGGTAGTGACCCAGAAGGTGATGATGATACAATGGATCAGAGTGGCTGGTCAGCTTCTGATAGTGGTGGTGGTGATGGTAGTAGTAGTGGTGGTGGTGGTGGTGGTGGTGATCCTAGACCGACTGTACCCATATTAGATGGACCAATGAGAGTTAATATATACACGCTACACAGGATCCAGATCATGGTGGGCGCACATCTTCATCACGGCCTACGGCTGCGTATACACGTAAGTCTCGTTAACGGAAACGCCCTTTGCAACCAGTAGAAGAAGAAGAAGATCGTTTCTTTGACATCGTTTCTGATCCTGATATTATGCTTGATGTTGAAATTGATAACATGTCCACGACCTTTTGAGGACTGAGCATTGAGGGTAGTAGTGGACAGGAGCAGGGGCAGTGGAGTGCTCATGGATTTGGCACCACTTCGGCATATGGTTCTTATTCCTGTGATGATGACCGCATGATGGGAAGTGCACATGATTATTTCGCTGATGATAGTAACGCTACTTCACAGACTGGCTCCAACTTTGTGAATAGTCTCTTTTCAGTCCCGAATTTGCAGAGAACCATGCCCCTACACCAGCCAATATATGCTCACTTTGCTTCACATTATAGTGAATTGTATCCAAGGTTAGGTATCTTTAGAAACTTCCCGGATCATGTGTATGAGAAATATGTGCAAGACTACCAGACCTTCTATAGCCGAAGGATGTCGTGGCAGGACTTTGTTTATCAAAGCGAGATACATTTTCTTCAGCAAATTCAATCTGACCAGATGGAACCTGCACGCCACTCTATTTATGATTAGACATTGGGATGGACTGATGGGAAGGTATTATTTCATTTTGAATATTTAAGTCTTTCATATAATGAGCACTTGTTAGTTATGACATTTTGTGGGATTTATGATTTGTGATTTTCCGACAATGTGATTACTTTTTATGCTTCAAATGTATTTATATATGTTAAATTAGTATTTTCCTGCAATATATAGCCTTAAAAATGACCTTAAAACATCAAAAAATGGCTTAAAATCATTAAAAAAACCTGTCGAAACTCCTATTTTTACGAGGTGAGATCTCGGTAATCTCTGTTTTCTCAAAGGTCGAGACACCCTCGAGATCCGAGATTTTGAACTATGGTTCTCAGTACCTAAAGTTTTGTATGCATGTTCAACAACTTAACAAACGGGGTCAAATGGCAAATCGGGATTCATAGTTTTCAAGGTGTCACCTAGGCAACGCTAGGTGTCCATGTGGTTTTTCGACTCCTAGGCAGTTGGCCGCTTTATTGTATCACGCCTTTGTATTATTTATTTGTATTTTTTTATTGATGCCATTTGTAACATTTTTCTTGGATGTATAAAGTATATATATACACCATAATGCATGGAATCATGCATATGTATTAAAAATGATAAAAATTGAAGTTCTAACCCCATCCCTTTTGTAAACACCTTGGGTACGCCTAGGCGCCCCTCCAACGCCTTGGGTTGCCTTTGCGCCTTGACAATTATGACAGGATTCATGTAGCTGACCCCCCCCCCTCCCCTCTTTTTTTTTTGGGTAAATATGTAGCTGACCCCATTTGGTTGGGAGAAGGCTTAGTTGAGATAAATATGAACAAAATAATAATAATTATAAAACTGCATGCTATCTTGTGTTTATTTTTTATAAATGAGAAGAACAGTAATAGTCCATGCAAAAAGTTTTTCGTTTATCAAACTTCTTTTTCTCTTGTACACAGAACATTAAATTCTGTGCATCATAGTGAAGTTCTGAATTTTTTTTTTTTTTCATTTTCCTTTTATATTACCTTTCTCTTTTTGTCTTTTTGACACCAGATTGGATTGGAGGGTGAACACCAAAATATATACAAGGAAAATGGGATGAATAATGTGAAGTGGGTATCAACCTCAAAGCCGCCAAAGAATCAACCTCTCACATGGTATAAGGTATAGCACAAACAGCAGCAAATAGAGAAAATATTTAAAAAAAAAAGTTTCGGGAGAGTTCTTCGTGGATTCTCATACAAGAAGGATAGAAATTTTTAAGTAGGCATTAAGGGGATGTTTGATAACACTCCAGAAGTTGGATTCTGACTTCTGGAGCATAAATGGAGTAGAAGCATGTTTGGTATTCCGGTTCGGGCTTCTGACGAATCCATAAGTGAACCGGCTCCAAATGGGTTCTAGAATCCAATTTTTTGGAGCATCAAATAGATGTTTTTCGACTTCAAAGCACAATTTTGGAGTTAAAAAAACCACCCTACACCACTACTACCACCAACTTCCACCACCACCGCCACGCACCAGCCACCAGCCACCACCCACTACCGCCACCACCACCACCCACCACCACCATCCTCAACCACCACTACCCACCCACCGCCACACTACCCACCACCACCTACCATCGCCACCACCACCCACCACCACCACCAACCATCACCCACCATCACCACCACCCCCCGCCACTGCCACCACCACCACCACCACCCCCGCCACCGCCACCACCACCACCACCACCATTGCCACCACTGCCACCACCACCACCCACCCACTGCCACCCTTCACCACCACCTCCCACCCACCCCGCCGTCACCAACCATCACCACTCACCACTAGTGCCACCATCCACCCCCCACCACCACCACTCTGGAGTCCATGACTAAATTAGGTTAACACACGTGTTTCTACTCCCATATACTCCTGAATCCTTTTGAAGTTGAATTAGAAATTTGAACCAGAAGTACGAATCCTAGAGTTGAAGTTTTATCAAACAGCCCCTAAGAATACTCAAATATGACTTTAGCAAAACTTTTTGCTGTTGTATTCCAAGTAAGTTCTGCAGTATTCAAGGATCTAACTACAAATGCAGTAGAGCATGGTTTCATGTTCATTTCCCTGCTGCATGTACTAGGTTTACTTATTTATGATTTTCTTTCTGAATTAAATTTCTTAGCTAGCTTTAGCTGTTTTTCTTGAGAAAATTATTTTGTGTGAAATTTTGCAGGCAGTTGTGGATCCTCCACCTGGAGATGAACCTGTTGGGTTGGATATGATACGCATGGGGAAAGGATTGGCTTGGCTGAATGGTGAAGCAATTGGAAGATATTGGCCTAGATCAAGCTCTATACATGATGAATGTACGCAACAATGCAATTACAGAGGACAATTCAAACCTAACAAATGCAGCACTGGCTGTGGAGAACCAACTCAAAGATGGTAAACAGAAAAAGGAAAACTAAAAGATTATGGAAATTCACATCTTCTATTTCCCTTTTCTCTTTGGCACAACTTTGTGGCTTACCTTCCTATATATACTAAATTCATAACTGGCATGTTTAGTAGCTTGCTTACTCTGCTAGAACCCAGGTTTTATCTCAAGCAAGCAAGCTAGCTTGGATTAACATGATTGGAGAACTTAAACTTCTTGAAAGACCTACTGCTTCTTCATTCCAATTCTCAAAGCTAGAGATGATAAATGTTTAGTTTGAAAAGGAAAAGGCAAGTTCAGATTTGGTCTTTTCTATTATCCTCAGTTACTCATTTTACCTTTATAGTCGATATAGCCAGGCCCTGGTATGTTGCTACTTGAGTCAATATTACCCTGACACTCTAATGATGCTACTGCTGTTGATCCTAATTCCCTCTTACAGAAACATTAGTGTCCTAGATGGTCCACAAGCCTCTTTCAATCATTATGGTTCAAAAACAGAAGGACACTAGGACCAACTTAAGGCATCTTCTGGGATGTTGTTGGAAGCACTTAGTTTCCAAAAGAACTATGACGTTCCAGAAGACAAAATCAATGCATTTCTTGACAAAAAAAACATTTCTTGAAAAAAGAAAATCTTTTTTACAGATAAAGATCTACATTTTGTGCACCCGGCTTGCCCTTGTTCCAGAAACTATGACTGTGTTTTTTTTTAAAACTATATGTTAATTGTATCGATGAGAGTGTCAAAACTGTTGGTCAATGAAAAAGATAGGGTTCATAAGGAGACCATCTTGAAATATAGTGTTTGAGGATATGAAAGATAGAGCGTAATGCATTCAGTGGAACTTTGCAGAAATGCTACTTGTGATAAGACTGTTTATGTATAAATGAAAGTGGAAGATTATATTTTTCATTTTCTCATAAGAGTCTTATTCCATCTATCTTATTTTTCTGCAGTTGGTTTTATTGAGTTTTTTTTCTCAAGTGGTTCAACTAGTAAATATGTTTGACATTTTATATTAACCCATGTCCACTTCTTAATATTGTTAATTATAGATTTATTGTGTTTTTATGCTTTAAAAATGTGTTCTGTATGATCCTTAATCATTTCTGTGTGTATCTTGTCCCATAATCCCATAATCATGTGTATTTATGATGAAAGAAACATTTTCTTTCTCAATGTTGCTAATTATAGTGTTTTTATGCTTTAAAATTGTGTTTTGTATGTATCTTGCCCCGTATCCATGCGTATCCGTGCGTATCTACCGTATCCACTATACGATACGATACGTCTCTTAATTTCAGCTGACCGATACGGTACCGATACACGATACTTGATTCATTGGCTACCTGACATGGTTTCTCGGTTGAACAGATATCTTTGACTAACATAAAATTTTCTATGACATCTGGAACAGGTACCATGTTCCACGGTCTTGGTTTCGACCATCTGGAAACATTCTTGTGATCTTTGAAGAGAAAGGTGGAAACCCAAATAAGATTAAGTTCTCAAGACGTCTTGTGACAAGCATATGTGCTACTGCTTCAGAGAACTATCCTTTTGTGGATCTTGAGTCTTGGCACAAAGATACCACGGAGAATATTGAAGCCAAGGCAACTCTACATCTTAGATGTCCCAACAATGGTAGTATTTCCTCTGTAAAATTTGCAAGCTTTGGGACTCCTAGTGGGACATGTGGATCTTACAGCAAAGGAGACTGCCATGATCCTACATCTGCTACAGTGGTTGAGAGGGTAAGGAAGATAAAACAAATATGATCTGAGAGTATAAATGGTTGGTTGTCTTTCATTCAATCGCTGCAGTCCTAGTCCTTTTACCCTTAATAAATGGTATACATTGAAAACAAGTATACCATTCTAGAAAGTAGATTTTACCCTTATAAATTCCTGGTCACACTATAATGATATATTTTCACTAGTGCAATTCCTTTTTGCCACAATAAGCTTTAAGGATAAATTTACTTCCATGCTAGAAAGTAGAAATTGTACCTGATTGTAGCATTTTACTTTTGACATGGCTCCTTTATTTCTGAACCTGTTTTCATTGTCATTGCAGATCTGCCTAAACAAAACAGATTGTGCCATAGAATTATCAGAAGAGAACTTCAATAAGGATTTGTGCCTCGGCTTGACCAAGAAACTTGCTGTTGAAGCAGTGTGTCATTGAGATTTCCAGTTGTGACAACCCAAGGAGTTTTGGTTGCCGGTCGATCACGAATGTCATTTTAAGATTCCCATTAGTTTTTCCTTCACATTCATTGTAGGAAATGTTATATTGGTTATTACTGTTCAGCGATGGTAAAAATCATTCAGACATGCATGAAGCCAAACATGGCCAATTTAAACCACCAAAATCTCTGCTCTCTTTTTTTTTTTTTTTTTTTTTCTCAGACAAGCTGTAAAATGAAAGCTTTCTGAGTCTAGTTTATCTTGTTTGAAATATTCTAATTGCGATATGAAATATATTCCATTGAATAATCGTGTCCTTTGTGGATGAATGTGTCTTTGTGGGCTCAATTTCATTTGCTGAGGTTTTCTCCTTACAGGCATGTCCGTGGAAACTAGGGAAGTGTGGTGAACTGAATTAAAGTTAATGAAAACCAGATATATTATATAATTAATTATATAATACATATGTATGTAGTTATTTGGTATGATTTATGATATTTATTTATATTTAAAATAAATTGATATAATTTAAAATCTACAAATAGATTAGAAAGTGTTTATCATTATTGTGATAATTTTTTTTTTTTTTATGTCTAGTGGTATTCAACAATTATTATTTATAATCAATAATTTATTTTTTTATAAATATAAACTAGACCAAAGGAATCCTTAGTCCAAATAAATATCGAGTCTAATGTCAGTTTCAAAGTGATTACAACCCGGTGTTGGCTTGCAAATGCTACTACTATGGTTTGACCTTTACGTGATAAGAGTCATAAGACTAGTGTGCATCACACTACACTGTCACTGTTGGGTATAGTGCCTGGTGCTTATCACGACTAGGTGTCAATTTGGATCCGTGAGCCTGAATCCGCACAAGCCCACCCTCAGGTCAAATATGCCTTGAGCTTGGACAAGGCTGGATTTAGATTCATTTTTAACAGACCCTGGCAGGTTCGGTCTAAGCCTAGGTTGAAGCCTTGGATGAAACCCGGCCCGGCCTTATAAACAGTATTTATATTATATTAATATATGTAATAAATATCATGATGTGCGTTGGTCTCAAAGCTGTCATCTCTTTCCATGTAAAGGTGTCTTAGTAAGGGTGTCAATCTGAGCCCGGCCCGGTAGCATGACTGAGCCAGCCTGATACAACCCGAACTCAGCCCAGACCGAGCTTTAATAGATAGGTTTCGATCTAAGCATGTAAAGCCAGACACTGTTTCAACCCAAATTAAAACCGGACCGGACCGGACCAGACCGTTAAGAAACCCAAATTAGCCTCAAACTGATGATACCAACCCGAACACCGGTAAGGCCCATTAAGAAGCCCGAGTTAGTCCAAATTGATTCGTTTTGCTGCTCAAATAATAACCAATTGACCAAGAATCTAACGATTCTAACAAAAAAAATTTGCAAATATGCAATTCATTATCCATGTTCAGATGCCCTTAAGATCAATCGAAACTCAACCGCTTACAATTGTATTAAATTTAATGATAAAAATAAGAAAATAGTCATATAGCATGGGCCTGATAAACCCGCTAAGCCCGAATCGGACCCAGCCAATCCTAAATCGGCCCGATATGCCCAGCCCGATAACAAACCTACACCGGACCGGCCCGTTAGTTAACATGTCCAGCGCAGCCCACCCTAGCCCGAACCCTTAATGGACATGTTTTGGGCTGGGCTTATAAAGCCCAACACCATTTTGGCCAGGACAAAAACCAGACCGGCCCAGCCCGTTGACACCCATATGTCTCAATATCCTTTTTAGTAGAGGATTTAGCTTTTTAACATAATGACATTAATGCTTTCCCTATTTGGGTGCAATTCTTCGGCATTCCTTTTGAGTTAATCAATGAGCCTATGACCCTCAAAATTGCAAAAATGCTAGGTAACCCCATCCGCATTATGCATATTGATGGCCTTTCCGCTGATAAGCGAATATCATATCTGCAGATTCGTTATAAGTGGTCGATTTACACCCCTTTCTAGGAATCTTTTATCCCTAAGTTTGCAGGAGGACCGGCTGATTTTATTGTGATATGAAAAAGTTCTATCGTTCTGTTATTATTGTGGTCTCATTGGACACGAATACGAGCATTGTGTTACATACTATGAGGACTGCAAACTCCATATTCAGTCTCATAACTGTAAGGATCCTACCCAATGTCCTCATTTACCTCGAAGGAAATTTTCTGTAGATCTTAAAGGTATGGGTCCATATTCAGTCCTCATAACTGTACGAGTTCTGTTACTACATCTTCAGTATTGCTGGAGACACCATCGCCTGCTGCAACACCTTCTCCAGTCAGTCTTTCCATCCCCATTCTCTCCTCAAAGGTTCAATTACCAAATTGCCCTTTGCAATTTTGATCTTTGGGCCTAGATTTTTCTGATCCACGTGGTGGGCAACCTCTGGCTCCTTCTGACACTGCAGCTCCAGATCTTTCTACACAGATCCAACATAGTGCTCCTACACAAGGACCACTTACAATCTCACAGCCCGAAAGTGGTTCAAGTTATGAACTGCACTTGCCTTATTCTCCAGTAACACCACTTTCTTTGTCTTTAACCCAACATGCATTTATCACGGATTATATTGCTCATAATCCTAATTTGGCTTCTGCCATTTTAAATCTTGCCCCACAAATGTCTGGTTTGTCTTTGGTTCGATCCCCTTCTTAGGAAGGTTCTACTTTGTTGTTCCCACAACCGATCCCTTTGTCTGTGGTGCCTCCTAACCCCATTACATTTCCTCTGTTTGATACTATGGTACCTACTGATCCGTCATGGCCCAAAAGCCCAAGGCAAGCGGAGATTGTTTCTGAAGAAGCTTAATCTGACACAGGCTATTTTTTAACTTTTGGCCCCATGGAAGTTGTGGGGGATCAGCCCCACGGGGAGCCATGAAGCTATTGAGTTGGAACTGTCAGGGATCGGGGAGGTCCCTGAAAGTTCAAACTTTATTTCGCCTCCTCAATACTCAAAGACCTGATATTGTGTTCTTGATGGAAGTCCAGCTTTCTCAGCAGAAGTTGATTCACAAGTTTCGTAAGTCCTATTTGTCGCAGCATTTTGTTATTGAACCTACTCACACAGGGGGGGTGGGGGGGTCTGGTACTGTTATGGACAAAGGACCTTTCACTTCAGATTTTATTCGGCTCTTCTAAGCTAAATGACTGTCAGGTGCACGTATCTTGTCTGTCTCAATTCTATCTCACTTGTGTCTATGGGGATCCTGTCAAGCATTGGCGACCAATGGTGTGGCAGCAACTCGAAACAATATCATTTAATCGTCAAGGACCCTGGCTTTGTTGTGGGGATTTCAATTCCTACCTTACATGGCATGAAAAGCAGGGGAGGGAAGAGTTTTCTCTCAATCTAATGTGTTACCTTTTCAGCACATGTTAATGCTTGTAACTTTATGGAATTACAATCTCATGAGCCTACTTATATGTGGAATAATCATTGACAGGGACCAATAAATATCCGCATAAAACTGGATCGCATGTTTGCTAATTTGGTTTGGTGCACTCTGTTTGATCAAGCTACAGTATATGTTAAGGTGGCGATCAGTTCAGATCATAATCCTCTTCTTTTAGTCTTGTATCGACAAAGGACCTAAGCCAAACGTCCTTTTAGTTATAAAGCAATGTGGTCAAACCACCCTGATTGTAGGCGAGTTGTTCAACGTTGTTGGGGTGAAGTAGTATCTCATAAACCAGCCTCATGGGTTCTTCAATGCAAGCTTGATCAGACTCATTGGCAGTTTAAGATATGGAATAAGACTATATTTGGGCATCTTCAAACTAAGATTGCAAATGTCAAAGATCAACTTATGGTTGTTCAATCTGCCCTACAAGGATCACAGTCTTTCTCTCAAGAGTCTCACTTACAAGGACAATTGGCAGATCTATTATCACAGGAAGAACTCTTTTGGAGCCAAAAATTTCGAGTTTGTTGGCTACAACATGGTATGCCAATACGGCTTTTTTTCATGACACAACAATTCAGAGGCAGCAAAGAAATCACGTATATCGTCTTCAGTTATCGTCAAGTGAGTGGACTACAAATGAAAACCAAATTTACGCTGCTTTTCTAGCTCATTTTACTTCCACTTTCACCAGTTCGGGCATCCTTCAGCAGGATTTATCTTCTGTCCTGCATTCTGTCCATACTAAAGTTTTCCTAGAAATAAATGTTGAGCTGTTATCCTTGCCAGATTTGGCGGAGATCAAAGAGATTGTGTTCAGTTTCGCCCCTCTAAAGGCCCCTAGACTGGATGGTTTACCCCCACATTTTTTTCAAAAATTCTGGGATGATATTCATCCAACACTTTACAGGTTTGTGTTGGAATTTTTTACTACTCGTACTTTACCACCAGAATTAAATCAAACATATTTGTGCCTTATCCCAAAGGTTTTAAATCCCCAGACTCTAGAACAATTCATACCAATTAGCTTGTGTAATTTCTGTATGAAAGTCATTTCTAAACTAATGGTTAATCGCCTGAAACCTTAGACCATATTGTCGCTGCTAACCAGTTAACGTTTATTTTGGGCTGCCATATATCTGATAATATCATTATGGCACATGAAGTTTTTCATTTTTTATGTTATCAGAAACATACCAAAACAAAATTTCTGGCCCTCAAGTTAGATTTACAGAAGGCTTACGATCGACTTGAATGGGGTTTCATTGAGCAAGTCCTTCATCGATTGGGGTTTGCTTCTGAATGGGTCCAGTTAGTGATGCAATGTATTTGTTCAGTTTCTTATATGCTATTAATTAATGGTGCTGAACGGAGAACTTTTCGTCTTCCAGGGGGATTCGTCAAGGAGATCCCTTGTCTCCTCTAATTTTTATTATTTGTGCTCATACATTATCTTGTGTCCTTACTCAAGTTCCTTCTCATGTGGCACGACATGGGGTTCCTGGCCCACAAGTTGGATTTACAAAAGGCTTACGATCGATTTGAATGGGGTTTCATTGAGCAAGTCCTTCATCAATTGGGGTTTGCTTCTGAATGAGTCCAATTAGTGATGCAATGTATTTGTTCAGTTTCTTACACGCTTTTAATTAATGGTGCTGAACAGGAATCTTTTCTTCCTACCAGGGGGATTCATCAAGGAGATGCCTTGTCTCCTCTAATTTTTATTCTTTGTGATCATACATTATCTTGTGCCCTTACTCAAGTTCCTTCACATGTGGCACGATATGGGGTTCGAGTTAAGGGCCGCATTGAACCTCTTAATCATTTGCTATTTGCGGATGATTATATGCTATTTTTCAAACATGATCTGGACAATGTCATGCACATTAAAGAAGCTTTGGACCTTTATTGTCGAGCCTCTGGATAGAAAATTAATATTTCTAAGTCTTCATTATATTTTAGTCCAAATACTCTCATTCGATTTTGCATGTGGTTTTCTCGATTGCTCAAGATCCCCTATGGACAGCTACCATCCAAATATTTGGGAGTTCCTACCAATTTTGGAGTATCAAAGAGGCAATTGTTTCAATATGTTGTGGATCAAACTGTGCAAAAATTTCAACAATGGAAAGTTTCCTTATTATCTACAGCAGGTAAGGAAACTCTTATCAAGTTTGTGGCTTTACCTCGGGCCAATTACATTTGCTCTCTTTTTCATCTACCTCTCCAAAGAATCAAACTCTGCCTTACGTAAAGTTGCCAGAGTACGATTAACCTCTAGATTTGAAATCACTGCTTATATACCTGGGATTACTCCATCAAATGAGAAAGAGTATGGCAAATTTTTATTTGAACAAGGGCAGGGATTCTCACAGTATTCATTGGGTAGATTGGTTCAGATTATGCCTTCCAAAAAATAAAGGGGGTTTAGGCCTACGGACCCGTCATTTCAAAACCAAGCTCTCCTTGCTAAATTAGCCTGGAGGATATAGAAATCACCTAATTCACAATGGGTTAGTTTCTGATTTGAAAAAATTTCATCTAACCCCCAAAAACTATGTCAAATTCCATCTGACCCCCAACATTTTCAAAAGTCTCATCTACTTTCCGAAAGGTTTCCAAATGTCTCATCTACCACCCAAAGTACTTTCACCGTTAGTCAAATAGACCCCACCCGTTAGTATAGTCCCGTTAGTTGCAAATATTAGGACAATATTGCCCTTTTCCCTGTAGTAGATGATGATAATACCCCCCCCCCCCCCAAAGTGAAAATACATTTACTTACCAAATTCTTCTTCAACAGTAAAAGTAAAAAAGAAAAAACCCTGTTTCGAAACCTTTCTTCCCCGACGACTATCAACGGTGGAACCTTCTTTCATGCCAACAGTGTGTTGTCCATTTGTATTCTGCGACGACAACCAGCAGTGTGTGCTTTATTTAACCAGCAGTTAGCTGCGACAATTACAGTGAACCATCTTCACCGACGATGGATTTTGCTTCTCTGTAGAAAGGAGAAGAAATCCGTAGAGTTTGCTTTCTTCTCCTACGAGGTAGGAAGGAAGCCCTAGATATTTTAGGGCAAATATTCGACATCAGACGACGATCGGAAGCCCCCTATCAGAGATTGCACGAACCTCCATTTGTATATTTTTCCCAATCTTCAGGTATGAAACACTAATATGAAATTACCACAGTCAGTTGACTACAAACATTATATAGTTATGAATTGAATATTTAGTTATTCCCTCACAGTGAAGGAGTGGGTTCAGTCGATAGCCGACAGCCGACAGAACTTTGTCGGTTCCTCGACAGTAAGGTTAGTTCATTGTTAATCTGTGAGACTCTGTTTTCTAACCTTTTTTATGAGTTTCTTATCCATTCTTTATTTTTTCGAATTTCTTTCAATTTTATTCTATCGATAGTGGTGTTTGTCCCCTTCCCTAATGCTTTCCCTATTTTTTAATCTTAATTTTCATGGAAAGGTTCAAATGTTTGGAAACATCACTATTGTTTGGAAACATCAGTATTGTAGTGCTGAAAAACTGCTCCTTTACAAAATGTCTGAAAACATTGCTTCTTTACAAATTCTTTATTCTCTCGACAGTGGTCTGGAAACAGTAGTACTGGGGACCAAATCATTTCCCAGCACTATTGTTTGGAAACATCACTTTTGTAGGACTGAGAAACATCACTACTTTAGAAAATTTTTGAAACAAAACATCAATCATTTTAATAGAAAGTTTGCTTAGTTATATCATGCTGGGGACCAAATCATTCCCCAGCACTATTGTTTGGAAACATCACTTTTGTAGGACTGAGAAACATCACTACTTTAGAAAATTTTTGAAACAAAACATCAATCATTTTAATAGAAAGTTTGCTTAGTTATATCAATCATTTTAATAGATTTTAGATGATTTTTTTTTCCATCATATAAATAGCATAATGAGTGATAAAGTCAGCATATATTACATGTGCGAGGATCGCACTGAAGTGAAGTTAGTCGATGAAGATCTGTATGGTTGGATTGATGTGGTTTATGATGTGTATTGTACAGTGCTATCTAACATTCCAGATGGTAGAAATGTGACTTTTTCTGTCAGGGCTGAGATGCCAAATGGAAGTTACAGAGATGTAAAGGGTGACATAGATGTTTCGGAGTTGACAAATTTCTTTAAAAAGGAAGGTAAGGGTATCCCCATGCACATCAGTGAAGTCAGTGTGGGTGAGGCCGTGGTAGAAAATTTCACTATTAATGGCTTGTCAGGAGCAATGATAGGTCGACCATGACGTCGTAGGCCATCCAGGTTAAGGACTGTCACAGTGCCTTTTGAGGAAGGGCCCAGCACTACCACTGCCGCTGCTACTGTTGACAGTGTCACAATCCCTGTCCAAGAAGGGCCCTACACTACCACTGCCACTACTACTACTATTGTTGGTAGGCAGGCTGAGAAGAATATGGCCAGCAGTACCACCACTACCCCTACATCCACTACAGTTGATAGAGCACCTCTTTTGAGGAAGAAAACTGTTGTTAGTAAGCCCGTGAGGAAAGATAAAGACAAAGAACCAGCCATACATCAAAGCAGTGAAGATGATGGTGATGAAGATAATTGGGATATTAATGTTGAGAAGAATATGGCCAGCAGTACCACCACTACCCCTACATCCACTACAGTTGATAGAGCACCTCTTATGAGGAAGAAAACTGTTGTTAGTAAGCCCGTGAGGAAAGATAAAGACAAAGAACCAGTCATACATCAAAGCAGTGAAGATGATGGTGATGATGGTGATGAAGATAATTGGGATATTAATGTTGAAGATAATAGAGAATCTTCAATTGATTTTGAAGAGTCTGTTGATGGAGAGGAAGATGATATGTTTCTATCAGACATGGAGGAAGATGAGGTTGAAGAAGAAATTGGTGTTAGAGACAAAGATCATGATATTAATGAAGTGGAGAGGGTCAACATTCAAGTTGGAGATGAATTTGAAGATGTATATTCATATAGGAGAGCTCTTACAGACTTTATAGTCCAAGAAGGGTCAAATGTGATAAGGATGAAAAATGAGAAAAATAGAGTGACAGTTGTTTGTTCTATTGAGGGGTGCCCTTGGATGATACATGCTGTTGCTAAACGGGATGGGCGTACATTCAAAGTGAAAAAGTATATTTTTCCCCATTCTTGTGGTAGAGTGGAGAAGAATAAAACTGCTTCTTCGGCCTGGATTGCACATAAATTAGGTAACAGGTTAAAGATTGATCCTGACATGAAAGTAAAGAGCATGGAGGCTACTATTAAGGCAAGATATGGTATCAAACCTAGTAGAGGCCAACTATACCGTGCACGGTTGATGGCCAAGGATGAGTCTCTTTCAAATTTTAAGCAATTATATGCGTCATTGCAAAAGTATGGTGAGTCATTAGTAAAAAGGAACCCCGGTAGTTCTTTCAAACTTAAATTTGAAGAAAGGTCTGTTGCAACAAATAAGCCCATCTTTGAGAGAGTTTTTGTCTGCTTAGGTGCATGTAAGAGGGGATTTGTAAAAGGCTGCAGACCATTTATTGGCATTGATGGGTGCCACTTAAAAGGGGCATATGGTGGGATTCTTTTGGCTGCCACAGCAATGGACGCCAATAATGGCTTGTTTCCTATCGCTATCAGTGTGGTTGAAAGTGAAAGTAAAGATAGTTGGACATGGTTTCTGTCTGGGTTATCTGATGCATTCTCTTCTGATCTAAATGGGAAGAGTCTGACATTTATGTCAGACAAACAAAAGGTATATCTAATTTGAAGTTGAGTCAGATACATTTAGTTTGATGTTTCAGATTATTGCACTCATAATATGTTAATTTGTTGTAGGGATTTATCCATTTTCTTGTTAAATTATTGTAGGGATTGTCAGAAGCTCTCACAAATATATTTCCAACTGCCCATCAAAGACTATGTTGTAGACACTTGTACAACAATTTCAAATTTAAGTACCCGGGAACCCCACTAAGGAGGTTGTTTTGGACCGCATGTAAGTCCTATAGTGTTGAGGGTTTTAAAGCTGCAATGTATGAGATATCTATAGTGAGTAAGGATGCATTTGAGTGGTTAATGAGAAACCCAGTTTCAGCCTAGGCTCGACATGCTTTTGACCATGACATTGTTAGTGACCATGTCACTAACAATATGTCAGAGTGCTTCAACAACTGGATCAATCCCTTCAGGTCTAAGCCTATTGTGGTATTAATTGATGAAATCAGGAGAGAACTGATAAAAAGGATGCAAAGCAGATACCAGTTAGCTTGTTCATTGAAGGGGAAGTTGACACCGACATTTCAGAAGCAGTTGGACTTGGCACGAAATGCATCCAGATTTTGTAATGTACTTTCATGCGGTCTAGATGAATTCGAGATCAGTGATGGAGAAGATAGGTTTGTAGTGGATCTGAAGATGAGCATGTGTGAGTGTTGGGCATGGAAAGTTACTGGACTTCCATGTAAACATGCAAGTGCTGTAATCCTGTTCAAGCGAGGAAGATTAGAAGATCATGTATCACCATATTTCAGTCCTACAAAGTTTATGGATTGTTATACTGAGATTATACATGGTATGCCTAGTTTGGCCACCTTCAAGAACACTGGAGATGGTCCTGTCATACAACCTCTAGTTTTTAGGAGGTGAATAGGTAGGCCATCCAAAAAAAGGAGAAAAGAACATGATGAACAACCAGGTAATCAAACTAGAAAACATACATCTTCTGTTAAATGTTCCTACTGTACTCGAATTGGGCACAATTCGAGGACATGTAAAGCAAAGAAGAAGCATTCATCTCAGCAAGGATCCTCTCAGCAAGCATCTTCTCAGCAAGGAACCTCTCAGCGAGGAACCTCTCAGAAAGGAACATCCAAAAGAAAGGTCTTAACAAGTCTGTGTATGCCTTATAAATTAGGAATGCATTTATCTATCCTACTTATTGCTTATTGTATATGATTCTGTAGCGCAAAAGGCAAGCTAGGCCTGTTCGTTCTCAAATGCAAACTAGATCTCAATCATCTGTGGCATCTCAAGAGCCCTCTATCCAGGCAAAAGGGTTGGCAAGACTGGCAAAAAAGGCAGAGAATTTTAGGAGAAAATGGGCACAAGCACGTAGGCAGATCTCTTAGATCAAGGTGAAGTAATATCCATTTGATCCATTTTTTATGTGAACTAATAATCTTCTGATGCATTTTTTATGTGAACTAATAATCAAGACTTACACGCATGCATCTTTGTCATTCTCATTGCCTACAGAATAAAAGAATGTTCTCAACACAAGACACACACGCGCGTGCTTCGATTTGATGGGATTATGAATATTAGATTTTGAATTCATTCATTTATTTTCTGATCCTCCTAATTTAATTGGCATGCCATAAGAACACCATCATCTCCTTTTTCTTTTTTTTTTATTTAGTTTTCTATTAAGAGCTCAAAACTAATAGTTCAATGGCACCTTCTCCCCAACATTTCTCATTTTAAATTGGCCACTGATTTTAATTTTCTTTTGAGGTGATTAGATCGAAATTCTCACTCACTCACTCATTGTTTCATTGTTCATATGTTAGGCCAACTTGGTTCTCACTCACTTGGGCCTTTGAGCTCTCTTCATTTTTTTCAAAATATTCATTATTGTTGGGTTTGTGACTTTGTGTCTTGTCAATCCTCTGTTGGTAATGTATATTTTGCATCTCTTTCACAGGATATGGAGCTTTGCCTTGATGCTTCTCCAAGCTTGGGGAAATTATGAGATCATGCTCAAAAGAAGCTGCTTCTATGTCAAAGGAATAGAACTTGTCGGACATAATTCATATAGGAATATTTTGCTTGGGAATATGGACTTTTTTTCTGTTTTTTGTTCACAACACAAAGACATGTATTGTTTACTCAATTGGAAATGGAACTGATGTGGATGAATGTAAGGCCAGATAGCCACTACTAAGGAGCCCCTAGCAGATGAACATTTTGCATTGGCCATTACAGCCATCAACATGACAGAATATGTTTTAAACGATTAGTTGGCGAAAAAGCACCACCACTACCTTGTTATGTTCACGTTGTGGAAGTTTGTTATTGTGATGATTAAATAGTCAATGCATTGAATTATGTTCTGAAATTTTAGGGTGGTGTTATGCAATTCATTTCCTCATCAGACGATAGCAGTATATCACAAGAGTTGACATGTAATATTCGGTTACATGCATTCTGAGGACCTATCTGGAAAATTTTAAAGTATTTCCTGAAGCAATTCTATTAGGTTTAGGTAAAATTGCTAGCTTCTAAAAAAAAACCCAAGACACCAAAATTTATAGTGTATACATTTCCTTCTAAAAAGTTCCCCACAGACCCTATCTGAATTTGTACCCTATCAAATGGGAGAGGGGATTTTCTATATCATGGGTCTTGCTTGGCATCCTTAACTAACATAAGAATCTTAAGATGAATTCTTCTACTCCTCATACATATAAGAGACTGCCCGAGTAATGGCTTACAACCCTTGACCATTAATCCTCTTGTCAAGTTAATAACGGCTTTAAGCTTAGATGAATCTTGATATTGCTAACCTGTTTGCAAAATGGTTATACTAGGGGGGAAAAACACTCTTCCTGGTATAGGGAAGCATTCAAGAGGATCAGAGTATCAAAACTCTTGCATAGGACTCCATGCATTATTTTGGGATGTGGAAAATAAGGATAAAGAAGAGAAACAAGAATGATGATGTCCTAATTAAATATAGAGTTTGAAAAGAGGATATCTCCGTAGCATAGAAAAATGTTCAATAATCTGAAATCTCATGACCTTAGTATACATTGACAGAAGCTAGTACATCATAAAAAGTGAGGTAACCTAATTGAATCATTAATTTCTGACTACCATAAGAGTTGCACAAAACCTACAAGCTATAATCAACTAATCAGTTCTTTCTTTAGGATTCTTCAATTCTAGCTTTTCGACAGCTTCGAGGAGCTCTTCATACAACTTAGAACTTTGTGCATTCACTCTAATGGATCCTCTTAGGTAACCTTTCAAGTAAGCCGGGGATGTACTTCTACCACTTGCTATATTTGATGCAGTCATCTGTGAGCTTTCTCCTGTTTGCTGGGAGCATTCCCCTGACTCAGCAATTGCATGTGTGGTGCTACCACCCTGAGAACATACCGTTGTGTCTAACCATTCGAACATCCCGCATCCACGATTATCCACCTGCACCAAGACAATTATACAAGAAAACTATCATTGAAAATGACAATTAATTATACATGACGACTTTCATTGAAAAAGACATTTAAAAACACAGTAGATTAACACTGACTCCTGTGGAACGTGGGCAACATCGGAATTGTCGTCCATTGTTTGTAGTTTTTTTTGCCGTTCTAACTTTGCATTGCCCTGCTCCACATGGGCATTGATTCAATTGGTCCAACCACATAACAAAGCTTTGACATCTTGGGCATCGATAGTACTTCCTCCCCTGATTTTTCCCATTAATAGTTGTACATGTCACACATGTGACACCACAAGACTCACATTTTGCATCCATATTGTCAATATAATTCAATCAAGCAGAGTCAAGATAGGATCAGTAGCCTTACCGAATGGTTCTTCCCTGAAACCCTCATAAGATGGATGGTCAGTATCAACCTCACCAGAATTCCATCATGAAAATAGACTATTCACAGCAGGATTGATAGACCACATCAACATCACATAACATTTTACTCAAAGGGGAATTAAATGGAAAATCTATTTCTAAACAAAATGATGCAGGTTACAGACAAGGGAGAAGGATGGAGAAGGAAACGGCAAAATACCCAGAGAGAGAAAGGGCTAGTAAATTTCCGTTTCCAAGTATGGAGAAGGAAACGGCAAAATACCCATATTCTAATGGTTTGACGGATGAGAAACCTGAAACATTCATGGATTTCTCTCATAAAGGGATTTAACATGATAAAAGCAAGAAGAATGCTTGAAATAAACAAATATGGAGGTGGAATGGCGGGTAACAGTTTCACAAAGAAAAAACTTGTGAGATAGGAATGGCATGAAGCAGTTTCAGAAAAGCATCTTGTGATTATAACAAAGCACAACGATGGAAATACTAACCGGACTTTGGATGTTGCTGACGGGATACCGAAGCTTCGAAACTGGAGACTCACCGAATAGCAATAGAGAAGAGACGATGGAGATATGATATTAGGGCTTTGAACCGAATAGAATTGCAATAGAGAATAAAAGAAATTTGGAGAAAGAAAAAAGAATAGAAAGGGGTAAATTAGTAACTTTATCTCATTTTAATGTTTTAAAGTTTCAAATTAAAAGGGCAAGACTGTCCACTTACATATTCAGTCAAGTCTGTCAGTTAAATGGGGCCGGTTAGATTTTCTGGAAACTATTGGGTAGTAGGTGGAATTTGACATAGTTTTTGGGGGTTAGTTGAAATTTTTTCTTCTGATTTTCTTGACGCCACAATTGGCTCGCGCCCATCATGGTTATGGCAGAGTATTTGTGAGGGATTAAAGGTTCTTAAAATGGGGCTAATTTGAAAGGTTGGTATGGGAACTCAGATACGGATCTGGGATGATCCTAGGGTCCCTGGCTTAGAGAACAATAGGCCTATGGTACCCATTCATTGTCATCTTCCAGTTTATTGGGTTTCGGATTTTATTGATGCCACCACTAGAAGCTGTAGAGTGGATCTGCTTATTGCTTTATTTCATTCTTATAAAATCCAGGCTACTCGCAGTATACCCATGTCTTTTACTCCCACACCTGATGTTTTAATATGGAAAGCCTCTAAATCAGGATCCTTCTCTGTTAAAAGTGCATATTATATGTTGCTTTCTTCCCACTTTCATCATGATGGAGCCCAAAGATCTAATGCTCAGTTGGATCCTTCGAGGTCAATTCCCCCTGTGGTGTGGAGAGCTATTTGGTCATATAAGACCTTGCCAAAGATTAAACATTTTCTATGGAATTGTGTCAATGCAATTCCTTCCAGTTTTGAGTTGGCAAGACAAAATGTTCAGGTTGATTTGATTTGCTGCCGATGTGGTATGGCTATGGAAAATATCGATCATATTTTACTTTATTGTTCTTTTGCTCGAGCTGCTTGGTGGGGAAGTCAGCTTGCTATTCAAGTCCCATCGGATTCTTCTATTCCATTTTCCCAATGGTTTACAACCATGTGCTTAGTCCCATCTTCCAAGTCCAAAGCAAAGCATAGACTTGTTCTATCTTTCATTGCTTTCATGACGTGGTATTTATGGATTTCTCGTAATAAGTTGTATTTTGACAATCATCAATCCTCCCCTATGGAGACTATCCAAAGGGCTCAAAATGCTTTTTTGGAATTCTGTGGGGTGCATCAGTTGGGGAGCTTAATGGGACCTGACCTAGAAGTGCAGTCGAAACCTATTCAATCTTCTTGGTCTCCCCCACCCCCAGGTGTCATTCAAGTAAACACAGATGCATCACTCTCCCTGGATGGATCTAAAAGCCCTATTGGTTTCATTTGCACTGATTATTTGGGAAACCCTTTATTGGCGACTGTTGTGGATATGGGGTTTTCTTCTTCTACTATGGGTGAAGCTTTGGCCTTTAGATGGGCTTTGAGTTGTGCTATTCAACATGGTTTTTCTATTCTGCAGTTTGAACTTGACAGTTTGGAAGTGGTCCACTATCTTCAAGGCACAAAGCCGGATTTTTATGTTTACTTAGATTCTGTAATTACGTATATACTGTTTTGCTTGGCTCCTCTCTGTACAGTGTCTTTTTGTCATGTTCTTCGGGGTGCCAACTCTGTGGCTAATGTAGTGGCCTGTTCCAAGCTCAGGTTGTTTGTGGTGGACCATGGATTCTCCTTGGTTAGTTTCTCTTTATAACTCGGATGTTATGTTGCAGAACAATGTTATGAATCAATGAATGAATGTTTTACCAAAAAAAGAAAGAAAAAAGAAGGGTAGAAATCTTACGCAAGTCCAAAGAAAACAGTAGTCAATATGGAAAGTAATTGAAGGACAATTGTAGAGTAAAATTCGGATCTCTTGAAACCTTTACGAGCACTTTGAGGATATGAGAAATCCATACGAAGAGAGAGAGAGAGAGAGAGAGAGAGAGAGAGAGAGAGAGAGAGAGAGAGATTTTGTCTGTGCCTTTGTGAATGTGGCCGGAGCAGGGGATAGAATGTGAAATAAAAAATAAAAAAATAAAAAAATAAAAAAAAGTTAGAAGGCTAAGGGCCAAACCTGAACCGGTCCAAACCTGTCAGGGTGAGGGCTTATTAAGCATTTTTCAGGCCTTAATAAGGTTAGTCCGGGTTTAGGATTGGTTTTAAGAGACCAATCCAACCAATCCTACATACTTCAGCTCCAAATAATGATGTCATTCATGTATAAAGAATGTCTATTACCGTATGGGATACTCTGACAACCTTAATCAAGCAATGGCACTCTTGAAATACAAAGCATCAAGATCCTCAAAGTGTCTTATAAGCTATGTTATTTAAGGGCCAAAGCAAATAAAGCAATGTCAATAGCATATGGAACCTATTTGTGTTCTAATTATGGTTCAATGAATGTCTCTACATGTGGGCACTATTGTAGATGGCCGTATCTGAAATATAAAAATAAATATATCTAAGGTCTTGTTTGATAACTCTTTGGACCCTAGATCCCAATGATTCTAACTCCCAGTGAGTCATTTGGGAATGGAATCACGTTTGGTAAATCTAGTATGATTTTAATCCAATGCAGTAAATTAGTCTAAAAATAACTCCTGAAGTCAAAATATGAAAACTAAAAAAAGATGCTCTCATCTTACCAGAGCCACTTGAATGAAGTAAAAAATTGGGAGCAAAAACCAAAATTGACTCACATGCCAAAATTTACTCCCTTTTAACTAGGAGAGTCTTCGACGATTTTCATCAAAACGAATTTTTCTTCCTCTATGAAAAAAGAACGAACGAAATTGTTACAAGGGGAAGAAAACCAGCAACTGGTACGAATCTCTCCTCTCTTCCATACTCTCTCTCTCTCTCTCTCTCTCTCTCTTTCTTTCCCCCCCCCCAAATCTCTCATACGCTCATCCATTTTCTATTTCTCTCTTTCTTCTTCAACCCCGCTAACCCTATATACAAATTGCAAGTTTGACTTTTTTTTCTTAAACCATCCTCGTGTAAAGGTTCAATCTTGATGAAACTCTTTTTCAGTCTCCAAACTTCCATAGTGGAACTAGGGTTTTACTGGTGCTTGTTTTATCATATTAGGGTATGGATTGACGTCCACCAATGCTGGCCGGATTTTGAATCCGATCCTATTTTAGGCCGCCTATTTCCCTCTCTGGTTGTAGCTCAACACATGTTTCTACTTCCAATAAGTCCAGAGCCTTGTTATCAAACATGTTTTTGCTCTCAAAAAATTGTGAGTAAAAAATTTTCTCTAAAGATAGATTAAGGAATCCAGAGGCGGAGAGCAATCAAACGGGGCCTAAATGGTCAAAACAACTTACGAACGACTTAAGAATCTTTCACAATAAATAAAATCTTATCCCTGTCAACTGTTCCAACCATAACTAGTGACTAGAGGTAGGAATAAACTGCTCTGATACCAAATGTTAGAATTGTGGAAAACCTAAGGCCTACTATATGTGGAAATGTAAATGTAATGGCTTACCACTTGTGGATCGCATCATCCTACCATTGTTGGAGCTATAAAGTTCATGTCATGATAGGTTGAATGTGAACATGAACCATTCTTACTCTTCTTTACCCGTCTAAATTAGGTTAGCATAACAAAACTCCAAAATCTACTCAATCTTACCAATTACTCTTGGAAAAGAGCCACTCGTTGTACTAACTCTCAATATTCGGTGGAATGAGGGGACTTAAGGTTTCCCACTATATGTATATCTCTTATACTCCTCCCATCAAGGTAGTTATTGGGGGTTATACCAACCCATCACCTCTTATTTTTTGGAATTGATTATGATGATGTAACATCTGAGGCCACCTCAACTAACAAATGGACATTTGGCCTTAAGTGGACGAACTAACTAGAAGTTGTATTTGTTCGTTGTATGACTGTTAAGATTTTTGAATGTCTACAAAAGCAACTGTTTACTATTTATAGCCAAAATTTGATTGTTGCAATGTTAGTCATCTCTTTTAAGCTATCTTGGCGAAGTGAGTCCAAGGGACACTTTCCCTCTATAAATAGAGGATGAATTGGTTGTTGGGAGATACTTTTGAAGACATTTTTGAGACACTTCTCCATACTCTTGACTTGCTCTTTTTCTCTCTCAAAGCCTCTCTTCTTTTAGCTTTTGCATCCATTTATGTTTTGTCTTATTCACCATTGGTTTTCTTTGAGTGTGTTTCAACAAAACCTAGTTGTTTGAGTGCAACATCAACTAGTTGGGTCCATAGTTAGTTAAAGTGGGAACAGCAAAAAAACAAATGGGATAGAACAGGTTTTAAACGGAGCAAAACAAGGATGGTATGGTAAAAAAAAAAAATTAAACATTCCGAGAATGGCAAAAAAACTAAAATGGATGATATGTGTTTTAAATGGATCAAATATAATACAGTATGGTGAAAAAAGGGGCAATATACTCATATAAATTGAAGAATTATACCTAAATCAGTGAGAACAAATGACATTTATGATGTATTTAATTATAAAATGGTGAGAATTATCATCTTTAATTAAGTAGTTAATTAATGTTTTATGTTTGTCCAAGACTCTAAGCATGAATATATATATATATATATATATATAGAGAGAGAGAGAGAGAGAGAGAGAGAGAGAGAGAGAATGCTCTATGGTGACCTACAATATACATTTGTTATGACCTACAGTCCACATCCCACCCTGATGAGTAATAAAGTAATGAGTTTAGAAGCAATTATGAGGAAGTGACAGCCTTTAATCCCACATCGGTCACATGTAGAAGACAATAAAAATATTAAACAATATGGGATTAATCAACTCATCATTGAATGAAGATGCAAGTTAAAATATGGATACAGTACGGTACACGTATTAAACGGGTTTTAAACTACAAGGCTTGGAATAAGAAGTATTTTGGAATATGAAGTATTTTAAAATATTTTTAAGGTCAAAACGGCAATACTAGTACTATGGTTGAGTACACTACGGCTATACAGTACGCGTTTAAAACGAGTTTTAACAAACAGAGGTTGGGCCTACTAAGGGCTATTTCATCTTGGAGATTGATTTGCAAGGAACCCGTTTCAGAGCAACATAGATCGTAAAGTAGCGTTTAATACACGAATTATACACGTCCTGAATTTTTTAACATAATTTTATATATTTTATTAACTATTGCATAGATTTTAAAAAAAAATGTATTTTTTTATATTGAAACGTATTAAACACATTTAAACGTGTATTGTCAAATTAAACATGAAAAAAACAGAAACAATAAAAACAAAAACAAAAAATTTCCCCCTATCTTTTTCTTTCCTAATATTTTGACTTTTTTTCCCCAAATCCCTATTACCGGACGAACCTTTCTAGGTCAGCTTGGTATGTGTTTTATGTTAATGAGATAACGATTTTATGCGAATTTCATAGATTGTAAGTTTTGTTTGAACATAAATTTGTGTTTATATATTATTTTTTTATTTGTTGAACGATGTAGATGTCTATTGCATAGTGAATATATGTTTGTATTTTCAGTAAAAAAAATTATCGTATTAAACTTGTATGTATTAATATTGTATATGTTTTTTTAATGG
The DNA here is from genome assembly GCA_028583415.1 of Protea cynaroides. Taxonomy (NCBI): domain Eukaryota; kingdom Viridiplantae; phylum Streptophyta; class Magnoliopsida; order Proteales; family Proteaceae; genus Protea; species Protea cynaroides. The sequence continues at coordinate 94,266,112 of CM053271.1, forward strand.
ATTTTCAATCCACGTATTGAATTCTGATTGCGTTTAATAAATGTATGTATCCATACCCGAATGTTTGCCGCTCCCAAAGTTACCATGTGCAGCAATAGGGCAACTATGATACTAAGGAGAATGATCTTTTGGCATGACTCTGTCCTATCATCACTTAAACTTATCTGATATGTTTACAACAGTGAAGAAAGTGATATTTTGGCACAATTAAATCCTATATTTTCTTTAACATATCTTATGTGTGTTTTGATTGTAGTAGAAGATGTTTGTGTATTATTTTGTGGTTCATTGTTGCTTCACTTCATGCTCATGTATGGAGGTTTGTCCAAAATAATTTCCTATATCTCATATTTATAGTGCATTATTCCAACAATGAAGCATATTCTGCTTCCATACTTGCTATGGGAAATCAATCCTCATGCCCCTTATACCGGCATGAGGAAATCTAGAGGCTGTAGTTTACTGTGCACACATATCGATGTATTTGTATACATGCACAGTGGATGACAACCACTAAATTTCCTCATGCCAACATAATAGGCATGAGAGGATTTGAATCCACTATGGATGTTTTGGCAGAACAAGGAAACATCAAAGTTGCCCATCCTGCTTTGGATGTCACTTCGTCAAAGCAACAATCAGTCAAACAATGGTTGGACTTGCATGTTATAGATTGCTTGCCATAGTGTAGTGTTTCATAGTCCTCTGGGAAGGACATCCACGAGAATAGTTCTTCTGCATTACTTGCATCTTCCCCAGGATTCCATCACTGTTCATATCCAGTGGGTAGTGGATCCCACACTCGAGACATGGGTTTTACACCACATCGACAATGCTAGAATCCCATGAAGAGTACATGTCAATGCAGATGATCTGAACTTGACATCCATTAGACAACGTCTAATTGAAACAAAGCCTAGGACGCACTTCCAAAGAAAAATGGAAATTTTGGGATGGATTTTGATTTTCCAAATTTCCTCACTAGGAAATCGAGAGTGAGATGGTCAGTTTGTATGGAAGAACTACTCAATCCTTGATAAGTTGGTTGGATGTCAAACCACCATTTTTTTTATATGGTGCATGTTAGGGAAATATCGATCCCATCAATCTAGGAAGAAGTCAAAATACGAGTCCTAATAGTAAAAAAGACGTGGTGGGCCACTCGCAAGTATATAAAGATGCCACCTCAGAAGTCGGACCTGTAAAGGATCCGAGAGCTATTATATCGGGTTGGTGATCATGGGTCCGCCCAGATCGCCCACGACTCTCCACTCCCAGTGCATGACCAGCTGGGGATGTCATCCACGAGCAAAGATCTCGGAGCCGCCATCAGAAGACTCCCTAGAAGATCTGCATCCAATGACTATTAACCCATTAACCTGCTATCTCTTTGGGGCCATGGAATGAAGAAGCTCCAAACTATGGCACGTGCCTCATCTCCTATAATTTGAAGGGTAAATCTGTAAAAATAAGTTACTTTACCAGAGCAGCAGTGAACGAGAACAGGTGGGTGATGGTATGTGAATGTGAAACAGAGAGGGATTTGAGAATTGTCTCAATGCAGATAAAAGAATTAAACTTGGAGCCCTGTACAGATGTTATTAAATAGGTTTCTGAATAAAACCAGTTTGGCTGTGTTTACTGTGATGCATTGAAAAAATAATGTCATATTCTCTTAACAATCATATGCCTTAACATCTGTCTGCTAAAAATGAAGGAACAATTCTCGCATGCCCAACAGCTCAAGGAAAATTTTTTGCTTTAATTTAATCAAATCTCTATAGTACATAAACATGATGTCGTTCTGCGATGGAAAGAGAAACACGGCCAGTGCCATATATGCGCTGACAAACCAACCAGCACCGTAACTCATTTCCCAGTTACCTGCAAACAGCAAAGTTTTCAAAGAAAATGTAAGAGAGTACAAAGAGAAGGAAATAATGTACGAGAGAGCAAAATAAATGGTTCTATGACAAACCTTGGAAATCCCATAGGTGGAAATCAACTTCCAACCAGTGCGGCACACTCAAGTGAGAATTATATTTCATCCTCACACTTAATTTCAACAAGTTAAGCCACTTGCACCAAAATCCAAAAATCCAAACTGACACTTCCACTCATGGATCTTCCCCTACAAATATGAATGCATGGAAAAGAATTGAAAAGAACAATTTACACATCCATTTCAAACTAGAAACTAGAAAGCCATAGAACTGTTCAACTAGTCATTAACTGCTCTTACCTGTCTTCCCGCTATTATGCTTGGCAGATCTGGTTTCTTTGGCAGTCCAGCAATGTGATGGCAGGAATGCCCTTTGAGAAGGTAATTCAGCAATAAAAAGCAAAGTTTGTGCCCAACCAGCATATTTCCCAAATTTGCTCACAAATGCCTCTGCCACCCTTGTAAAATGCTTAGGTGTGAGGCGTGTTCCTGCAAGCTCTGGAATGAGGTAACGGGTAGCAATCTGTACTTTGATTCCAATGACACAAACATTTGAATGTCAGAACTTGAGGAAGATCAGGAACAATGAATTTAAGTAACAGTTAGCATGATCAGGCAGTATTCTCATCAATCAAGAGTCTATTTAAAAGTATCTAAGAGAGAACAAATTTACACAATTTTGTAGTCAAATCTTAGAACAAAGGAAACAAGATATCAATACCTGCCACACATGTGTATCAACAGGAATAGCATGATGATGGTCAAGAGAGAAGAGAGCTATACAGGCAGCAACCTTGGGACCAACTCCAGGTAAAGTTGAAAGGGCATCAATTGATTCATGCAAATCTAATCCACGAAGAGAAGCAAGCCACTCTGCACCTCCACCAGGTTTTGATTGCAAAGCCTTTGCCGTGCCAACTATGTACTTAGCCCTACTCAGAATTGGCAGGAATAAAATATAGAATGGCAATCACAATCAAAATAAGAAGGGCAAGTAGTTCAGAATAAACTAAGTTTAAAAAAGGGGAAAAGAAAGAAAGAAAGAAAGAAAGAAACATATGATGACCACCAATTGACCATGCAAAATGAACTATAGTTCTTTCCACCTATTGTTTTTTTTTTTTTTTTGGGTAAATTACTCATACCACCCCTGGAATCCAATCTTACTACGCATCAACCTATAAGTTGACGATAATTACTCATACTACCCCTACTTTTCAAACCTTTTTACACTAAGACCCAGAAATGATGATGTCATCAAGGCTAAACTCTTTTAATGTCTACCCTTATGGATATGGTGAAAAGACTAAAATAGGTAACCTTCACTAAAGCCCTAAAATCATTTCAAACGTACCCAAAAAAAAAAAAACACAGAAGCAAGAAATCAAGAGAACCCAGCTTTGAAGAACTGGGATGAGAAACGGCAAGAATGGCTAAAGCACCACCCATCGTTCGCTGACGGACTGGAGGACCGGATTCTGCTGGTGACGGGGTTGCAGCCGTCACCGTGCCAGACCCGATAGGGGATTCACCTGCTTCTAAGTAAGCGATGCAGGGCCACAAGGATGAGGATGAAAGCTTACCCAAATTCCCTTGCTGGTTTGGTCTGAGTGATTTGTTGATTCTTTTACCTCTTCCCCCACTCTCTTTCTTCTTCTCTTCTGTGAGCTTCCTTTTCTATCTTTCTTTATTTTGGTCGGAAACCGGTGGATATTGAAGAATTCAAGCTTTGTAGCATTGAGTTCTCCATTAAAATTAGTTTGTAGAATCTTTGATATGTATGTTATCTGCTTTGTGCTTAAAACTGGTTACACCGTCATAAATTTTGAATCAAAAACTCCAGAAAATCATATAGATATGTTTAATTCCTTTCTTTTTTCTTATAATTCCATTTTCCAGGGTTTCGGTAGATTTCGAATCAATGGACACTTTTTTAAAATATAAATAATCTTAAAAGCTTTGTTCTAAGGTTTTTTTTTTCAGTCTTAAGAAATGAAAATTTAACGAATTGTGACAACATAGAGAATTGGAACCGCATTTCTTGAAATCCTGCAAGCTTCTTCTTCCCTTTGCAGAAGAATTCAATTGTGATTCCCAGGTTGACACTGAGAGGGGGGGGGGGGTGAATCAGTACCCACTAAAATTCTTCCCAACTATGTGAGGTCTGTCCCTACTGATTGAACACTGCTGCCTTGAGCTGTTTGTCTTAGCTGTGCTGCCTTGAGCTGACTAGTTCACACATCTGTTCAGTTACACATTTCGTGTAACACACCATGCCACACACCTATAGGTATCCATACCAGAGGCTTGGCCTACCTAGTGTGTACACCCAGACCTGCAACCCACGCACTTCACATATACAACAAAATATTCACAACCACAAGGCACACCATATAACGTGGTTCACCTATCACACATTGTGATGGCTACTCCACGGGGCAATACCCTAACTAGGGTTTCGTATTATACCCAATACGCTACTTCAATAGTTTTTCTGCTGCTACAACAACTTGGTGCTACCACCAATGTAATCCAAGCTGCAACTTGGAATTCTGGGCAACTACCCTCAATCCTGTCAAGCCCCAACTTGACAGGTTACAATGAAATTGATATGTAATGTATACAAACCCTTCCCAACATAATGAATCTCACAATGCAAGGTTTGCGTGCGTGATTACCTTCCCAGCGTGAACACAACAAGATTGGTACTCACAAAATAGATGTTCCAAGCTCTCCAGTAGTGATAGATACGCTTCGTCAGTAGAATGGAACTCCGGCATTCTTCCAATGCATCTCGCACACCATCATTCACATCAAGCTATCATTCACACTCACACTTCACTCTAAACTGCTCAAATACTCATGTGTATCAGATAGAAGAAGGTGGAGAATGATATCTTCTTCAAAGAAAGCCCCATTTCATACTTTTTCCCAAAACCCGCAGCTGAGCTCTTCAAAAACCAGGTTTCTTCGTTCTAACAGGTTCTACACGGAGAGAGAAGCTCGTGGGCTTTTGAATCACCTCAATCGGAGATCGGACGGCCAAGATATGGCCATTTGAAGTTCGACCGATCAGATTATTCCAAATGGAATCTTCTGGGCAGATTCCATGCGGCGCGAAGCACCGTAGCACGCCCTCGTCTGACCCACCGTACACCGTTGTCGAGTTTTGATTGGCGGAGAAAGAATCAATTGAATCAGACCGTTGGATCGGTCAGTAAACGGCGGGATCTCCTCTGGACCGTCAGATCGGTCAGATCCCGCTGCCTCATTGTGGCATTTCAGCGAACAGATGATGCACTCGGCTGCCTGCTGTGCACTCGGCTGGTGCTGTGCGCGCGGCTATTGCTGTGCGCTCGGCTGCCTGCTGTGCGCGAGGCTAGTGCTGTGCGCGCGGCTGCCTGCTGTGCACTCGGCTGGTGCTGTGCGCGCGGCTAGTGCTGTGCGCGCGGCTGCCTGCTGTGCGCTCGGCTGGTGCTTGCACTCGGCTGGTACTGTGCGCGCGGCTAGTGCTGTGCGCGCGGCTGCCTGCTGTGCGCTCGGCTGCTTGCTGTGCACTCGGCTGCCTGCTGTGCACTCGGCTGGTGCTGTGCACTCGGCTAGTGCTGTGTGCGCGGCTGCCTACTGTGCGCGCGGCTGCCTGCTGTGCGCGCGGCTGCGGCTGGTGCTTTGCACTCGGCTGCCTACTGTGCGCTCGGCTGGTGCTGTGCACTCGGCTGCCTGCTGTGCGCTCGGCTGGTGCTGTGCACTCGGCTTCCTGCTGTGCGCTCGGCTGGTGCTGGCCTCCCAAAGTGGGACCCACCTGGTCCCCACTCTCTCTCCTCTTTCTCTCTCCTCCATTTTCTCTCTCTTCTTTCTCTCTCTTCTTTCTTGGACTTTCTTATCAACTTTCTTCAATGGTTCTCTCACATCATGTCTACCAGTTGCCAACAATGACAACCTTAACTTGGTCAAGGTTCCAACAAATATCATTCACAGATGCGTCGATGCTGCCAGCTCTAAGGTTACTATTTGTTTAGTAATAATTCAATATAAATTTGAAAAATTCCATCCAAAACTTCCCTCCAAAATGATTTTTGAGTGAGTTGCAGGCCTGTAACAAGGCGAACAATGGGATGGATTTGGGGACTCATTCTCTATAAAGGGTTTAAAGGGTATTTTGGATTTTTTTGTTTTGAAAGGGCAAAAATGACTTTTGGATATTTTTGTTGGTAAATGGACTAAAGGTAAAACGGTCCACAAAGGTTTAGGGGGTAGTATGAGTAATTATCATCAACTTTTAGGTTCATGCATAATAAGAATCGATTCCAGGGGTGATATGAGTAATTTACCCCCTTTTTTTTTGGTACAAAGGGAACCATGTTTGAACACATCAACATACAAAACAAGTCTTTCTGTTAATGCATAACAAAATTCTTTTTAAGAAAAAAAATGGTAAAATCCTCGAAGTGGAACAATGTAAAATATACCACCATCTATAGAGATATGCCAGATTCTATATAGCAATGTGAGGAGCACAGTATATAAGGATGGCTGCTACAAGTAACATGGAAAACAAACAGTGAGTACGTATTAAAGCCCAGTTACCTAAGAAACAAATAAATACAACTCACGGTATTTGTAATTCGATATTTAGATGTTAGGTAAACTCAGATTACAAAAAAAAGATTCCATAGCGTATATGGATGAGCCCTAAGGCAAGGATCTCCCAAGAAAGTCTCCTTATAGATGGTGTAATGTATGGGCATCGACTGGGTGAAGAAATACCATCCTTAAGGAGGCCAAAATCCAAGGGGCTAGTACCGACATTTTGGCCATGCACACAAAGGGGACACACTTTTCTGTCCAGTCAAGCACAGCAATTCAAAGACAAGGTTCTTTATGGGATGGTTAGCAACACCCCCTTCTTACTCTTTTTATTCATAAATTACACATTAGATAATGAAGATTCTACATTGCTATCATTATTCGACTACATAGTTAATGCCATGCCCAAGCTCCACAGGCTTTGCAAATAAATGGAAGAGATATTAATAGCAGAAGACAGATTCCTGTCCATAATTTCGGTCATAGAAATTCACAGGTTACAGTTTACAGATACCAACGTGCAAAAAGGCTTTACAAAATATTTCAGTTCTTAACACATTTTGTCACAAACAACAGTAGTCGTTCAACCATCAGAAAAGCAAGAAATGCCAATTAAACGAAGTAATTCTCACGAAAATCAACTCATTAAAAATGAAGTCACTGGTTAGAGAGAGAGAGAGAAAGAGAAACCCAACCTGTAACCAAATCCAGCCTCTCGAAGCTCCTCTTCCGAGACGAGAGACAATCGTTCCAAAGACGGGAACTCGTGGAATCCAAATCCTTCTACAGTCCCCAAATAATTGCCTAGCGACGAAATGAAATCCACCATTCGTGTGATTCTCCCAATATTATTGTTAGAAGAACATAGAAACTGAATGAGACACTCAACAGGGTCTTGCCTGAGAACACGAGCACCACTCAAATGTGGAGCTAAATCAGCAAATCTTGAATCAGAAGCCGAAAAAGCCTTCCACATGTCACCAAGCGAGATATCCACATTGAGGAAATCAACAAGGGCAGCCCTGGCATCAAATTCATCAGCAGTAGTCCGATGAAGAAAGTACGCGACATCGCCATCACCATCGTCGAGCTGCTTGAGAGACAAGAGGTGGTTCTTCACAACACCTGTGTACTGAAAAGGTCCTGTTTGCTTCCATCTGAAGGTCTGACCAGTAGGGAAAGTGAGAGGCAAGAAGAGCTCTGATTTGGCCAGGTTGAGTGTTTCCCATTTGAGGGTTCTGGTTTGGTTCTCTGTCGAGGTTATTAGGGTTTCATTGGTGGAGGATTTTAGGCTGACGGAGAAATTTGGAGTGAGGTTTCTCTTGGATTTCTTGAAGGAAGAAGAGGAGATTGAAATTGATTTCTTAGTTTCGATAGTTTTGGGTGTTGGAGGTGGTGTTGCAAGATTTTGTCGTTTCATGGCAGAAATTTGTGCCGTTGGTCTCTGCCTCTTCATGCTTCAGATTGGCAGAACTCTCAGAGACGCCCTTAGGTATACAAATCTCTCCAAGTGTTTCGGGAGGAAGGAGAGCGCCCCCATTGGATGAACGATACCCGAACGGATCCAAATCGTCTCATCCTTGAAATTCGGGAGGCGTGGCGGCAACCCCACTAGATGGTCGCCATGTGGGGGTCGGATAAATCCAACCCTTCCGTTCGAGCCGACACTCTCTTGTCGGCTCGGCTTGTCGGCTTGAAAGGAGGGGTCGGATTGGCGACCATCCAGTGGGGTCGCCGCCACGCCTCTCAAATTACAGGGATGAGACGATTTGAATCCTACCCGAACTCTCTACTCCTAAATCGACAAAGGGTGGAAAGAGATGAGTTTCTTCGATGGGAGTGCCCATCGTTTTTAAACCTCAGATTGGAATCTCCACTTACAGCTGTAATAATCGCAAAATTCTTTCTCCACCAATAGTTCTCTTTCTGAATGTTTCCGTTTCTTTCCCACTATCTCAGTGACAAGCATGATTTTAGCATTTGGTAGGCGATACTTGATCAATTGGGGATCGGATGACTCAGCATTTTGGACCCACACATAAACAAAAGATATGACATTTCAGCATAACGGGCTGAGACAGATCTGATACGAATCTGATCCCATTTGGTTTCCTAAAGGATCCGTTTGATAATTATCACATTATTTGGTTCCATTGATTTCTATTCTCTAATAGTAATTTGAGAACAAAATACCGTTTGGTAAATATGGTCTACTCCTATGCTTCAAGGATGGAAGAGCTCTCAAATCATATGAAAAAACTGAGTTTCTTTTTTAAGCTCTAATCTAGAGAAAGTGTTAACTTATGCATAAAAGAAAGATGAGAAAATATTTACGTGGTTCGAATTTCTACCACAGAAGTTTACTCCACAGTGAGAATCCTCAAGTTCTTCATATTTCTTGAGAGGTTTATTATCTTTTAAATAGAGGAAATAATACAAGGAAAACTATTCATAGATAATAATATAATCCACACAATTTGTACACCAACCAAATCAGTTATTCAACTTTCCTTCTATAAGAGATCTTACCACAATCACCTACTCACCAATCAAATTACCCATCTTGCATCAATCACACCAACCAGTTTTCCTTCAATAGAAGATCTTATCACGATCATGCTCAATCTAGCATGATCATTATCTAGTTAACACTCCCCCTCAAGTTGGGACGAAGATATCATCGGAGGTTAACTTGATCAACATATTGTGAAAGGATTTTATGGGTAGAGCTTTGGTGAACACATCTGCGAGCTGATCCTCACTCCGGATATAAGGAGTCTCAATGGTGTTATCCTGGACTTTTTCACGCACAAAGTGACAATCCACCTCTATATGTTTGGTCCGTTCATGGAAGACAGGATTAAAAACAATATAAGTGGTTGCTTGAATGTAACAATATAGTTGCATCGGACGGTCAGAAGTCTCAAGATCCAATTCACGTAACAAAGCTCGAAGCCAGACGAGTTCGCTAGTAGTGGAAGCCATTGCCCTATATTCTGCTTCAGTGCTAGAACGAGTCACAACATGTTGTTTCTTACTTTTTCACGTGACCAAATTACCACCCACAAAGATGCAAAATCTAGTAGTGGATTTTCTGTCTGAGGGACTTCCAGCCCAGTCAGAATTAGTGTAACCCACAATTCTCATGTGATTATATTCCCGCATCCAAATGCCTCTTCCCGGGCAAGATTTCAGGTAGCGCAGGATGTTGTCAATAAGTTTCATATGTCCTTCAGTAGGTGCTTGCATAAACTGACTGACATAACTTACTGCATAAGAGATGTCAGGCATGTTAATTGTTAAGTATATTAATCTTCTCACTAAGCGTTGAAAGCAGCTGCTGTCTTGTAATGGAGTAGTATCAGTGAGAAATTTACTATTATAGTCCATGGAGGAATCTGCAGGTTTGGCATGGAGCTTGCCAGTCGCTTTCAAGAGATCCAAAGTATATTTTCTTTAAGAGATAAACAAACCCTTAGTTGATGTGGCTACTTTAATTTCGAGAAAGTATCGTAATTTTTCTAGATCCTTGATGTCAAATTTCTCATTCAAATACTGTTTGAAAGCCGCTATGTCATAAAGATTATCACCAGTGATGACAATGTCATCAACATAAACCAACACAACATTAATGTCGTTGGTGTTCCTTCTAACAAACATCGATGAATCAAACATACTGCGACGAAAGCCAAAGCTTATAAGAGCAGTACTCAACTTACCATATTATGCTCATGGAGACTGTTTAAGCCCATAAATGGCTTTTTTGAGTTTACACACGACTCCAGCTTGATGTTCTAAGGGATGACCAGGAGGAGTGGTCATGTATACTTCTTCTTCTAAATCCCCTTGCAAGAATGCATTTTTCACGTCCATTTGAAATAAAGACCAACCACAATTTACTGCTACTGACATTAACACTCTCACAATGTTCATTTTCACTACCAAAGCAAAGGTTTCCTTGTAGTCAACTCCATATGTTTGTGTATAACCTTTGGCAACAAGTTTTGCCTTGTGTCTTTCAATAGATCCATCACTTTTATACTTGATCCTGTATACTCATCGACAGCCAACAAGACGCTTTCCGGCGGGTAGACGTACTATGTCCCAAGTGTGGTTTATATCAAGAGCTGAAAGCTCATCATTTATGGCCTTAATTCATACAAAAGAGACCTTAGTCTCAGCAAAATTAATTGGTTCACTGTGAGAATCAACTTCTGTCAAGAATGCCAAAAATTCAGAAGAAACATTGTCATAGCAAACATGTTGTTGAATTGGATATTCAACAGTGTGATAGGTGAAGTAATCTCGTAATCTAGTAGAAGGTTGTGACACCCGAGTAGATCTTCTAACTGGCATCGGTAGATCGGGACTTTCTTCAACTGTCTCTATTTTTGCATGAACGGCTTCAACAGGGTGAGGATGATCTGCAATAGGACGATCACCGTGATCACTAAATTCACTATTGTCACAATGTACAATAGGTATGGGAGGAGCAAATTCACCATAGTCAGTATCAATCTCCCCCTGAATTTTGGTCCTGCTAGGAAAGAAGAGGTGACGTTTAGTAAAAAAGACATCACGAGAAATGTACATTTTTTTAACAGAAGGATCATAGCAGCAGTAACCCTTTTTAACAGAAGAATATCCCAAAAAAATGCACTTGTAGGCCCGAGGATCTAGCTTTCCACCTGCTTGAGAATGAACATAACAAATACACCCAAACACACGAAGGTGGGAAATATCAATGGAGCAACCGTAAAGAACCTCCATAGGAGATTTGGTGTGTAAGGTTTGACTTGGTAGTCGATTAATCAAGTAACAACTGGTGAGAATAGCATCGGCCCAATAGGACTTGGGAATATGCCCATGAAAAAGAAGTGATTGTATTACTTCAAGGAGATGGCGATTTTTATGCTTGGCAATACGATTCTGTTGAGGGGTACCAACACAGGATGTTTGGTGAATAATACCTAGACCTTTAAGAAATGACTCAAATGAGGTATTGGTATATTCGGTGCCATTATCAGTCCTCAAGTATTTTATGGGATTACAAAATTGAGTTTGAACCATGCAACAAAAATCCTGAAAAACTTGTAACACTTTACTTTTAGAGCGTAATAAATACAACCAAGTAGATCTAGATTTATCATTAATAAAGGTGACAAAGTATCTAAAATCATTCCGAGAGTCAATTGGAGTAGGGCCCCAAACATCAGAATGAATTAATTCAAACAATTCAGTGGAAGTATGATTACGAGTTGGGAAAGGTAATCTATGTTGCTTGGAATAATGACATGTCTCACAAGTACTAGAATCAAGAGACAATGAGGGATTAAGGGAATAGATGACAGAATCAGATGGGTGACCCATTCGCCAATGCCATAGCTGTGAGCCCTTAGATGGATTTTGTTAAACAACCAATGCTGCAGGAGAAAAGTCCAAAATGTAAACACCTTGAAGGAACCAACCTTCACCAATCGTCTTCCCGATGAACCTGTCCTGAAATATGACCTTGTTGGGAAAAAACATAACAATGCAATGTAGGTTTTTAGTAATCTTGCTGATAGATAATAGGTTAGAAGATAGAGAAGGTACAAATAAAACATCAACGGTATTTGAAAAAAGGCTGATTTTTCCAATCCCTTCAATGGGAACCTTTGCACCATTAGCTACGGTAATAAACTGCCGATGACCATTATCATGACGAATATCAGATAAAAAATGCGATGAGCAACACATATGATCAGTAGCCCCCGAATCTATGATAAAAGAATCTTTAGTAGAAATGGACAGAGCAAGAGAGGCATTACCAGATGCGAAAGTCACAGAATTTGTGGTAGAAGTGGGAGTTCCATGTGGCTGCATAAGCTGATGGAGTTGGGCAGCGAGTTATTCAATCGAGAATTGTGGTATGGACGAACTAACTTGAGCAGCAAGAGGTGTATCTGATCTTTATCTTTGGGAGGATGCAAGTGAGGATATAAAGACCAACATCTGTCCTTGGTATGACCATCCCGATTACAGTGATCACAACGAAAAGGTGCACGAGAACTGCGTCATTTTCCTCTCCCTCAAGAGAAAGATCGACCTATACCATGGGTGTTTCCCTCAATAACAACATGACCATTGGCTGAGTGAGCAAAATTTTCAATGGATTCAGTCATCACAGGTTTGGAGCTCATTACACGACGACGAGTTTCCTCTCGTTAAATAGTCGCACAGACATTGGTAAATGAAGGAAGAGTAGCACTCATAAGAATTTGACGCTTAAGATCTTCATATTCAGGACGAATACTTGCCAACAATTGAAAAATGCGATCCTGCTCTTCACGTTGAATGTAAGTATCAATAGATTGGGCAGGAGGGCAGTACTGACGTAACTCATCCCACTTTTTCCTTAAGGTACCAAGATGCTCTGTAAATGGTTGACTGGGAGGTTGTTCAGCATGAGCAATCTCTTGTTGTAACTTAAAGATTCGAGAGGAGTTATCAACTTGGCCATTTATGTCCTTTAAGGAGTCCCAAAGGATCTTAGACATTTCTAAATAAGCAAATATTTCATATATTTGTGGTTCCATAGAGTTAAAAATCCATGACATGACCATATTATCATTGGCTTCCCAATCAGGGAATTTAGTATCCGTAGAGGCAGGAGCCTTGATTTGACCATTAACGTAACCAAGCTTGGCACGACCTCCATGGGCAATAGTTACTGCCCTTGACCATGACAAGTAATTGTGGCCAGTGAGAAGGATAAAGGTGAGACGACTATTCATCTCATGAGAACCAGAATTAGCTTTACTATTATCAACAGTGTTGGAACTAGTCATGATAAATGATTTAAAAGAATAACAAGATAAAATAACAACTTATCAGAGTATGCGGGCAGCAGACTACGACAAAAGCGAACAAAGTGCCATAAACACCACGATCAGATCTGTATCCGCTCTGATACCATGTTAACTTATGCATAAAGGAGAGACGAGAAAATATTTACGTGGTTCGGACTTCTACCACAGAAGTCTACTCCACGGTGAGAATCCCCAAGTTCTTCATACTTCTTGGGGAGGTTTATTATCCTTTAAATAGAGAAAATAATACAAGAAAAACTATCCATAGATAGTAATATAATCCACACAATTTGTACGTCAACCAAATCAGCTACTCAACTTTCCTTCTATAAGAGATCTTACCACAATCACCTACCCACCAACCAAATTACCCATCTTGCATCAATCACACCAACCAGTTTTCCTTCAATAGAAGATCTTATCACGATCATGCTCAATCTAGCATGATCATTATCTAGCTAATAGAAAGTCATCCAGAGTAAAACGGGACGAAGGAAGGAAAACAACTCCCACTTAATTTTTGTACTCTCCGAGTTCCTCACAATGGCTTTCTTCTCCACAGCGACAGACTCATCACCGATGAACAAGAGTTCTGCAACTTCAAACCTGGTTGAGGTACTCCTCTCTCTCTCTCTCTCTCTCTCTCTCTCTCTCTCTCTCTCTCTCTCTTAACCCTACAATCCTACAATCCTAGATTGTGAGTTGCAGTTTGTTTTTTTAATTTCCTTAAAACATTTAACAAAGTTGGAGAGAATTTCTTCTTTTTTTTTTTAATTTTCTTAATACATTCGACAAAGCTGGTTTTGTTTGGTTGCAAGGGGAATTGAAGGGAATAGAAGTGAAATTTTTATATTTTAAATGAAAACATTTATAATGGTAACACAATATGATTGTGTATAAGATGTAAAATTCATTTATTTTACTTTTCTTAACATATTTAATAATGGTATTTATAAAATGTAAAATTTATTTTTCTTTTCAAATGAGATACCATGAAGAAGAAACTAAAGACAAATAGTATATTCTAGACTCTTTCATTATTTAGACAGTTTATGTTCCTTTTGACGACCTTGGTGACTCAATTTGATTTCCAAGAGGAACAAATCCGTTCAAATGTTCCTAAACGTTCCTTCTAAGAAAACAATAAACCAGAAGTTATGGAGTTATCTGAACACAACTCAACAAAATATGGCAGAATGGAACATAAATAGTATACAATTAACCTCGAAACTGATCACTTAGTGGAGAAAAAAAAAACCCAAAATTGTATTCCTCTGTTGTGAGGCAGAATTCAAGGCCTTCCTCCACTATGAGACGTCTAGTTCTTCTCTCCGTTGTGTCATCTTCGTTTCACACTCCAATCGAGGTGTTTGATTTGCAAGTGGCGGCACCTTCATATACAAGTGATTCTTCAAGCCAATTTGCAGATTTACCAATATGATTCTTCAAGCCAATGAGTCGAAGAGACTATTTGATTTCAATCTCTGACAAACAAACCTTATTTTGTTTCTGGTTTTTGCATCCGAATCGTCGACAATTGGAGACGGTAATTGCTTGTTGGATGCAAACCAGGTGGCACTGCTTTAATCCTACGGGTTAAATATATTAGGGTATACAAACCTAACATAGACATTAACCATTGTATCAAAATATCATAATGGAAAAACGGAGTGAAGGTAGGATCGGAGGCTAGAGGGAGATTGTTCATGTAAGACCCGTATCGAACTAACCGGTCTTACCACCTTGTATCAGGTCTACCTATCATGGTCGAGCCAAATGGACCAAGTGCGTGAAGAAACCACAAGACCAGGTATGAAATCAACCCACAAACAGTCAACTATGAGCGTGTGGTCGCATACTTAAACAGGTGTGACCGATCACACCTCAAAATAGTACAGCCACATGAATTTTGGTCGTGTGGTCGGACATTTCAGAAGGTGTGGTCGATGGATTCTGCTACCCTACCTCCGACCACACGAACCCAGTCAGAAACCGAAAATTAGGAAACCTTCCTAATCCAAAGGGGGTTTTTCCTAAACTTAGTAGGACATATTATGGAGGGTTTTTGTCACACCCCAATTCCGCAGTACTATTCAGAATGGTGTGATGAACCGTCAATAAACCAACGGTTCAACCAGGATCTCGAGTAGGCTATATCCGTTTTATCTAAACCTCATACATCTACATTCATAATCAGAGTAAATACACAATAGCGGAAGTCTTATAATAAAATGAACAGAGAAATCTAAATATGATAATCATATTAGAATATCCAATTATGCTTTTCAACAGAGACATAAATAAAATACCAATTACATGTCTTTACTAAATCCAAATAATTAAAACAAAATCTAATCGAATACGCATAAGTTGCATTCGCAAGAGAAGTCATGCGTATCCACTTCGTCTTCAACTTCCATTGCCGCCATGTGCCCGTACACTGGAGCGTTGACATAATCTTCGACGGTAGTACTTGCATCATCAACTAAAAATATTCGACGTCGAGAGGGTGAGCACACATCATGGCTCAGTGAGCAAACAAAACAATGCAATAATACATATGCATGCATTCAATTCATATCTGTGGTCTGGTTTAAAGTTTGCAATATGCAATAAAAAGGGTTGGAGGTCAAAGGTTAACGTTTATTGACCCCTCCTCTATACACAGGGTGTGGAAGCCTGCCCAAAGGTTAACGTTTATTGTCGTCCCCATTCACCCTACCATGAACATTGTACAACAAAGGTTAACGTTTATTGCTGTACAGTGCCATACCAACACGTAAGCCCCTGCTGGCGAGGGCTTGCAAACTGGGCTCGCAACTAACCAATCCTAATGTCAAACAGTGTATCCAAGGCCTCACCCCAACATCTCTCAGAACGCCCATAGAGATAGAGCTAAGGCCCTCCGGTAGAGTCAGAGACTACAAGGACCGAGACCACCTCCCCTGATACTCTATGACGTAATAGTTCTGCTAAAGTAATGGCGATACGACGATGCTAATGCACAAGACTTGAGTTAGAGATAGAGCTAGAGTGATGAGGCCCGGCCTATGACACTCCCCCTGATACTCGCTCGCATCAAGTACACCAACCACACACATACATTCACATGCCTATTCCTATCATCATGGTCATTATCATGTTATAAACAATAAAGTAAATATGCATGAACAATAAATAGAAATATTGGATGACATATTGAATGCACATTACAAGCATGTTCGCATAGAATCAAACATAGCATTGGACTCAAGAAATAAAAACAGTTTGTTATTAACCAATTAGTTTAGGTCTTGTTTCCTCACCTTAGCTTGCTAGTAGATCCTCTTTCAAGCTTTAAGAATCATCTTTATATTGATATTATATTGCTAGAATACCTAACAAAGTCGATAGAATTTAGTTAGATTTTATTCCAATTTTTCCAACTTGCTGTTAACTGGGGGTAGCAGGACGGGTCGATGCTAGGGTAACAGTATTCTGTGACCCCCTATAGTAGGTTCGATGCCAGGGTCGATGGGTCCATCGACCCTAGGTGCGACCCCCTGTGGGTTTGGTCGATAAATCACCTTTTGGTCCATTCTCTCTTGTTTGAATCCTATGGCTTCCTTCCATAGTCAATTCCATACACTTCCTATGGTTTAGAACTACTCTTTACATATCATATGGTTTAGTTGATCTCCTCCATGGTTTCCATTGAAACTGAATCATGGATTGATGGTTTGGGGTTTCTCCTACATCATACTTTTCTCATTAACTATTCTAAGTCTCACAAAATACATAGAATTAATATTCTTACCTGAGAAAAGTACTCCTTCTCTGAAACCCTTCTCCTTTTGCCTTCTTCTCTACTTTCTTTCTCTTCTTCTTCTCTTCCTTCTCTTTTCTTTCTCTCACTTCAATTAGGGTTCTAAAAGGAGTGAAAGAGGCTTAGGGACATCCTATTTATAGAGTAGAAACTCTTAAAATAAGCCCCTTTGCTATTAGGAAAGAGCCCAACCGAAATTAGGAAAGTTTTCAAATTTATGTTTCTGGCAGCAACTGGGGGTCGATGATCCCGTCGACCCCTGGTTTTAAAATGTCCAACCCCCGGTTAAAAACTGAGGGTCTGACTTTTGTACTGGGGGGGTCCGACCCCACCTCACTGGGTGTGCGACCCTCGCCCCTTTTTGAGTGTTTTTTGGTCAGTTTAATACCTGGGATCACGATCTCCTTCACGCATTTGGTCCATTTGGCTCGACCATGATGGGTAGACCTGGTTCAAGGTGGTAAGACCGGGTTAGATTGACATGGGTCTTACAGTTTTCCTCTATAAATAGGACGTCCCTTAACCTCTTTCACCCTTTTAGAACTCTAATTGAAAGTGAGAGAAAGAGAAGAGAAGGAAGAGAAGGAGAATTGAAGAGGAAGACTAAGGAGGAGAAAAATTCAAAGAAAACTCTGAATCTTCAGCAAATTGAGAGCCTAGAATAGTTTATGAAGAAGATAGGATTTAGGAGAAACCCAAACCATCCATCCATAGACAAATTCCAAGAGAATCCATTGAGGAAATTATGTGGACAATGAATGGTGTATAAAAAAAAAGTTTTGAGCCATAGAACAATCATAGGAAGGACCATGATGATAGGCCAAGGAATCCAAACATGGAGGATTGAAATTGAGCGGGTAAGGTCAACCATCACACGTGTGGTCGCACGTGTGGTCGCATGATGTGCGACCACACGAGACACACATGTCCGACCACATGCCCTCGGGAAGTTTCCAAGGAGGGTGTGGTCACACGTGTGGTCGGAGTATGTTCAACCACACCCTGCGACCCCACGCCTTGTGGTCGCAGAAACTGAGACCACAGGTGCTGCCACACCTGCGACCCCTCAGTTTCTGTTAGTCTAAATTCATGGGAATTAATTCTAATTAAAAATCTATAAACTTGTTAGGTTTTCAAGTGATCTAAGAATGAATTACAAAGCTTGAACGATGATCTACTATTAATCAAAGGTAAGGGAACAAGACCTAAAATAATTGACTAATAATAAACTGTTTCTATTTATTGAGTTCAATGCCATGAATGATTCTATGCTTGTATGAGTGTATTGTGCATTTCACATGTCATCCAATATTCCTGCTATTAATGTTCATGCATATTTAATTCTGTTTATTTATAACATGATGATGATGATGATGATGCTAGGAATATTGCATGTGAATGTTTGTGTATGGTTTAAGCAAAGGGACACGGCCTATTCGAGATCCTGGTTGAACCGTTGGATCATGGACGGCTCATCACACCATTCTAGTTAGTTCAGAATTGGGGTGTGATAGTTCGATCTCAGTGCGAATTGCCTTAGAGATCTCAGAAGCGAAGGAGGAGGAGGAGGGAGAGGCATCTAAATGAGGACTGGGATCCTCTGTAGTGAGGATCCCCTGTAGTGAGCTGTAGTGAGGATCCCATCCACTCAAAGTGGATCGGCATATATCCCGATGCACTTTGACTGCCTTGAGATATATGTCGATCCACTTTGAGTGGGTAGGATCCTCATTACACCGCTGACCTCACTATAGAGGATCTTTTTCCTCTAAATGAAGGGATTGTTTGATAGAGAGGTAATGAGGGTCGGAGGAGACGATAACATGGAACTGATCGGAGAAGTGAGTAGCGGAGATGAAGGAGGAGATGAGGGATTGAGAGTTTACTCCTGTACAAATCTTCATCACAGATTTTACAGTAACAACAACAACAAATCTCATACATATGTAAACCTGAACAAAGAAAAAGTTCCTGAAGAATCATCCTGACTCCTGATCAAAGAGAATGAAAAAATCGCTTCGGAAACTGGATAAAATCCCCAACTTCTCTCCTTTCCAGTTTCCCCACTATAAAATCCTCTTCACTCCTCTTCGCTCTCATCTCTATCTTTTGATGTTTCTCTAAATATTGTTGATAATAATGGCATCAGGAGTGATTTACAGATCTTCTTCATTTATCTTTCTGAGTGTTTTTCTGTTGTTAGCATTCTTTTTCTGTTGTTCTTCTTCGAGGAATGTTGACGGGTATGTAAGAAATCTTGTAATTGAATCATATTAATGCAAATAGACATACCCGGGTCCATATAGTTTGAAAAAGACAAATTCCACCACAAGCTTTAAGCTTCAAGTCAGTCAGCCAATTTTTCTATTAGTCTTATATGCTCCCTTTTCAGTATATGATGAATGATAGCCAATAATGAGAATTGACTATCTATATAAAGACAGGGAGCAGGGACTAACCCTATTAAGAAGGTTAATTTGGTCTTTCCCATAATCGAGTCAAATTACCAAAAGGTCCCCAAACAATTACACGTTAAGGTTGATTAATTGGAACCCTCCCATAAAGGGTACCATTGAATCACAACAGTCCATTCAATACATTTCACTAATTCTACCCATACAATGTCTGGTGCAAGCCCATACATGATGAAAACATTACATTCTCCCACTTGGGTTGTATCAAAACATTGCTTCAACCATGGATTAGAAAAAAAATTGTAATCACATATAAAAAGTGTTGAAAGTAGTTCACCTTAACAATACACCCTTAGACCAAGTAAGAACATAAACACCCAATACGTAAGTGTCATCACGTCTTAAGTCAACATGGAACACTACACGTCAAAGTGCTTGCACCCCTACTAGCTTTTGGGCTACAAATAGTGTAAAAGCTAGAGTATGAAAGTTGCATGTCTTGATCATCGAACATGTCAAATCCAAATTAGTCTAGACTTCCAACTGAAATCATTAGCTACTCTATCATTTGGAGCTCAGTGGAATCATTCTTGACATGGCAAAATGCCACTAGAACTACTAAAATAGCTACTTCATATAGAAGCACACTATAAATACCTCACACTAAAATATCATGGGATTGGATCCATAAATCCCATCACACTAGCCCAAGTTCTCAAACTGAGTAATTCTACTAGCTGTGTGTACCTATAAATACAACCTCTGAAAAAATGAGGAAGGTAACACATGAAACTACCTCTACTATCATTCGAGGTTTGCCTTTACTTTCATTCAAGGCTTGCCTTTACTATCATTCAAGGCATGCCTTTACTATCATTTAAGGCAAAATATGTACATGTACAAATAATGAGGAACAAAAAGTACACAATACCATTTATTCAAAAGTAATAAACACTGTGTGTGTCTATAAAATATACTCCTACTAACAAAATATATCAAGGGATTCAACTAATCCCATATCAGCAACATGCTCTTGAAAAACATTTATAGCCAAAGCTTTTGTTAGTGGATCAGCAATCATGACATTCGTAGAGATTTGTTCAACAAAAATCACAGACTCATAGAACTTCTCCCTAACAAAGAGATACTTTATGTCAATGTGCTTTAAACCAGAAGTACTCTTGCTATTCTGAGAAAATTGAACTGCAGCAAAGTTATCACAATACAACTTCTGTGGTCTAGATATGGAATGTACCACCTGAAGACCTGAAATGAAGTTCATCAACCATAGAGCCTAAACTGTGGCTTCATAACATGCCACATACTCTGCGTGCCCAGTGGAAGAAGCAGTAATAGTTTGCTTCATACTCTTCCATTATACTGTGCCACCAGCCATCATGAAAACATAACCTGACATCGACTTTAAATCATCTGGACATCCAACATAATCAGAATCTGAATATCCAATCACTTCAAGAGTATCAGTTCATCTGAAAGTAAGCATGAGGTCTCTAGTGCCCTTAAGATACCTCATGACCTTTTTTGCTCCCACCCAATGAGTTCAACCTAGATTACTCTGGAATCATCCAAGCACACTGATAGCAAACGTAATGTCAAGTCGAGTACAAACCTGAGCATACATGAGACTATCCACAACAGAAGCATATGGTACGTCTTTCATCTGAGCCCGTTCAACTTCATTCTTTGGGCAATCAGACTTGGTGAGTTTATCACCCTTTGTAATAGGAGTCTTCGAAGAGGCACAATTAATCATGTTAAACCTCTGTAATACTCTATCAATAAATGTTCTTTGTGACAATCCAAGAACACCACATGACCTATTACGAAGAATCTCTATCCCCAAAACATAGAATGCCTCACCAAGATCCTTCATATTGAAGTAGTTGGACAACAATATCTTTGTCTTATGTAGCATACCTTTATCGTTACTGGCCAGAAGAATATCATCTACATAGAGAACTAAGAAGATAAATCTACTCCCACTGATCTTGAGGTATATACATTGATCAATAACATTTTCTTTGAATCCAAGAGAGGTAACAACTTGGTCAAACCTCAAGTACCATTGTCTAGGAGATTGTTTCAAGCCATAAATAGACCTTTTGAGTCTACATACCATATTCTCATTATCAACTGTCATGAAACCAGGAGGTTGTAACATGTATTCTTCCTCTTCCAAGACTCTATTAAGAAATGCAGTCTTTACATCCATTTGATGCAGCTCTAAGTCAAATTGTGCAACCAATGCCATAATTATCCTGAAAGAGTCTTTGGTGGACACTGGAGAGAAAGTTTCTGTGTAATCTATACCTTCTTTCTGACTAAAGCCTTTTGCTACAAGTCCGGCTTTGTAGCGCTCAATTTCTCCTCTGGCATCCCTTTTGGTATTAAACACCCACTTACAACCAATTGGTCTGAAACCCTTCGGCAATTCAACTAGGTCCCAAACCTCATTAGTTTTCATGGATTCCAATTCATCATGCATGGCATCCATCCACTGAGAACAATGTGCACTATCAATAGCCTGTTGAAAGGAAACAGGATCTGTCTTAGCTCCAATGTCATATTCATGCTCTTGTAGATATGTGACAAAGTCACTAGGTGGTGGACTTACGAGTCTGCTCTGATCTCCTCAAAGGAGGAATATTGACTATTAGCTCATTAGGAGAGAGATCAGCAATAGGAGCTATAGGGACAATATCTGTAGGCTCCACATGTTCTTGAGCAGGAATAAGCACAATCACCTACTCACCAGGTGCATAACCAGAAGACGATGATGGGAGACTAGGAATTGAAATTACAATCTATTCCTCCTCAAAAGTAAAACTGCGAGGCTGGAAAGTCTGATGGCAAATGTCATCCTCAAAGAAAACTGCTCGCTCAGACTCAATAACTCTGGTAAAATGAGATGGACAATAAAATTTAAATCCCTTTGACCTCTCTGGATAACCAATGAAATGTCCACTTATGATCTTGGGATCAAGTTTTCTTCATCTAAGGATTATAGGGTTTTACTTCCGCTGCGCATCCCTAAACAT
Organism: Protea cynaroides; assembly: GCA_028583415.1. Lineage (NCBI taxonomy): Eukaryota > Viridiplantae > Streptophyta > Magnoliopsida > Proteales > Proteaceae > Protea > Protea cynaroides. Next base: position 94,288,770 of record CM053271.1, read on the forward strand.
GAAGATGATGAACACTCGATTTTCTACCATTCCATAGCTCATGAGACATCTTTGGAACTGATTTACTTGGCACTTTATTCAAGATGTACATTGCAGTCTTCAATGCATCCCCTCACAAGAAGTCTGGTAAGGTAGACTTACTTACCATACTTCTCACCATGTCCATAAGAGTACAATTTTGCCTTTCAACGACACCGTTCTGTTCTGCAGTACCAGGCATAGTGTACTGAGCATCAATGCCACAGTCCTGTAAGTATTTTGCAAATGGTCCAAAAATATTTCGAAATATGAATTAGATGCCACAGTCCTATAAGTATTTTGCAAATGGACTACAAATATCAGTATGAATTAGATCTAAACTTCTTTCTTTCGAAATGACCATTTTCCTCTAGCGCTAGTAAGTTTCCCTTTGATACAATTGACGCATGTCCCAAAGTCAGAAAAATCAACCTTATGTAGGATTCCATTATTGATTAAACGTTCTATTCTAGATTTAGAAATATGTCCTAAACGTCTATGCCACAACATCGAGGAGTCTTCATTAAACAAAGAACGTTTAGAACCCAAAGCCACATTTACAGTAGATGAATGAATTGAGGATATGAGAGTAGTATATAATTCTAGTTTATAAAATCCATCAAACAATGAAGTAGAACCAATCAATTTTTATCCATAATAACAGACCATTTTATTATTTGCAATGTTGAAAACATAACCTTTACAATCTAACCTTGAAACAAAAATAAGTTTTCATCTAAGTAACGGAACAAAAACCACATTGTCTAATTTCAAAACAAAACCAGAAGACAAAATTAAATCTACTACTCCTACACAATCTACTTAAATCTTCCCCCCATTTCCTACGTAGATGTGCAGCTCCCCATCACTTGGCCTCTTCTTGTTTCTTAGATCCTGCTCAGAATTCATAATATGAATACTAGTGCCTATATCAAACCACCAAGAAGTGGGGGAAACATCAACTAAATTGAATTCAAAATAGACTAGAGCTAGAGGAGTACCTATAATCAAGTCCTGAAGCTGAGAGTGACAAGTTGAGCTGTGTTCTTCTCTTTATTGTTCTGTAACTTGTAACACTCAGATTTCTTATGTCCTATTTTCTTGCAGTAGTTGCATTTCCCTTGAAATTTTGTAGACCCTGACCATTCCTTTTGAAGCTTTTATTCTTTGGTTTGTAGAACTAACCAGTCTGTTTAAATTTGCTAGATTTCCCTTTTACCTTTTTTTCCCTTCAGATCTGCCTTCTGGGTATTTTTATTACCCTCATGCACAATCAACTAGACTGTCTGTCCTTTCTTCTTCTTTGTCTCTTCCTCTTGAACAAGAATTGATGTCATGTCATCTGTAGTCCATTGTAGACTATTGACATTGCAAGATGTTCTGAGGTTATCAAAGCTAGCAGGAAAAGATTCCATAATCTACCACACCAAGTGACTATCTGCAATGGACACTTTCATTTGAGAGTTGGTTCGTATACTTGGTCATTTTCAAGATCTGATTTCGAAGTCCCCCTACTCCATCATACTTGGACGATGTAAAATTCTCCAATAAGGTACTTCTCTCTGCTTTGTCATGTTTATTGAATTTCTTAGCAACTTTAGATAGATATAATTTGGCAGTCTTCTGATCAAGGATACTCTCCCTGATAGCCCTATCTATACTATGCTAAATGACCCTCAAGTAGAGTTGGTTGGATTCCTCCCAATCATAGGCAAGTTTCTTTGTTTCAGAGTCAGCAGACTCAGAAGGTTTAGGAGGCTCATCATGTCTTAATGAAATGTCCAGATGCATAACAGCAAGAGTCACAGTAACAGATTCTAGCCATTCTTCATAATTAGAACCATCAAGTTTCTTGATAGATGCAAGGTGGGAAGCCAAAGCTGGTAAATACAAAACAATAATTTACTAGTCAATACTCATAATAAAGTGTAGAAGAATACAAAAATGCCACTAATCATAATAACATCAATGAATCTGACCAAATGGGCAATTGATCATATTTCTCCCAGTCTCATTTTTCCAAGAAAAATAGAAAAATCCCAAAAGAACTGGGTGTAAGGTCCACGTTATTGGGGTTACACCTGAGATGGCAAGATCGCCCAATACGCCTTCCTACAATCTAAGCAAAGCGAGATGCCAGAAAATAACCTTCCTCATAAATCCTGTCACCTGAGATGGCAAGGGAAGGACTCCTGATTCTGAGAAGTTCATCAACATCACCCTCACTCGATTGAGTGGACCGACCAAACGAAGACTCATCTGAGATGGCAAGAGCACAATATTCGTCATATGGTGTCCTCGATGGCAATCTTTTAATTCCATTGGTGGCGGTCCCATACCTCGAGAAACTAGCCCGTAGAACGGAAGCATGGTAACTCAATCCATGGAATCTCATCAACAAAATTGTAGCAATCTTTAAATACTGTCAGCGGCGGTCCCATACCCTGAGAAACTAGCCCGCTGAACGAAAGCATTGTATGTGAAACCTAGATGCAAATTTTGAGGATGAAATTTCTTCTAAGGGTGGGGGAGTTGTAAGACCCGCACTCCATAAACCCGATCTAAACCTCTATTTTATGTCGTAACAGGTCTTCCAATCATAATTGGACCAGACAGGATGAGCAGATGCCAATTAGATACGAAAACGGACCAAAACAGAGAAATAATGTTATACCGGTCACATGATACCAGTCTACATATTGGTCGACCAGTATGTTTGCACACGCACACTAGTTAGATCCCGAAACAGATCTCTGTGAATCCCGCTTGCCAAATCTCAATCCTAGTGACTTTCCTAACATAGGGAAACTTCCTAAACTCCATCCTAGCCTATTTAAGGACCTTTAAACCTCCTCAAACCTCTTTGATTGATTCTTACGAACCCTAAAGAGGAGAAGGAGCTAAGAACGGTTGGAAAGGAGACTCCGTTGGATGAAGAACACCATAGCTCGTGAACCAACGATAAGTACCTGAACTTTTCTCTAAGCTAAGTATTGGGGATGACTGGTCAATACCATGCAAGGCTAGGTATTGATATAAAACCCTAAATTATCGTTAAACCCTAATTCAGTTGTTAAACCCTAGATTGAATGCTAAACTAAGGTTTCTTAGAACCTAGGACTTGAATGGAAGATAAAATAAATCCTAAAACGTTGCTCAGGCCTAGAATGCATAAGAGGAACCCTATAAGCCATAATGGGTGACTGACGGAAGATGAACACCAAGTTGGTGGTCTTTTAGAGGCATACCGATGACACTATGTGTGACCGGTATATGCTACCGGTACCTCTCGGGTAGCTTGCCAAGGTTGTCCGAACGACACTACCAGTCACTCCACTGTACAGTGACCTGTGACAGGTATATGCGACCGGTATATCCAGAATGGGTTGGTTTTTGACCCAGTTGGTTTACAACCAACGTAAAACCTATGGAACAAATTCTAACAAAACCCTAATGTCATGTAGGACCTTGTGATAGCAAGTTTGGACTCTGTAATGCGAAGCAAGCTAGCACTCAAGCGTCAGGTAAGGAAGTCGGACTTAAACCCTAATAACTTAATAACAGTAAAACATTGTTAATAATTATTGTTCTGTGGAATGTTGTTTGTTCATACTCAAATGTCATCTTTACATTCAGTTATTATATTATTTATGCATATTCGCTATGCTAGGATGTGATTGTTAGGCATGTGATTATTTTCATTGGTGTATGAAGTAGGAAGGGCCTGGGGTCTTGGATCATTCCTCACATTGACACCTTTTTGTATCGCTGCTACCTTAGCATGCTTGGTGCGGGTAGGGTATCAGGGGGAGGACATGGCACTGTGGTCTCCGGCCTAGCCACCAGACTCGAGCCCTATCTCTACGCCGTAGGGAGCTGTGCTGGGATAAGGCCTACTGTCACACCCCAATTCTGGTCTAACCAGAATGGTGTGATGAACCTCCAATAAACCAACGGTTCACCCAGAATCTCGCATAGGTCGTACCCACCATAACAAACCACACACACATTCCACATTAATAATCAGAGATAATAAACAAATAAGCGAAAGTCTTACAGATAATGAATTGAGAGTCTAACAGTGATAAATAAATATTTATCTAATTATCTCAAAACCACAAGACATAAAAATAAATAATCAATTACATATCCGATGTTCAAACTATAACTAAACCTAAGCAAAAATAGATTAGTTGCACTCGCATGATGAATCATGTGCATCTTCTTCAGCTTCTACGTCCATCGCAGTAACATGTTCATACATCGGTGCATTCATATATTCTTCAACGGTAGGACCTGCATCATCAACTAAAAATATTCGATGTCGAAAGGGTGAGCACACATCACGGCTCAATGAGAAAACAAAACAATGCAACAAACATATGCATGCATTCAATTCATATCTTTGGTCTGGTTTTTAAGTTTGCAATGTGCTATAGAAAGGGTTGGTGGCCATCACACCTCTATACATGAGTGTGTGAATCCATCCAATGGATCAAACACCATTACCGTTTCACATGCGCCCATCATGGGATAGAGATAGAGCTAAAGTGTTCGGATCAAACACCGCAAAATACTTCTCTTGATGCCCTACCATACCAACAGGTAAGCCCCTACTGGCGAGGGCTTACAAACTGGGCTCACAACTAACCAATCTTAATGCCAAACAGTGTATCCAATGCCTCACCCTAGCATCCCTCAATACGCCCATAGAGATAGAGCTAAGGCCCCCCGACAGAGTCAGAGACCACACAGTCCGAGACCACCTCCCCTGATGCCCTACGACGTAATAGTTCTACTAAGATAATGGCGATACGACGATCTTAGTGGGCAAGACTTGAGTAGAGATAGAGCTAGAGTCTGGTGACGAGGTCGAAGACCACCATGCCATGTCCTCCCCTTGATACTCGACTCGCATCCAATACACCAACCACACACATATATTCACATGTCTATTCTAACGTCATCATCATCATCATCATGTTATAAATAAAGGAATTAAATATGCATGAAAAATAATAACAAAAATATTGGATGACATGTGAGATGCACATTACAAGCATACAAGCATAGAATCAATCATGGCATTGGACTCAATAAAAATAAATAGTTTGTTATTAACCAATTATTTTAGGTCTTGTTCCCTTACCTGTTAGCAATTCTCGATGTCCTTCCAAGCCTTGAAATTCTCTTTGAATTAATTTAACAACCTAAAAGTTATATGAATTTAAGTTAGGGTTCATATGTGACATGTTATAGTAGTCGAAAATCAAAACAGAGCACTGGTAGGTGCCTGATTGGTCCTATGGTCTCATGCTGTATCGACCTTACTGTCTACGGTCGATACCCTACGGTAGCATATGGTGCAACCATAGCTGTGACCATATGATTTCTGAAATCTTTTCGAATGCCTATGGTCGATGCTCTGGTCATGCTATGGTCGACCGTAGCTGCGACCTTGAGATTTCTGGTCACAGTCTACATGAAATTCGAGTTCTTCCTGGGTCAATTCTTCTGTTCTTCAATGGGGTTTATCCTAAGGTCATCCTATGGCCATCATTAGTAATTTCTTATCAACCCTATTAATCAAATTCACTCCTCATGGTTCTCCTTGGGATTTTCTCAAGGAAATCACATAGATCATAATAGGTTGATATTGCCTATCTTCCATAGAAGTCTTATTCCTAGAGTTTACATCTCCAGAGATTCATTTTATACATTTGCTTGTGATAGAGAGTGAATCCCTTCTCAGCAAACTCTTCTCGTTAGCTTTTTCTTCTTCTCCTTCCCTTCCTTCTCTTTTTCTAGGGTTTACTAATGTTCTAAAAGAGTGAAAATGACCGAGGGACATCCTTTATATAGAGTAAAACTCTCCATATAGAGTCCTCTTTCAATTAGGAAAGCAATCCCTTAGTTTAGGAAACTTTTCAAAACTCGGAGTCTGATCTGGGTTCTCACGGTCGATCATACGGTCACATAAACCGTCGACCATAAGGTCGAAATCATCGACCGTGGGGTTCTAAGTTTGATATTTTTGGTTCCCTTCCTTATGGTAGATCATACCTTCCCAGGCATGCGACCTTAGGTATGTTTTTAGTGTTTTTAACTCCATTCTCATACCTGGTTTATGATTTATCTTCACACGCTCGGTCCACTTGGTCCAGAAACGATGGGAAGACCTAGCACGACACGGTTATACCAAGTTAGTGCAGTGCGAATCTTACACCTACTGTGATGACATATAGGATTGGTTAGTTGCAAACTCAGTTTGTAAGCCCTCGTCAATAGGGGCTTACGTGTTGGTATGAGTAGGGTATCAGGAAAAGTGTTGGCGGTATGTGATTCAGACACTTTAGTTCTATCTCTATTCCATGGTGGGTACATGTGGGACTACAATGATGTTTGATTTATTGGGCGGATTCACACACTCATGTATAGAGGTGCGATAGCGGCCAATCCTTTCACATTGTAAACTTACAAACCATACCAAATGTGAATGTTACTCATGCATATTGCTTGTTGCATTGTCTGATTTTCTTACTGAGCGAAGTTGTGAACTCACCCTTGTGTATACACTATTTTTAGATGTTGATGTAGGTTATACTGTGGAGGACTACGTGGATGCTCCAGTGTATGGAGGTGCTTCTGCTCTTAAAGTGCAAGCAGGGGAGAACGAGCATGATGTTTCATGCGAGTGCCTTAATGCGTGTACCTCTAGGATATTCTTGATTTAGCTTATTTTATTTATTTCAGTTGGATTTTATAAACAATGTAAAAGTATTTATCTATATTTTGGTTTATTGGATAATTGGGATAATTTATTTAAGTATCAATAGAATATTCAGTTCATTTATATTAAGACTTCTACTGTATTTATTTATATTCTGATTATGGTTATATGCAATGGTTTATATAAGTAGATACGGTCTTATCGAGATCCTGGTGTGAACCATTGGTTTAGTGACGGTTCACTCATACTTCTGGTTCAGCCGAACTTGGGGTATGACATTGTAATTTAAACCATGAAATCCCGTCGACAAAAATTGCACTAGGCCCATGGGTTCATATTTGGTAGCTTTAAATATTATAGACTATTTCAGCATTTATTTTAAAAAAGCATTCCATGCCTAAGTCCATAAAAGCATCCCACTATGAAAACCCATAATTTAATTATTTCATGGCATATTCCCACTCATGGAACAAAAACATTGTCCCAAACAATGGCTTTTATAAGTGTTAAACTAAGTTCTAATCACATTGGTATGTTTCTAAAGGCTTCTTATTATTTTATTTAAAACTTACTTTTTATGATGTTTGTATCTGTCACTAAAATAGTGGACTTTATTTCTGTATATTTAACCCTGTTAAGAAGAGTAATTTGGTCTTTTCCATAATCAGACCAAATTACCAGAAGGTCCCCAAACAATTACGCGTTAAGGTGGATTAATTGGAACCCTCCCATAAAGGGTACCATCGAATCACAATCGTTCATTCAACACCTTTCCACTAATCCTACCCACACAATGTCTGGTGCAAGCCCATACATGATGAAAACATTACAGGGTTGGTATGGTAGGAGGAAGAAGGGAGGTTAAGGATGTGAAGAACAAAATAGAAATTTAGGATCTTGAGAGGTTCTCTATAGAGGAACATAACAAGAATCAATATCGTTTCCAACAAGATCAAGGATGGTTTAGCGGCAACGGAAGCAGAGGAAGAGATCTGTCTTTGAAGTTCAAGGAAGTTGTGAAGGCGTAGACCTAGATTGTATCAAGATTCAAGTATTTTCTTACCATCTTTGTTTCTCAAGATGGAGTCTCCAAGACTTACGATGCCATCGTTATTATGAAGCCATGCGGTTTTGCTGGGGTTTAGGATTGAAGCTGTCTGGTGTGGAAACCAGACAAGTCTTTTCTATGAAGAAGGAAGATGAACATCATCTCAACTTCCTGAGGTTGATTGCATGGGCATCTGATCATCTTCTTCGTTCTCCACGATTTCAGTTCTCTCTTCTGAAAACCAAAATTTCTTACTAGTTAGTGGTTTCCCCCATTTTTTCATCGACTGAAAACCAAAATCGAAACCGAGAGAGTGATATTTTGATACAATCTGATGTAGGAAAGTCTATATACTCCAGATCCGTCATCACTATCGGATTAAAGCAGTGCCACATGGCTTGCATCCAGCGAGCAATGGCCGTTTCCAATTGCCATACCAATTGGAGACAATTTGGACGCCTTGTTTTTTCTCTGATTATCTTCTTAACGATGATCGGGGAGACATTGGGTCAAAACCTATATGTGGTGAGCTTAAAGTTAACGTCGACGACATTTACAATGGCCATGTTTAACCTTATTCTAGCTATGACCTACATTCTAGTTGTGATTTTCATGTAGGTTTTTAGTTTTCTGTTTTACTGGCTTTGATCCATCCAAACACGACCATAGTAATGAAAATCAAAGGTTGGAGAGACTAGGGATTCAGACCCTCGTAGGGAAAGCAAAGGTTCAATGGTAAGTGTCATTTTTTCTTAATCTTTAAAATATAATGGTATAATAGTCCTTCAAAATATTGGGTTTCTACTGTTAGCTAAATGGGTGGGAGATGTAATCGTCAGAAACGTCTAGCCGTTTGGTGACAAGTGTAATTAAACCAAAGGTCAGGGGTAGTACGTCTAATTTTTCCAAAATAAAATGAAAAAAAATTGAGGTTTTAATATAGCAACTTTAAGAGATTGTTGGAAACAACTGGATTTGAATGGGATGATAAGACCATAGTCAATAAGTTCGGATACAGTAAAAATTCAGATACTCATATATACAGGTATTAAATTGAACTAGACTTCAATATGGCACCAACAATCTAGTTAAAAAACGCGTACAACATTAATACAATTTGCGTTTAATATATATTTAATATGATAGCCTATTGGAAATTCGAGACAAAAAACACAAGTAATATTTACTATACAATAGACATCTACATCATTCAACAAATACAATAATAATATATAATTTACTCATTTTCATCAATTTTTTTAGACAGTTAGACAAATGTTGTCCGTAAGATATAGGGTGGGCCTTATGCTTCAGTTTGGCACACTGACTTCAGCATTTCACTCTATATAATCCCCTCCATCAGTCTATCAATCTACCATTTCATTATTTTTTTCATTTCTCAACATCAAAACATAGCCCCAATCCATGGGCTGGGAATCTGGGAAGACTGTGATCCATTCATGGGGATTCGGCTCGTCTCAAGTTCGGAATGAACATGAGAAAAGCCAGTGTTGGCACTCCTTTAGATCCTCCAGTATGAGAGTTATTGTAAAGAAAAATAATAAAAAAAACCGTAAAAGAACCCAATAACTCTTATATGGTTGGATCGAAGATTGCCAGGTGTCGGCCATTTAGTTGACAGTTTGACACTGGCTTTTCTCAAGTTCATTCCGAAGTTGAAACGAGCCGAATCCCATTCATGGAGGCTTTAGTCTTTCGAATGGCTAATTAAGCCCTGTCCATCCCTCTGTTAGTTAAAACTCGTTTTGAACGTATACCGTATTGTCATACTGTACTCAACCGTTTAATATACGTATTGTCGTATTAATCTCAAAAATACTTTAAAATACTCTATACTCCAAGCCTTGCTGTTTAAAATCCTTTTAAAACGTGTACCATACCGTATCTGTATTTTAATATATTTTAATTTGCATTTTTAATAAATAATGAATTGATTAATCCCATATCGTTTAATATTCTTATTACCTTTTACATGTAACCAATGTGGGATTAAAGACTGCCACTTCCTCATAATTGTTTATAAACTTATTACTTTATTACTTGTTGAGGTGAGGTGTGGGTTATGGATCATAACAATTATATATTATAAGCTACTATTGATCTCTCTTCCTTTTTCTCTTCATATGGATTCATGCTTAGAATTTTAGACAAACATAAAACATCAATTAACTATTTAATTGAAGATGATAATTCTCATTATTTTATGACCAAATCCGTTCTTTCTCGTTCCGTTTTTTTACCGTTCACGTTTTAACGAAGGTACTCCATCAACCAATGTGGACAGCATTACACGGTTTTATACTCCAATAACCCACTACTGTTCACTCGAGGTTTCACTCCATTTCTCCTTGAGCTCTGAGCTTCCTGTCAAAGTCTCCCTTTCAAAGTCTTCTGTGTTTCTCCCTTTCTCTCTTCCTATGCTCTAATAATGTCAGCTGCTCCATCTTTCGCTACAGGTAAGCCATATCCCTGAATCAAGTCTCTTCAGTTTGCCTAAATTGTACCATTTTATGCTTCGTGTTACCTACTTTGCCTGGATAATCTGAAGCAGAAATTCGTGGTAAGTGGAAGAAGAGGAAGAGAGATACCAATTTCGGAAGCAACAGCAAGAAACCCAGACCCGAAGAGGACGATGAAGAAGAGGAAGATGACGATGAGCCTGACGTTGACGAAGAAGAAGAAACCCAAACTATCGTCGCCGCAGCCGCTCCTACTGAGATCATCAGCGACTCACGAGAAAGCGAGATTCTCTCTGACGGTGGTAGTGTACGGGTTTCTGAGTTCCCTCCCGTGATTAAGCGCATTGTGAATCAACCACACTCTTCTGTCATCTCAGTTGTTACCGCAGAGCGCGCCGCCGTTCAATTCCCAAAACAACACTTTCTGCAAAACCAAAACTCTTTCTTTTTCGAAAACATATCTCATGCGCAGCTTCAGGCATTATCGGCTGTTCCAGCTGATAGTCCTTCTCTAGCCCCTTCGGATCACGACAGAGACAGACCTGAGGCGCCTCCATCTGCCTATGTCTTTACTCCGCCGGCAATCATGGAAGGTCGAGGCGTTGTCAAGCGATTCGGGAACAATCGGGTTCTTGTCGTTCCAATGCACGCAGGTACTCGTTTTCACGTTTCTCCACTTGTATTTGTTTCTAATTCTGCTTTAAATCCCTGTTTCGCATATGCTGGGTTTGAATCTTAGATGCTTTTGGTTGTACAGATTGGTTTTCTCCCAATTCGGTGCACAGATTGGAGAGGCAAGTTGTGCCGCATTTTTTCGCAGGCAAGTCTGCAGAGCATAACCCAGAGAAATATATGGTTTACAGGAACCGGGTTGTTGCTAAGTATATGGAGAATCCAGAGAAGAGGCTTACGATTAACGATTGCCAAGGACTGGCTTCTGGTTTTAATTTCCATGATTTGAGTCGGATTTGTAGGTTTCTGGACCATTGGGGAATCATTAATTATAGCATGGTTCCGGCGAATGAGCCTAGGATTGGTGGGCCGTGTCTGAGGGAGGATCTTAACGGGGAGATTCAAGTTCCTTCAGCTGCTTTGAGGTCAATTGAGAGTTTGATTCAATTTGATTGGCCCAAGAGCAGGCTCAGGGCTTCTGATGTTTCTTCTGGTCCTGGTGATGATTTCTCTGATTTGGATAGCAGAATTAGGGAGCGGTTAAATGAAAACCAATGCACTTATTGCTCTTGCCCCCTACCCCGCGTGCATTATCAGTCACAGAATGAGGTAACTTTTTCCCTAATTTTCCATGTTCACATTTTCTTGATTGTATTAAGCTCTGCAGAAATTCCTTCCTGTAAAGCTGTGAAACCCTGGTGGGTGGGTGGGTTTTTTTTTTTTGGGTGGGGGAATCACAATTTATAGACCCAGTAGGTGGGATTAATGGGAAGGGTACCTTCTTAACTTACTTTATTTATTTATTTTCTCTGAAGGTGAGTTACTAATGCATTAAATATTTGTCAATCAATTGGTTGAATGGTCGGCTAATCAAACAACCTAATGGCTTCAAGAAAGCAACTCTTACTTGTTGCTTTAAGTAATTATGCTAATAATGAACTATCCTAAAACCTAACCTTGACATAACTAGGACATCTAGTTATACCGAAACAATTTTGTTTTGGTAATAACATGTAATATTTATTAAGTAGAAATGTACTACACAAAGTTGCGGGACAACATAAATCCTTCAAGCATTGAATGGAATTTGGCCCAACTGTGGAACACGTTAACAAGAAAAAAAAAGAAAGAATATAAAAGTAGTAACTGTTACTATTTTTGGCTGCTGTGAATTTGCGGGTTATACATCCCTTTTCTGTTTGACTGCTGGCATGAAATATCAGTGTGGATTGTTGTGTAGTTCAACCAACCAAATATTTTTTTTCAGATCCTATTCAAGTGACTCCAGCATTGTATGGATTTGCTGGAATGTTTACTGATGCAAATGAGATAAGAAGCCGCATATTTTTTTAATCTTATGAATGGTTCCATGAACATTTGTTAGATTTTAGTCAGGCATACTTTTCTTATGGGAGGATTACATACGGAACTGTTCTTTGACATAGATAGACTCAATGATTTGTGTGAAAAGTCTGAAGTGCTTATCTGTAAAATGATAAGTTGGGATATAATGTAAAGAGCGATCAGGAAACATATTGGTGTTTGGCCCTCTAGGAATACCACCATGATAGTCTTTATTTTTTGATAAGTGACAAAAACCTTTCATGTGAAAAATAGCTGAAGTACAAAGCACAAGTACCGAGAAACAAAAGGCCAAAGTCTAAAACCCTTGACAAAGGACTATATGAAAGGGTATGGTCCCAAATTAAAGGACTGTATATCCACTACCCCAAGCCGACCCATCTGTCTGTGAGTTGGCAGGAAAGAGAACTATGTTGTTCAGAGTTCTAGATGAAATCCAGAAGAACACTAGGCTGCTGAACCACACTAACAGGTCAGGTTGATAGCGCATATATGGACAGAGTAGATAGAAAATCGAAGAAATTCAATATCTCAAAATCCAACTATCAGATCTGGTTGAAATTCTGGCCAAGTATGCAGTTTTAACGTATGTATTAACTAATGAAAGAATCTTAAAAATCATAGATCAGATAATAGATGAAACCCAGCCTGCTTAATATTCAAGCTATTAACAACAGCTGATATTTATAGGAGATATTGATGATCAGTTATCAGGAACAGATCAAGTAAGATTCAAATAGATTTCAGAAATCAGGTTGGAACTCCGTTGCAATAACCAGAAAGAGAAAATTAGAATACAAAATCAATATGAAAAACAGAGGATAAAAGAGAGAATATAAGAGAATCAAGAGGAATGTAGAAGAAGAGTAGAGTGGTGGAGTGATATCACCTGCATATAGAAGATCCAGAACTATAAGAAGAAAAATAGAAGAAGGGCAGGAATAATATCTGGATTACCAATCCTGTGTGCGGATCTCAACAGCTCAAAAAATCTTGAAAAAACTTCATTTTTTGTTATCAAATAATGTCCAATATCTGCAGGATGTATTACATATTAAATTTCCTAAACTGACTAGACTCAAAATAGAACCCTTAAAAGCTGCGTATAGCCTCACCCCAAAAGGATCTTGGCAATTTAGCAAGTGAGAGCATGCCATACATCTAATTCTGTCCACATAGTGCGATTCATCCTTTCTGCTACACCATTGTGCTGAGGTGTATTGGGAACAATCTTTTCATGTCTGATGCAATAACTATAAATTTGATTTTTAAACTGCTTCGAAGTATATTCTCCACCAATTACTGATGCAGCTACAAGTGTCCAATCAGGTCAATTGGGCCTAGAAAGTTTTTATTTTTCCCATGGTTGGGTTCTATGGGCCTTGGTCCTTTTATTTTTGGATCATTTATGTAATGAGCTTTTTTTATAAGTCACATATTTGGGATTTTAGTTCTGAATACGGGATTAAGTACATAGATAAGATTGTGTGGCTCCCATGGGAGATCTTATAAGTTGTTATTAAAGTCTTCTTTAGTTGTTTGAGTCTAGTTTCAGTTTTTGAGTTAGGCTGGGAGTCTAGATAGGCTCGCGGTAGAGAGGTTTTTAGTCTAGGCTACTTTTGAAAATTTTATTTAGTTTCAGATTGTGATTAAGAGTTCCTAAGAGCCTAAACATTGTGTTATATATATATATATAACCATCCCCTATGATTTGTAATTTTGGGAATGGAAAATTAGATTTGGTTTGTTGAGTTCGACATTGTTACCCTTTGCATCACCCCCTCTCCCCCGCCACCACACGATTGTTGTTGCAAATTCCTTCTCTCTCCTTTCTTAGTGGTGACTTTCCTCTCTCTTCCACATCTTGTTATCTTTCTTCTCTTATCTTCTTTATTCTTGTTCTACTGTCTCTTTCCTCCATCGATTGCAGATCTGATTTCATATGTAGCAATTGCATCTTGTGTTCTATTGATTTGATTCCTTGTCACTCTGAGATCAATACCCTGTTTTGGAAACCTTATTCAAGAGCCCTTGATATATCTTCTGATCAGGCCATCTAATCTGAGCCAGATTTTGAGAAAAAGTTCTCCACATCACTGACAGTCAACCTGATGGTTAGCCAAATCAGACCTTCTGATCTTCTAATGTTTGATTTCTCCTGAAATTTGCTCCCTGGACCTGTGATCTTACACTATTGCTGGTTTTTGAAATGTTGCTTCTACCACTTCCGACTGCATTACTAACTCACACGTTTAACAACTAGTCCCATCTACTCAAGATTGTCATGGCAACAAGGCGACTAAAGGCATTGGACTTGGAAGGCTGCCTAAGCGCTTAGGCGACAAAGCGAGTCGACTAGGTGACACTAAGGCATTGCAAGGGTACATCTTCCATAAGAGGATTTATACAAAAGGAAGGGGCTTAGGGTATCAATTTTTATTTTGTTTAATTGTGAGGACCGGGGAAAAAATTAAGAAAAATTTAATTATCCTCATTTTTAAAATTGAGTTTTCATGTAGTTAAAGTTGTCTACCCTCATTACACTCAAACTGGGATCTGGAAAGTTCTCACCTTCAGTTCCCATCCACTCATGCCAGTGGAGGGTAAGAAGACTGGAGTCGCCACCTAGATGAGGTCTAGGACCTATAAATGATGTCCCTCAATGGAGGGACACTAATGAATCGCGCAAATGGAATGGCTATCTCGTCTCACCAAAGGCGGGTAAGTGTCAAATTACGAGTTGGGAAGGTGTTAGGCACCCAGTCTCCCGGTTGAACCGGTCTCCTTAAATCCTATCCTTTTCCTGTAGTTTATGAACACTTGGGGCTATCTAAATACATTACAAGGTAGAAGGGGGAATCCTAAGTTGATCTTTAATTCTTTGCTAACTATGCATGACATAAGCTGAAAGTAAGCGAATTAAACAAGAAAATAATCACAAAATGAATTAAAGAATTTAATGAATAACCTAATCATACATCTAAAGAAAGGAAAAAATGATATACAACATATGACCGAGGTCTGGGAAAATCCCAGACCGCCTACGTATCCCTGTGCGGCGGGAATCAGGCCAAACGTAGTTCGGGCGGATGTGTACGTACCAGGTGTGTACAAGAGAAAGGATGCTTTCAAAATGTTGGAACGCATCCCAAGCGATGGATGCTCCCATAATCATGGAACACATCCAATGGTGAGAGATGTCACCACAACAGTGGGACCCATTTCAGTGTTGAGGTACTCCTTATCACGAGGAAGTCCCCTCGGTGAGGTAATCCCATAATACATGGAACTTACCTCAGTTTGACCGAGCGTGGAGCGACCAAACTCTCCCGCAGCCTACGTATCTGTCGAGACCCCTGTCTGTCCAGAATCAGGTTAAGCGTAGTTCCCATGGATTGACGAGCCATGGACACGCGTGACAACACTCAGGAAAGGCCAAATGCCTCAGCTCCCTACACACGGGGGTACACTAAATTTCACTCGCATCCCACACTCGGGATACCCAAGTGGGCAGTTCGTCGGGCCAGATTCATTTAAAATATTCAGAAAGACAATCCAACGGTTCAAATTCATTTTAAGCACCCATGATGAAGATCCAATGGTCCAGATTCATCTAAGACACTTATGACCAAGATCCAATGGTTCAAAATCCTTTTAAATACCCATGACGAAGATCTGATGGTCCAAATCACTCAAAATCACTCACAATAAAAATCCAACGGTTCAAATCCCTCAAGATCATAATCCAACCGTTCAGATTCATTTAAACAACTCCCAAAGATAATCTAGTGGCATCCAATGGTTCCAATTACTTTAAAATCACAATCAAAATTCCAAATAAAAAAACCCATGATCAACACATGAAAATTCCAATTATATGGTCATGATCAATTCTCATAAAATTCAGATCATGTGGTTGGATCATCCGTATTAAAATTCTAATCACATGATCGGACCAATCACATTAAAATTTCCAAGCACATCGGATCAATTTCATCTTCCAAAATGCAAGATCAATGGCCATATTTCATTACATGCATTCATAACAAGAAAGGCTGAGCCAAAACCCAACATGCACATGTGGAAGCCGACGCATATGGTCAAAGAATCATCATGTATGCGAAGATACAATAATAAAATGAAGCAAACAACCATAATACGACATACAAGTATGGTAAAGTGGAAAAGAAACCAACCTGATGTGCGCTGGGAAGATTGAACAGCAGGATGTCGCGAGGATCGACAATGATGGTCGTCGCGGGATGTCGCGAGGATCCTCGGGTTGATGATGAAGGTCCCGCAGGATCTCACGAGGATGGCCGATGATGATCGTCGCAGGGTGTCGCAAGAATCTTCGGGTTGATGACGATGGTCGTCGCAGGATGTCGTAGGATCTTCGGGTTGACGATGATGATTGTCGCAGGATGTCAAGAGGATTGACGATGATGGTCGTCGCGGGATGTCGCGAGGATCCTTGGGTTGATGATGAAGGTCCTCGCAGGATCTCGCGGGGATGGCCGATGATGATCGTCGCAGGGTGTCGCGAGAATCTTCGGGTGGACGACGATGATTGTCGCAGGATGTCGCGAGGATCTTCAGGTTGACGATGATGATCGTCGCAAGATGTCGAGAGGATTGGCTGCTGAGTGCGAGTTGCGGACAGGTGTGGGGGATGGTCGCTGGGTGCGAGTTGCGGACAGGTGTGAAGGATGGTCGTGCTCGGCTGCTGGGTGCGAGTGCGGACAGGTGTGGGATGGTCGCTGGATGCGAGTGCGGACAGGTGTGGGATGGTCGCTGGGTGCGAGTTGCGGACAGATGGGTAGGGGGTTGCTGGGTGTGAGTTGGGGACAGTTATGAGGGATGGTCGCTGGGTGTGAGGTGCGGACATTTATGAGGGATGGTCGCTTGGTACGAGTTGAGGACGTTACGAAGGATGGTCGTGCTGGATTGCTGGGTGCGAGTTGCGGAGAGACGGGCAGGGAACTGCTAGGTGCGAGTTGGGAGAGATGGGCAGGGGGATTTCGAGAGGAAAAAAAAAAAGGCTGGCCTTCCAAAAAAACTCTCCCCCTTCCTTGTAAGCATAGGTGAGGTATTTATAGAAGCAGGAGGTTGGATGAAGAGAGGTGGAGTGGGGGTTGATGGAGACTGGAGTTATGAGGGATGGTGTTGGAGGTGCTGGGTTTGAGGGTGAAGAGGTGGAGTGATTTGGGGGTATGGGTTGGTCGGTGAAGAGACCACCTCGCTCTCACTTTCTCTCTTTGTCTCTCTTTATTCTCTCTCCATTCTCTCTCACTTTCTCTATCTTTCTCACTCTCTCTCTCTCTTCTATCCCTCTTCAGCAGTCTCGTTGGGCGATGAGCTCTTGATGGGAGATCTGCAGTGTAGTTGGCGGTTGGCTCAAGAAGAAACGGCAGCGGTTGGGTAGGTAAGGTAGTTCGGCCGAAGTTTGGGGAGGTAAGGTGGAGGTGGCAGCATGGTCTGGTCGGTGGGCAGAGGGAGGTAGGTTGGCTGCCGATTTTGGGGGAGGGAATTTAGGGATGAGGGATGAGGTGTCGACCTCCCGCTCTTCCACTCCAACTTCCTCTCTCACCATATCTCTTTTTCTCACTCTTTCTCGCTCTTTTTTTTTTTTTTTTTTTTGATTACCCCTCTCATTGCGGATGGTGCCCAAATGAGAGCGGAGATCCCCGTAGTGGCAAAAATCGAGGTGCTGATATTAATACATATTCATGATTCCATGCATGAAGATAAGTACTTTAGACTGTCCAATAGAGAGCTACAAACGACATTTTATTGGGAAAAAAAAAGGCGTGAACAATATGGCACCCAAATGTCCAGGGGATGAAAACCTGCCTGGTCCCCTAGGCGACACCTTGGCAACATTGCATGTACTAACTTCACCCCCAATTGATGGGTTTATAAGTCAGATCTATTTCCATGAAACTGATTGCAAGGTAGGGTTACATCTCAATTTATGCCCAAATCTTGCTAGGTAGGATCTTTCAATCTGCCCAATTCAAATTTAACACTTTAACAGGTAAGAATGATTAAAATTTAACAAATAATTACTCAACTTCAGATCTATCTAATAGAATGCTTCGAAACTTGAAAACAATGATCCTTAGGATATGAGAAACAATATTTCAGAAGATGAACTTGATCCAACGGGCGGGATCGAAACCAATCTTGCCGGAAGGTCTCAAACCTGTATTTTAACAAACCAGAATTATAGAATTATGGAAAAACTCACTTATCTTGAGATCCAGCCGTTAGAAAGGGCTCAAATTTGGAGGGAAAGGGCTTTGGGATATGCATGATAACATATCTAAATTTGTGAGCCATCCGACCACTACAGAAGAAACCACAAGATCTCGAAAACTGACTATCTTGTTGACTCCGCCCAAAGAGAGAAGAATCTGCTGGTGTTGATGATGATCTTCACTCCATCAGCATAAATTTGGTCAATATCATGTAGTTTTGATGTCCTCCAGCAGTAAGAAAGAGAGGGAAGTGATTAACAGCAATAGAATTTAACAAAATAGAAAAGATAAGACATACGGTTGAGTCTCACAACCAAGAGACTCAACCGAATTTTTTTTAATATTTTTCTGGTTTCTACTAAGTCTGCTAGCTCTCTTCTTTTATATCTTATTTATGGACTTAAGAAACATTACAAAATAAGGAAGGATTTAGTCCTCTAAAGAATATCTTAAGATAAATTAAAAAAAAGGAAACTTGCCTTTATAGATTTAGGAATGTTTCGAAAAAGACAACCAACAAAATATCAATCCTTAACTTAATTACTTGTTGACTAACTTTAGGAACCAAACTAAGAATAATTTAGGAGAGAAATAACAAAAGAAGGAAACAAAAATCTCTAACAATCTGTTGGTACTGTTCACATGAACAGTACCATGTGAACAGTTTTGTTGGTTGTGTGGATCATCTCATTCCTTCTGGTGTAGACTTGAACTACATCAAAAACCCAAGAAAATAAAAGCCCCAACCTATAACATTACAATCCAATGCTCGATTCCAGCCCATTGGACATTCACGAGCTCCCAAGCATGTGCTTAGGCCTTTATATGGGATCAAGTCTAATGCAACTGAATCATGAACTCCCCTTGAAGCACCATAAAACTGTTGCTATGAGTTTCTTGAAAAGTTTTTGGTTGAAAATTAATTTCTACTGATAAACAGAACTTAAAATCCTCCTGAGTGGATCCTTCACTTACGCCAATTTCTTCTTGGGAAAACTTATTGAATGCAAGATGATTTGGTTACTTGATATGTAAGTTAATCTATGTATGTCAAGCTATTTTTGCACTTGTATGAATGATCCGTATTTAATTGGGCAGGTTGACATTCTACTTTGCTCGGATTGCTTCCATGATGGGAGATATGTTACAGGTCACTCTAGTGTTGATTTTATAAGGGTGGACTCTGTAAGAGATTTGTGTGACCTTGATGGTGACAATTGGACTGACCAAGAAACACTTCTTCTTCTTGAGGCACTGGGAACCTACAATGACAACTGGAATGAAATTGCTGAGCATGTTGGTACCAAGTCTAAAGCACAGTGCATCTTTCATTTCATTTGTCTGCCCATGGAGGATGGTCTACTAGAGAATATTAAAGTTCCAAGTAAGTCTATTTCAATAAATGTGTCAAGCAGTGGTGACGATGGAGAACAGTATTCGAATTCTAATGTGGATTCTGCAGGTATTGTTCAAGTCTAGTTCTACACTCTTCATAACTTGACTTGCAATTGTTTGTTACAGTTACTATCCATGGTTATGAAAATTTCTCCGTTACTTTCTCTTGCAGCCCTTGATTATGAAAGCATAATCCCATTTGAGAAATCTGCAAATCCTCTCATGGCCCTGGTAAGTTAGTACAGTAACCTGCATGGTTTTTGGTGGTCTGCTATAGTTATTTAATTCTCTGAATTATTCACGAAATATTCTTCCGAACCGAAAAATACAAATAATTCTCCCGAATTCGAATTATGTTCAATGATTCTGAAAAATTCTCACATTTTTTGGAAAAAAAAACTTAATGCCTTAGCTATTTGCATGTTTTCCATTCTAGGACTAATTATGAGTCTAAAAATCAAGCCATATTTTTAATTTCATTTTCTTTTCTTATGTGAGATTAAATATGAGTATGAAAATCAAATCATAATACAAAGCAAATCATTAATTTTGTTTGGTAATGTGGAACTAATAAGTATAAAAATCATACCATAATACAAAACAAGTCATTACTTTTGTGTGCTTTTCCAATTGGGATTAAATATGAGTCTAAAAATAATATTATAATACAACCATGACGAAGTAATTAACGAACATGAAAATGAGATGGATTTTATGCGGATGATTGGATGAATTTATGAACATCTTTGATTTTATGAACATCAGATATACTAAATTGGTATTGCCATAATAATAAAATCTAATGATCCACATTATAAACTATAATGAAATCTAACGAATCCACCTTTATAACACATACATATCTGTTATGTATTATATTGTTATTTATAAATTAAATATTATTCTAATGTCACTTGTATATTATAGAGGTGTAATAATTGATTGATTTGTGAAATAGGAGCATTAAATATTAAAAATTAACATCCGAATTTTTTGTCCGAATTTTTTTTAGACAAAAGAATAATTCCCTAACCGATCTGAATTTGAATTTTATTTTAAGTCTGCTTTTTTGACTGCATTATTGACCGAATTCTTAAATTATCAAAACAACTTATTCCAATCTATTCTCCTTCCGAATAATTCCCGAATCCGAGTTAAATAACTATAGCCTCTGATAATCTGCATGATTTTCTATAGCTTTGTTTATCATTTTTATTTAATGTAGAACGAACTGCGTCATGGTATCCCATTATATTTTGTTTTGATCCTTGATGGTTAAGATCGTAGGAGCTCTCTTTATCTGTTCCTTTATAAATTCAATTCTTCTTTATGAAGGTCTTACATTTATTTCCAATGAGCACCTGATGGTGCATTATTATTTTTTTTTCCAAATAAAAAGGTAATAGAAATTGTATTAGTGAGATAAAAAAGAGAGCAACCTTAAACTCAGTTGCTATACAAAGCTTCATGCTACCAGGGCCCTCTACAACAAGTGCACAAATAACTCCCCTTAAAACGAAGACATATCAATCCCTCCCCACCATTGCTACTCATTTACAAAATCAGACCACCTATTCCATATAGCAAATGTGTAAGTCCTGGAAAAATCTGGAACAATCAAAACCCAACTAGAAAGCATCCACTTGACTTTAGATGCAGTCTTGTCGGCCAGTTCCTCCTTTGTAAAAAACGTCTTGGTGTTCCTCTGAGAATCGATTCAGGAACTGATGGACTGAATTCAGGCTGTAAACAAACTTCACTACTTCAGATCAGCAAGCAGATCAGTAAAAAAAATATGCTGAACAGGAAGCAATTAAACAGAATCTGATGGCAGCAGAAAATAGAAAAAGAACTTCAGATCTATGTAAAACCGAGAGCCAATAGGATTCCAAACTGAAATCGGTGTGCAGGATTTAATACTTAACAGAAAACAGAAATCGAATGCATGTAACAAAGAGGAATTAAAACCAGAAACTGCAATTGATTTATGGATGCAACTAGGCCGAAATTGAATCTGAGAAAATCTCTTGGGCAAGTGGAAAACTGCAGGTTACTTGTTCAAATGGAGAAGAAGTAAATGTGCATCTGAGAAAATCTCTTGGGCATCAATTTTTATCGTTTTTAATAAGGGAAAATATCTGCCACACCCCCTGCATTTTATCTTAATCTCACCCACCCACCGTTGTTTACCATAATATCCCTAACACCCCTTACTTTTGAAAATTTGTATCCATCAAACCCCTTCCTTTAAGATATGTCCCTTAATTGATGACATGACACCATTTTAATTTAATTAATGACATAACTACCCTTAGATATTTTCTCAAGATAAAAGGAAAGTTAGGGGCATTAAATATTAACTCTTTTTTTTTTTTTTTTTTTTTTGAAAGTATTTTCCTTTTTAACTCAGGGACCGAAGCCCTGTCTGAAGGGAAAACAGGGGCTTTGCTCCTCTGTTTTCTTTTCTTTTCTTTTTTTCCTTCTAAATCTGCTTCTACGATTTGGTATCCTTTGATTTGAGCTTGAAATCTGCTACTGAGGAAGTGTGGATTTCTCTTGCTTCCCCTTGCGAGTGCCGTAGTTGGGTGATTTATGAATTCTGAGGTGCTTTTGGGATGTGGGTCTAAAGTTTTCTTCATTTGGGGTTCTTTCTTTTCCGGATCAAGCGGTCAACTCCCATAATTTCAGCACAGATAATGCTGAAAACTGCCCGTTTCTTCAATCCAAATCCAGAAATGAGAAACCTCTCGGCCCTCTAATTCTGCAATAATCAAATTTGGATTTTGATTAGGAAAAGGCAAAGTAGAGCCACCGTCCAGTGGAACTGGAACAATATCATAACCAACCAATCTTATGTGACAGATCAATGGCTGCTTAGCTTTCCTCATTGAATTTTAGGGCATCCCTTAGATATACATGATCTCATTTCCTGTAAATGGAGCTGGACATGAATCGACTCAATCCATTTTCCCTTTAAGAGGAGCATGGATTTAACTGATGCCTAACAAGAAAAACTTGTGACAATGATAATCATACTCAATTCTAATAGCTGTGTCTGGTTCTGTGGTGGAGTTTCTGTGATGGATTCTTTGTCGGTAGTAGCAAATAGTCTAATTTAGAGTCTTGGGAAGGGGTCGAAAATTTGACTGAATGAGAATCGGTGCTGATTTCAGATGTCGCTGCTCCTTCTGGTTTAGGGTTGATTTCTGGTGCAATCGGGCTCGGTATGTGGAAGAAAAGTTTTTCTCCGTCGCCGGAGGTTAGGGAAAGAGGAAGACGTTTTAATGGGTAAAGCAGATGCGTGAAAAAAAAAAGAAAAAAAGAGTAAAGTTGAAATTATAAGGTAATTCTGAAAATAAAAAAATCTTAAAAAGAAAATATAAAAATGAAATTGAAAAGTATTAAGGGTAAAAAAGTCTTTTTAGCATCTAAACAAGGTTTGGGTGTCTTCAGGGGGTGTTAGGAATATTATCGCAAACCATGGCGGGTGAGTGAGATTAAGATAAACTATAGGGGGTGTGGTAAATATTTTCCCTTTTAATAAATATTCATGATTCAATGCATTATGATTTATATATTATATATGTATTTTATACATCTGTGAGGATGATGGCGGGAAATTGGATAATTCCTAAATGGTTAATTAATCCTCATTTTAAAATTGTTAATCATGTTCAAGTTTTCTACGCTCAATCACACAATGGAGATCGAAAGGCTTTCACCTTCGGATCTCATTCACTCACGCCAGTAGAGGGTAAAATTTGGAGTCGCCGCCTAGAGGAGGTCTAGGACATATAAATGTTGTTTCTCGCTTGGAGAAACCCTAATGACTTTATGACTCAATGGATCGGCTGACTCATCTCACCAAAGGCGGGTAAGCGCCAATTTACGAGTTGGGAAGGTGTTAGGCACCCAACTCGCTCGGTCGTTGACCGGTCTCCCTATGTCCTATCATTTCCTTTAATTTATGCATGCTTTTGGGTTATCTAGCCTATGCTACATTATACAAGAGGGATCCTAGTTTTGAATCTCTAATTCTCAATAGCTAAAGATATTACACTAATAAATTAATAGTTCTACAAATGGAAGAGAAAACGCAAGATGTGATATACAAAAATGAATACATGAGAATACAAATGAATAAATGGAAGAGTAACTAACAAAAAATAAAAAAATAAAATAAAAATGATGTACAAAGCCAAGAGAATACAAAAATATCAACAAGGTTATAACCGAGTTTGGAAAATATTCTAAACTGCCGACGTATCCCTATGCGGTGGGAATCAGGCCAAATGTAATTCGGGATGGTGTGAATAACCAGGTGTGCGAAGGTGATGCTCCCAAAGTATTGGAATGCATCCAAAGGTGAGATGCTCCTACATCGGTGGAACACATCTTGTGTGAGGTACTCCTTATCACAAGAAAGTCCCCTCGGTGAGGTTATCCTATAATACATGGAACTTACCTCGATTTGACCGTCTACGAAGCAACAACTTTCCACTACCTACGTATCTCCTCTGAGATTCAGGTCGATGTAGTTCCCATGGATTGACGAGCCATAGACACGCGTGACCAACATTCAGGAAAGGCAAACGCCTCAGCTCCCCACACGGGGGTTCATTAAATCTCACTCACATCCCATATCCGGGATACCCAAGTGGGCCGCTCGTTGGACCAACAATCCGATGCATGCATTTACCCAATCGTATATTTTTGTTAATAAATTTTTGATACAATGATTTTCCACATTCTTGGATCTAATCCTAGGGTTGGGTGGCCCTCATTCTAAATGGGCCCACAATAGGTCGGATTCTTTGGAGTCCCCTAACCAATCACATTGCGGGTAGTGTGCATCTTAACATACATCTATTACAAAATAAATATGTTAAAATAGGATACAGCACTTGGTGTGGGGATCGCATGTTGACATAATCATCGAATCTAGATTAAGCATTGATACATGTTATGATCCAAGTATAATGTAAAGCAGCTAATATAAACTAACACATGTATTACATTACTCTTGGCATTTTGATACCCTATCAAAAAATAACCTATGGTAAAAATACAAAATCATATCATCATAATCACATGGGCCGAATCAGCCCGGCACAAGCAAACCAACTTAGGTAAAGGTAAGGCCCAACTGAAACACAACCTAAGAGGACAAACAAATTAACCTAAACCTAAGCCCATTTAATCAGCCCAACCTAAACCTAAACTAGACTCCATGTTAAGTTGGGCCAAGCCCAAACAGAAGCCAAACCTAGATCTAAACCAGTCCTAAACAACTAATCCTAGATCTAGACCAAATGACCCTAACTAGACCCTATTTGGGTCAGGCTAGAATGGGCCAAAATAAACCAGACTCGATCTAGGCCTAGCAAAACCAAGACGAAACAATCCAACAAACCAAGCAAAATGCTTAACCCGAATGTGGTCCAGCTTGGACCAAACCAGACCAACCAAACCACAACCAAGTCAAACCCAAAAACCTAAGACCAAACCCATAGATACATACACAAGCCCTGAATTAGACCTAACCTGAACCTAAACAGACTAGACCTAGGCCAGATCCAGACCAGAACCAGACCCACAAAACCAGCTCCACAATGGACTAAACCAAACTAACCCTATGTGAAACAAAAAATTAAGGGACTGAAAAGAATTAAAAAAAAAATGAACTAACATGGACATCGGTCAAATGAGAGGAAATACATTGATTGCAAGGCATATTATCAAGCAAAACTGCATTGAAACCCAAACCAAATACCACCACAGATGTAAAAAGAATAGAAAAAAATTAACAACGATAAACTCAAACCAGTAAGTAAAGCATGCTCTCTGAAATCAACTACCATGTACTAAAATACCCAGATAGAAGAGAAAAGGAAGATTGAATGCCAATTTGGTTCAGTTGATAAGGAAATTTAGCTTAAAAGAATTTATGATGCTAGGAACATACCTGATTTGAGCTGGATATATTGCTTTAGATGGAGGGGATATCGCCAGCAATGTTGATAATGGCAACAACAACTGCGTCTCGTTCCCAGTTGATAGCAGCGACGATGCCCACTTCTTCATTGAAATCTCGGGCCAACACCTTCTTTCCGATTCACCTCTCTGCTCTTTTTCCTCTTTACGGACAACCTGGTCGTGATTTCTTTGTAGTCGGGCCGTTGGAATTAAATCCCATATGAGCTTTATACGGCTAGGTAGTGTGGAAAGATTGTAGGGCTCAAGGTAGAGGTGTCTCTAGATTTTTTTCAACCCCTTAAGTGGTTGACGATGGGGATATTTATAGGGTGGTAGCATGGGGTAAGTTGGTGGAGCTGAATTATTGTGTCGGTAGAGGATTATAGAGGGATGGGAGGTGGAGTGTGAGCTGTTGTGTGGGTAGCTGGAGTTAATGGACTGTTGGAGCTTGTCGGTGGTAGAGGATAAGGTGGTATGGACTGATTTTTAAAGAGGGATGGGAGGAGTGGTCGGTGGTTGGGTTTTAATGAAGTATGGGAGAGAATATGGAGGTGGCAGCACCTCCATTTTCCCCTCCACCAATTTCTCTCTCCTTCTCTCTTATTCTCTCTCTTTCCCCTCTTTTTCTCTTCTCTTCTCTTCTCTTCTCTTCTCTCTCTTCAGGTCCTTTCTCCCTTGTTGATTTCCAACAAAAATCCCCTGGTTTATATATATATATATATATAAAGAACATGCACATGGGTTGAACTAATTCGGTCCGGACTAGTCCGAGCTGGGCCAAGTAAGACTAGTCGAGGTTGACTCGGTTGGGCCAACACTGGGTTGACTAAGTTTTCTCTCTATCATTTTATGAGCCATTTCGGCTTGTAGTGAAATCTTTTAACGGCCTCAGTCTTGGATTTTCCAAGTCCACTTTGAAGGGCACAAAAAAGGAAGAATAATGGTGCTTGAATTACCAGATTTGGACATCGGATGAGCAAGATATGAAGGATTGAAGTTTTGACGATTATCCAGCTGGAAACTTTGCATGGGACCCGCTGGCTTTTAAGCATTCCACGAAATACGTGAAAACTCGTCTTCGATTTTGACTGTAGGGCTCATGTGTGTGGGGTGTCAGTTTCAACCCTTTGAGGTTAGTTCCATTGTTGCGGAATAATCTCCTTAAACGGTTCCGCAAAATGCGTAAAAACTCGTCTTCGATTCTGACTTTGGGGCTCGCTTGTGCGGGGTGTAAGTTTCGCCTTTGAGGTTAGTTTTGTTGCGGAATAATCTCCCTGAGCGGTTTTGCCAAATGCGTGAAAACTCATCTTCGATTCTGACTTTGGGGCTCGCGTATGCGGGGTGTCAGTTTTGCCTTTGAGGATAGATCCGTTGTTGTGGAATAATCTCTCTGAGTGGGTCCACGAAATGCTTGAAAGCTCGTCTTCGATCCTGACTTTGGGGTTCGCGTGTGTGGGGGTCATTTTGGCCTTTGAGGTTAGTTCTGTTATTGCAGAATAAACTCCTTGAGCGGTTGTTAGTTGGATAATTGTCAAAACTTTAATCCTTTGTATCTTGCTCATCCGATGTATAAATCCGGTGGTTCAGGCGCTATTATTCTTTATTTTTGGTGCCTTTCAAAGTGGACATGGAAAATCCGGGATAAAGGCCGTCAAAAGATTCCATGCATAGTTGCAAGCCAAAATGACTCATAAAATGATAGAGAGAGAAAACTTAGTTAATCTAGCTCAACCTAAGTCAGTCTTAGCCCAACCGAGTCAACCTCGACTAGTTTTACTTGACCGCTCGGACTAGTCAGGACCGAATCGGTTCAACCCATGTGCATGTTATATATATAAATTGGTGCTTACCTGCCTTTGGTGGGATGAGTGAGGCTATCCATTGAGTCATAGAGTCATTAGAGTTTCTCCAAGCAAGAAACAACATTTATAGGTCTTAGACCTCATCTAGGTGGCGACTCTTAATTTTACATTCCGTTAGTGTGAGTGGATGAGATCCGAAGGTGAAAGCCTTTCGATCTCCATTGTGTGATTGAGCGAAGAAAACTTGAATATGTTTAACAGTTTAAAAATGAGGATTAATTAACCATTTAGGAATTATCCCAATTTCCCGCCATCGTCCTCACAGTGGCGACTCCTCTAGGGATGGGAAAAATGAGGTGCTGACAACATCCAGTAAAGATACTACAAATGGCATGAATTATAAAAAAGGCGTGATACTATAAGACGCTGGTCGCCTTGTCTACTTGAAACCCACTTGGATGCTTAGGCGGCGCCTTAACAACTATGGGTTTACCTGTCCTTTCAGTCCCATTGGGCATGCCATTTTGCAAAACTGGGCTTATATAGGTGTTAAACTACACTGCAGTCCACGCAGTGGGACCTACTCACAGTCCTCATCGTGTGGGACTCTCTGACCTGAACTGTTAGTGTAGGACTCTTTGGCTAGAGTTGTTGAGTTGGAATAGGACTTTCTAGTCCTATTGCGTTTACAGTTTCTTATAGTCCTATTGTAATTAGATCTCCTATTAGTATTTGGACTCTTAATTAATTTATTAGTTTGCGTTATTAGTTTCATTTACTAATAGGCTTGTTAGTTTCCTTTTCCTATTTGGAGTTTACTTTGTTTTTAGTTTGTGAATAGGACTTTGACTTGTAGAGTCTTGGATCTTATCTAATAGTTGTTTTCTATTTTCTATAAATGCAAGTTACAAGGAGAGAAGCACACACATTGATATACTCTCTCTTTCCTTTACACACATCAATTCTCTCCGTCTTTTCTTATTTTTCTATTTTGTTACAATAGGAAATCTTGTAGACATGCCTGTCTAGGAGATGCCTTCCGAATGAGTATCCAAGTTCAGATGTAACACTGTTCTAATCACCCCGCTCAAATTGGTTGGAAAATAGTCTTATGGAGGCCACGAGATTAATCTGGTCTTATGGACCTTGTTTAATTCTCACTAAGTCAGAGGTGATTTGACTCTCTTGAATTTTCCCCCTTATTTTTGAGGTTTGGTTTCCAGAATTCTTTCCTATTTGATGCCTTTAATTCATTTGAGTTCAAATTTTTTTCATTTTGGTCCTAGTAAGAGTGGGATTTTGTTTCCTTATCGTAGTGGGATTGGGATTTCTAATCATATTTGAATTAAGTTTCTTTTTCTTGCATTAACTATGCAGCTTGTCATGAGTGACCCCAAGGGATAGCCTAGTTGGTAAAGACCAACACCTCAAGGTTAAGAGGGTCATGAGTTCAATTCTCCTTGGGGCCAAGCTACCAAAAAAAAAAAAAAAAAAAAAATAACACTATGCAACTTGTTGGCTTCTCAACCCTTTTCATTTATCAACCCATTATATTCCATTCTCAAATTACTCCATAATCCAATTAATATTAATGTATAAATGGCCTTCCGTCTTCGTTACTGTCATATACTTTTTTTTGCAAGCTAACTGATGCAGGCCGGGATCCGTGGGATTGAAATCTTCTTGGGATTTAATTTTAATTGGGATATATTTGTAATCTTTTATATTTTGGAAAATTTAATCACTTTGCTAGGATTTTATTTATATTTAATTTTTTATTAGAGACGTGGGTATTTGTTCCCTTTATTAGAGACTGGTTAGTTATTGTGTGGGCCATAGTTGGTTTTATTTAATTAGTTTTAATTGTAATAGGAAAGGGATCAGTTTACGTTTTAGGTAGTTTCACTTTTTATTTATTTAAGTTTTAGTTGCATTAGGAAGGTGGATCTATCCACATTTTAATTAGTTTCTTTTTACGTTTTATTTGTTTTATCTTGTGGGCCCCACTTGTAAGCCTTATAGGCAGATCTCTTTATTAAATTTCATTATGCAGAATTGAAGAAGAAAACAGAAGCTCGACTGAGCTCTATCCTGTAAGTCTTTCTCATGGTCTCCCCTCTTTCTCCTTTCTTTTTTCTCTTTCTCGGCTCCCCCTTTATCTCTAGGCATCATCTTCCCCCTCCCCTTCTTGTTTCTCTCTTCCTCAATTTCTCCTTTCCCATCCCTTTCCCTTTCCTGTTGGTGGTTTCCTCGATTCCCATTTTCCTCTATAACTCACTATTAGCTATCCCCTCTCCTTTCCTTTGGTTACACTTCCCTTTCTCTTTTGGTGATACCTCTCTCTTCCTATCCCTTTTCCATCCCTGAGTGTTCCATTCTTTTCCCTTCTGGAATGCCGTCCGCATTACAAACCATATCCAAATTTTTAGTCCAGTGAAAAGTCTTATCCGAGCTTTCAGTGCAGTCTGTTCCTTTCTGTTAATCATGAAGCAGTCTTGCTATATCTTGGAAAAATTTTCACTGATGTTCCCCGTTGGGAAGGAGAGAGACCTTTAGAACTCCCGTACCTCAGGAAACCTGGAATTCTTTTTTTTTTGGGGGGGTCTTTGTTGAGAATTTTTTGTTGTTGAAGGTTGTTTCTATGTACCATGACTCCATGAGGGTACATTATTATTATTATTATTATTTTTGGATGAATGTGGGTACATTATTTTATGTGTTAGTGACAATTAGTATGGTGGTATTTAGTGTTTAGATTTAGTTATGGTGATGTTTAGTAGGTTTGTACTTCAGTTGCTTTAGTTTCCTTCATGTTTAAGGTCGGCTACATACTTTAGCCGACCAGCTTTACTTTAATTTCTTAGTTGGTTATTAAGTGAGGGTTACTATATAATTTAAGTTCTTTTAGACATTAATAAAAGCAGGCCATGGGAGGGAAGAGAGAACGGATCAATATTCTCTCTCTCCCTCTCAGTCCCCCTCCTTTCTTTCTTCCTATTTTGTCAGTCTTTAATCCTTGTTGACGTGTTCTATGTAACCAACGACATAGCACTATGCTATGTTGTTGGGGGTGTTTTGGGTACATTGGTATTTATGTTTTTAGTTTTACTTTATCTTGTTAGGTTGAAGGTTATTATTGTAATTTTGTCTTTACTTCATTATAAATAAAGGTGTGTGGGGAGAGGATCATAACTCTCTTCCATTCTTTTCCAAATTACCACATGGTATCAAAGCCTATCTAGGCTCACCGTCTCCTTTCTCCTCTCTTCTCATCTCTTCTTTTCTTTGTGTTTTTATTCTTCTAAGACTACCCTACCGCCATCCATACCAGAATCCTCCCTGCTGATATCGATAACCAGACCTCATCAATCCCTTCCGCCATCGAGATTTCTTTTCCAGACCCATCAATCCCTTCCGCGATAACCTACTGATTCTTGAGATTCTCAGAACCTGATTATCGAGATTCCCTTTCAGTCCATTCATCTCTTCCGCCAAAACCTGTTGATTATCAATATCGCCATAATCAGATCCTCAACTGGTTACCGCCATCAAAATCCCTACTGTGGTTACCGCCATAACCAGATCCATCTCTTCTGCCAAAACCTGCTGATCATCGATATCGCCATAACCAGATCCTCAACTGGTTACCGCCATTGAAATCCCTACTGGTTACCGCCATAACCAGATCCTAAACCTACTGCTCATCGATTTTTTTTTGATCCTCTGCTTTTTCTTATGAACTAAATATCTCCAGAAACCTTTTTTTTTTTTCATCTATTGTCGTGTATCCCTGATGGCAAAGAGGGTTCAAAGCAAGTCAAATTAACAAGCCCTCTTTGCTACAGGATCTTAATTCAGTCCAATACAAAAAATCTGCAGAGAAAAGTAATGAAAAAACCCACTTATCTTGAAATCTAACCGTCAGAATTAGATGAAACTTGGTATGGATGACCTTTGTAATGATTGTGAACACCTTCTGAAGTTTGGAGAGGATCTGAAAAGAACTATAGGAGTTATGAGTCTCGAAAGCCTGCTGTACCTGTTTCCACCAAGCTTGGATAGCCCAGATTTAATGTTGCCTGCTGATTGCACTTCACTTTCTCTAGTTTGTGTTGGGTGAAACAATAACATATCAGATCATAGATAGAAAGCAAGCAAAAGAATCAAGAGGGAATGGAATCTGGTTGAGTCTCACAACCGTAGGAGACTCAACCAGAAAATAAGAATTTAACTCTTCTTTTTTCTGGAAAATCTCTCTCTACTGCAGTCAGTTTGCATTCTCTTTATTTATAGCTTTGAAACATTACAAATAAAATAGGAAAGAACGAAATTTAGTAAAACCAACCTTCCTTTATAATTTAGGAAGACTCTAAAACAATAAAAATAGGAAAGTTTCTAAAAACTGGAATTAGGAAACTAGATTTTAGGCAAGTCTTAGTCTCCAAGCAACTAAGACTTGTAAACTAACTAGCTTAATTTTTAGGAAACTAAACAATGGAAATAAATAAACTGAAAATTAGGAAACTAATAAAAAGAGTCATAATTAATGCGTGAACAGTGTTCACGTGAACAGTACTGCGTGAACAGTGTTCACGTGAACAGTGTGGGTTGGGCCCATGTTGACACATCCTTGGGCTGATCCACTACTGGCTGGTCCTTGGACTGCATCAACTCCCCCCCACTTAAAAGAACTCGGCCACGAGTTTTGTAATGGTGAAGAATGACTACGAGAGGGGTCGGTAGGCGGCATCCGTGATCTTGAAACTTAAACTGTGCTTGCGACGTTGGAAGAAAATCCATCACTTTGGGTCCACTTTCTTCAAGATATTTAGAAGGTATTACGAAATCAACATGCTCAACATCTTGAGGAAAGTCAAATGGAATCGTGGTATCCATGGGGACGATCTTATTCAATTCTTTGTCTTCCGCAATTTTCTCTATAACACCGTGGTCTTCATCAGAACTGTGGTCACTATTGTCAATCCATAGAGCTTTAGTAAAGGCATCAAAATTATCCACATCTACTTTTGAGGCAATCAAGACCATACTGGTGATTATATGGATTCTATATGAATCCTCACTATCATCCATGACATCCGTATTAGGAACGATGTCGCCACTTTGCGGTTCACATACCCTGTATCCGGGTTGGCCTCGATTGCAGAACTAAGGAGTTTACCTTTAATTTTTGTGGACAATCTCTAGCAAAGTGACCATATGCATTGCGGTGATAGCATTGCACATCCATGCGCTACCATGGGGTTTTACCTTTATCCGTCGTTGGAGTAGCATGAGATGTAGTCCCTATGGCTTTCTTGTTTGGTGTAGGGTGCTTCAATTCATAAGAACCGGAGGTGGGCTTTGGTGTTGACTTCAAAGGTCATCGGCTTGGAAAGCTTTATCAACACGATCGTTAAAACTAACAATATCAACCATTCCCATTTTTCTCTAATTTCGGGTCGCAGCCCCAAACGGAACCGAGATATCATTTGATCATCATTGTCTCGTGAACCTGACCGTGCACACAATTGGTCAAACTGATAGACATAATCTTCCATACTCATAGTGCCTTGTCGAAGATTATTCAGCTGGTCATGCAACCTTCTTTGGACAAATCGTGGCAAATATTTTTCTTTCAATTCTTCCTTCATCTCCTCCCAAGTAGTGGGTTCTCTACGACTCCTCATGAGACTATATTCATAGTTACGCCACCAGTCACGAGCACCCCCACTAGTTTGGAGCGGGCCAATTGTGCTTTCGAGGTTCGGGAAGGCTAAACCAATCAAAGTAGTCATCTAAGGCATTCAGCCAATCTTGAAAGGCTTCAGGTCTTGTCTCC
The DNA here is from genome assembly GCA_028583415.1 of Protea cynaroides. Classification (NCBI taxonomy): domain Eukaryota; kingdom Viridiplantae; phylum Streptophyta; class Magnoliopsida; order Proteales; family Proteaceae; genus Protea; species Protea cynaroides. The sequence continues at coordinate 94,322,352 of CM053271.1, forward strand.
CATGAAACTCCTTGAGGTCCATCCGCTTTATAGGTTTGGTAACGGTAGGTTCATCATAGTTGTCATAGGGTGGGTTGTGGTATTCCTCTCTAGGGACTCTTTGAGGAGCCCTAAGAATACGTCTTGGCATTAGGTTGGCATTAAGGGCTTCCCTTCTAGGGGCTTCCACTCTAGCAGGCCTAGGATGATTTAGCTCCTCCAAATTACTCATTCTCCCATCCATGCTATCTAACTTGGCATCCATTTTGGTCAATCGTTGGAGAACCAGATTAACAAGGTCATTGGGATTGTTGGATTGATTAGAGAGTTAGAACTCTCCTCAGCCATGCTCGATACCATTGTGGCAAAGAGGGTTCAAAGCAAGTCAAATTAACAAGCCCTCTTTGCTACAGGGATCTTAATTCAGTCCAATACAAAAATCTGCAGAGAAAAGTAATGAAAAACCCACTTATCTTGAAATCTAACCGTCGAATTAGATGAAACTTGGTTGGATGACCTTTGTAATGATTGTGAACACCTTCCGAAGTTTGGAGAGGATCTGAAAAGAACTATAGGAGTTATGAGTCTCGAAAGCCTGCTGTACCTGTTTCCACCAAGCTTGGTAGCCCAGATTTAATGTTGCCTCTGATTGCACTTCACTTTCTCTAGTTTGTGTTGGGTGAAACAATAGCATATCAGATCATAGATAGAAAGCAAGCAAAAGAATCAAGAGGGAATGGAATCTGGTTGAGTCTCACAACCGTAGGAGACTCAACCAGAAAATAAGAATTTAACTCTTCTTTTTTCTGGAAAATCTCTCTCTACTGCAGTCAGTTTGCATTCTCTTTATTTATAGCTTTGAAACATTACAAATAAAATAGGAAAGAACGAAATTTAGTAAAACCAACCTTCCTTTATAATTTAGGAAGACTCTAAAACAATAAAAATAGGAAAGTTTCTAAAAACTGGAATTAGGAAACTAGATTTTAGGCAAGTCTTAGTCTCCAAGCAACTAAGACTTGTAAACTAACTAGCTTAATTTTTAGGAAACTAAACAATGGAAATAAATAAACTGAAAATTAGGAAACTAATAAAAAGAGTCATAATTAATGTTGTTGGTACTGTTCACGTGAACAGTACCGCGTGAACAGTGTTCACGTGAACAGTACTGCGTGAACAGTGTTCACGTGAACAGTGTGGGTTGGGCCCATGTTGACACATCCTTGGGCTGATCCACTACTGGCTGGTCCTTGGACTGCATCAATCCCCTTCTCGTTGGATGTGTTTTGAAGAGATCACACAATTAGCCAACCTCGAATCTTCCCTGGTTGTTTGAAAATTGAAAATTGCTGCATATGTGTCTCTCGTTCCCATAAGACTGATACACGGCATCTCAGTTAAAGGTATTTTACATTGCTAAGCACTTATTTACATGGCTGATTACTCTGAAGTTGTTTCCCCTAATATGGAGAACCTCAAGATTGAATTTACCTCTATTTTCCTTAACCTAATTAAGTTGGATGGGGCCAACTATTTGATATGGTCTAAAACAGCACAGATGGCAATCTCTGTAAGAAGCCTACTGGGTTATATTAATAGTAAAAAGAAGGCACCTGTCCTTACAGATGTACTTTATGATAAGTGGGCATTTGAAAATTCAATTGTGATGGCCTATTTGATTGGTTCAATGGACCCTAAAATTGGTTGAGGTTATGTTTTGTTATCTGATGCTACAGAGATGTGGAAGGCTGCCAAGGAGATTTATTCCTAGGTTGGAATCTACTTCTTGATTTATGACCTCCATGTGAAGATTGGTGCCACTAAGCAATGGGATATTACTGTGTCCCAATATTACTTTGAGCTCCGCAGCCTGTGGCAAGAATTGGACTACTATGACACCTTTACTGCTGCATGTTCGGCTGATGCTACTGCAAGGAAGAGTGCCAAAGATAAACTTAGAGTGTATAATTTTTTGGTTGGACTAAATGTTGAGTTTGATCAGATTCGTGTTCATGTCCTCAGGAGAGAGCCATTTCCATCTTTAGAGCAGGCTTATGCCTTGGTTCAGTCTGAAGATATGCGCCGTACATCCATGATGCCTCCTCTTCAAGTAGAGCAGTCAGCTCTCCAGACTATCCAGCTCGGTGGTCCTACCGTCTCCAAACCAGTTCGTTGTGAATATTGTGGGAAGGACCGACATACTAAAGAGACTTGCTAGAAATTTCATGGCAAACCGGCTGATTTTGAGGCCAAAAGGCGTGAAATGAGAGATTGCAGCGAAACAAGAACTTTAGAGCACTACAGGCCAATCAGATAAAAACTTGCATTCCTATTGGTACTTTACCCACACTATCAACAGAAGAACTTCAGGCTCTCAAGAATCTCTTAAGGCCATCCGCTATAGCCCAAGCCGCTTCTCCACCGACATCTGCCACTCCAGGTTCTTACTTTGTACAATCAGGTATTCCTCATGTTGGTCTGTGTGCCTCTTCTGTCTCCCATAGATTATGGACACTGGAGCAACAGACTATATGACTAGTTCAAGAAATTTGTTCTTTCAGTACTCTCCCTCTTCTGGGAAGGATACTGTCCGAGTAACAGATGGGTCTCTTTCTACTATATCTGGAACGGGCTCCATTAGCTGCTCTTTTACTCTTACTTTACAGTCAGTTCTTCATATACCTAGTTTTTCTACGAATTTGCTTTCTATTAGTAGCCTAACTAAATCCCTTAACTGTAAAGTAACCTTTTTCCCTTCTTTGTGTGTAATTCAGGATCTGGAGAGCGGGAAGACGATTGGAGATGGTAGATTGCATGGTGGTCTTTAACTTGCTTGTAGATGGTCCTTCAGCATCACATCCTTTACCTTTGCCTACTACACATCACCTCTATTCGGTTGTGAGCACATTACAACAGTGGCATTGCCATCTTGGTCACCCTTCTCCTGGTGTTTTTTTCCCATTTGTTTCCTTCTCTTTCCAAGCAATGTAATAAAAACGAATTATTATGTGAAGCTTGTATTCTGGTTAAGCAAGCTCGTACAACTTATTTACCCACCCTTAATAGAGACAATAGTATGTTTGATGTGATTCATTTTGATGTTTGGGGTCCTGCTAGGGCAACCTCTGTCTTAGGCCCAAGGAATCAAGTATCGACATGATACGTACCGTATCGGCCGATACGTATCGGTATCGACGGTAGTCGATATGATACCCCTCGATTCGTCTCTCAATTTTTAAAAAAAACATAGTATCGAGCGTATCCTAGCGTATCGAGCCGATACCGATACGCCTCGATACATTCGATACACTTTAAATATGGTTTTTTTTAAAAAAAAAAAAAAAAAACCTGTATCGACCTGTATCTAACCGTATCGGTTCGATACAGGTCGATACAACCTTTTAGTATCGAGCAGTATCGACTCTCTGCAGAAACGTCATTTTTCTAAGAAGCCGATGTCCATTTGAGCTTGTTCCTCCTCTGCAACTTCATTTTCTTCCAAAAAAACTTAGGGCTTTGATTCTTAGCCTTAAAATGACTGGAATGGTAGCAAGAAACTTGGTTTTTGTGAAGATTAGAGCTTGAAATCATCTCTTCAAGCTCCAAGGGTGGAAATCAGTGAAGGTATGAATTTCAACTTCATTTTTTTTCAAAATAAATCGATTTTTATGCTGTTTCTTCACATGAATCAGTGAAGTATAGTTATATTTGGTGAATGCATGCTACATACATGGATTTGAACACTAATTTGAGGTTTGATTTGAGAATTTTTTTGAAGAACAGTACAAATTTCGAAATTTTTTTTTTCCAAAAATGAATCATTTGGTCTTGTACTACTTGTATAAGATGTGTAGACCACTGATCTACCATCTTTGCTGCTCAATGGTAATTTTCGAGCTTTTTTTTTTTTTGGGTTAAAAAATTAAATATATATAAATATATTACCTCTCAGCTCTTTCTCTCTGCTCTCTCTTTGCTCTCTACTCCCTCTTTCTCTCTGCTCTCTGCTCTCTGCTCTGCTCTTTGTTCTCTCCTCTATCTGTGTGGTAATTTTCGAGTATTTTTTTTTGTTAAAATATTAGATATATAAATATAATACTTCTCATCTCTCTTTCTGCTCTTTGCTCTCTCTCTTTACCCTCTCTCTCTGCTCCCTGCTCTCTCTTTCTGCTCTCTTTCTTTCTGCTTTCTGCTCTTTCTCTCTCTCTCTGCCCTCTCTCTGCTCTCTGTTCTTTGTGCTCTCAATTTCTCTTTTTTATTAAATCAATTGTTTTATCAATTGCTGCCCAGGTATGTTGTTTCTTTCCCCTATCACCATTTAGTTGTTAACCAAAAAAAAAAAAAAATCACCATTTAGTTCAAAAAAATAAAATAAAATAAATATACCTTGGTGAAAATGATATATTCATATCAGGTACCCATATCAGATTCCTTTCTTAATTAGTGTCAGGATTCCATCTTTAATTTCAGTTTGATGAATCCCATCTAATGGGACCAATCCCATGTCCAATCAAATCAAATCCCATTTTATTTGGTTGGGTCCCACTGTGATGGACTATTCTAGAATTTGTTATGATATTTATTTTTAGACTACTTTCAATAATACCCTAATTTGGGCAGAATGGTTCTGCTTATGTACTAGAAAAAATCTAAGGTATAAAACTGATAGATTACATTTTCATTTTGCTGCATGTGTTTGTTGCCCTTGGATTCTAGTGTTAGTTGTTGTTTCATTAGAATTCTTACTTCAATTCAATTCTCATCTTAGATGTCACATCATTGCTTGTAAAATTTAAATCATCCATCATATGATTCATATCATCGAAAACAATCCAATTATTTTTTTAAATGAAAATAGTTTGTTAGGTTTGACATTTTATTTTAATCTTGTATGCTGTATTACACGTGTGATGTGTAAGAATATGGAGAACAAAGACGTGGGTTGGTTGTATTGCATCAAAATCAACGACAATAGATTGACGACAAAGTGCAATTTCTGTGGCACTGAACATCATGGTGGTGGGGTGACACGACAAAAACAACACATGGCGGGGGGTTTTGCCAATGTCAAGAAGTGCTCAAAATGTCCAGTGGAGGTAAGCAGGGCAATGACAAAGCACTTAGCTGAAGGAAAAGCAAAAGGAAAACAGAGGAAGGATGATGCAGAGAGAATAACAGAAAACCTTATGGAGGATGAGGGTCACTTAAATTTAGAGGATTATGAGGGATCTGATATGGAAGCTGAAGATGAGATTTAGTAAGTGGTTAGGAGCTCAAGGCATGAGGCAGCGGAGAAACGTTGGAATGAAGACAAGTTTAGAAGGTCTATGTCTCAGGGTGTTGGTGGTAGTGGTGCTGGTGGTAGTGGGACACAAAGAAGCGGGGCAAGCAACTAGCTTCATTGAGTAAATCCAGTAGTGTAAGAGGTATGTTTGATCGAATGAGAGGCAAGAGGAAAAAAAGCCTAGATCATGACATGACTCCTTCAATGCCCTTCAAACCAAGAGATGCAGGGCAACAAAGGATAGATGAGTCAATGCATTCTAAGTCCATGGGTGAGAGAATGGGAAAGTCTATCGCTAGATGGTTCCATAGTGCATTTATCCCATCACACAAGGCCAAAAATCCCTATTTTAAGGCAATGGCGAAGGAGATACAGTGCTGTGGACCTGGTGTGACGGCCCCCACAGCTTATCAGATTGGTGGCCCTTACTTGGATGCCATAGTGGGTAAAGTGAATGATTATATGTGATGGTTGGAGTGGGCCCACAAGATTATCCATCATCAACTTTCTTGTCTACTGTGATGGGCGTTCCATCTTCCTCAAGTTAGTGGATGCATCCGCTCACGTGAAAGATGCACAATATATCTTTAAACTGATGGATGAAGTTGTTGAGGAAGTTGGGGAGGAAAATGTAGTTCAGATTGTTACCGATAATGCTACTAATTACAAAAGAGCCGGACTAACCCTTATGCTGAAGAGGCAACACTTATTTTGGACACCTTGTGCCACACTGTATTGACTTAATGTTTAAAGATGTTGGAGAGTTGCCCAATGGGGCTAAGGTGGTTGGTCAAGCGAGGACGGTAACAAATTTTATTTACAATCACAGTTGGGTGTTGGCTTTAATAAGGAAGCACACATAAGGGGACTTGATAAGGCCTGGAGCAACAAGGTTTGCAACCAGCTATGTTGCCTTGGACAGCCTTGAGCAGCGAAAGGCAGGTTTACTCCAAATGATAACTAGTGGAGAATGGTTGTTGAGTACATATCATGCAACCAAGATAGGGACTGAGGTGACAAAAATCCTTATGTCAACAAAATTTTGGAAGAAGGTTGATGAAATAACTCAGATTATGAAGCCCCTATTTGTTCTATTTAAGTAGGTTGATGGTGATAAGGAGCGAACAATGGGGATGTTGGTCTATGCATTACAGATGATAAGATATAAGTTAAATGAATGGAACCCATCATCCAAGAAAAAATATTTGAAGATTATAGAGAACCGATGGGAAGGAATGTTGTTACAAGACATTCATATGGCAGGTACTTTGGTTTCGATTAGTTTTAGACTATTGCTTTTTATATTTATCAGTTAGGATTTGAATTATAAATTTTTAATGTTTCTTACATCTGGATGTGTATCATATTACTTAAACCCGGATCAACAATATTCAAACTCTGGATTGGGGTATGAGTTGAAATATATAGAAGCTGTTAGAAAAGTTATCAATAGAATGAAGCTAGATACAAATAATGCCTTGTTGGCCACAGAACAGGTAATAAAAACCATTTTTGTTTTCCATAAATGTTAGTTGCACAAACCCTTTATGATTAGCTAAAGTTATTTAACTACTGTAGATTAAAATTTTTCGTGAATACCAGAGAGAATTTGGTGATCGGGTTGCTAAGGCTGCTGCATTCAAGATGACTCCTGGTAAGTTAAACAATGGACATATTATTTTTGTCTTAACTGATTGGTGTCTTATTTAACTAATTAGTGGCTGATTGAAAATATTGTTTTTTGTGCAGCTGATTGGTGGCTTAACTATGGCACAAGTGCTCCACACTTGAGGAGGATTGCAATTCGGATTTTGTCCAAATGGCCTCCTTAAGTGGTTGTGAAAGGAACTGAAGCACTTTTGGGCTTATACATACTAAACCACGCAACTGCCTCAGCCATCAAAAACTTCAGAAGCTGGTCTACTTGCACTACAACATGAGGTTGATGAAAAAATTTATGAAATTGGAGCGGCCAAATGAGACATAAGCCTACATTGACCCACTTGACATGACCCATGCGCTTGATGAGGATGACCTAGTTAGAGCATGGGTGGAGGACATCGACAGAGCATTTGTGATGGATGAGATTGCTGAGGATAGACAATCTACTAGACCTGATCCTTTAATAGATGACATCATTCGTCAACTAAATGAAGAGGACGAAACACAACCACCATCACAAACACAAGATCAAGTCCAAAGTGAGAGTACATCGTCCCCCTCTGATGGTGATGCCAGAAGGACGAGGTCAGGTGCTAAATATGGAGGCATTATTTTTGAGGAGAGTGGTGATGATGATGATGATGATGACGATGGTGGTTGTGGTGGTGGGGTCAGTGGTAGAAGTGATGCTGGTGGTAGTGGTGGTGGTATGCAATCATATGATCCGGTGCACTTTACAGAGGAGGTAGGATATACTCATACAACTCAAGACGATGATCATGGTGGTCACTTACAACAAAGGAGTTATAGCCAAAAGGGGAAAGGGAAGGGGAAGGGGAAGGGTAGGCAGCAATTCCATGATGATGATACTAATATGATTACATATGAAATGAAGTCAGTGAGCATGAGTTATGCTGTAGACAATGGAGCAAGAATGGTGAACATCGACGCTGGTACTACATCACATGGAAGTTAAACTGAGACATTGTGGGTCCCAAACGAGAATGTCGATTTCAGAAGAGTATACACGTTTCTACTACCAGTTTACTACTTTCTATAATCAACATATGGATTGGTTTACCTACTGTACATGGATAAGAGATACATTCCAAATAATATTGGTTGCACCTCTTCCTCCCCAATATGAGTCAAAGTTCGATCGGGGCCGTCACTCGACATGGAATTAGCTGAGTAATTTACATGTAAGAAATACTTTCCTTCTTAATGTTGTTAATTATAGATTTATTGTGTTTTTATGCTTTAAAAATGTATTCTGTATGATTCTTAATCATTTCTGTACATATCCTGCCCCATAATCATGTGTGTCTATGACGTAAGAAACATTTTCTTTCTCAATGTTGCTAATTATATTGTTTTTTTGCTTTAAAATTGTGTTTTGTATGTTCCGTAATCATTTTTGTGCGTATCTTGCCCCGTATCCATGCGTATCCGTGCGTATCCACGATACGATACGATACGTCTCTTAATTTCAGCTGATCGATACGGTACCGATACACGATACTTGATTCCTTGCTTAGGCCATAGATGGTTTTTCACCTTTATTGATTGTCATGCTAGGACTACTTGGGTCTACCTTATGCATCAATTGGTAAAATGATACAGACTCAGTTTCAGACTCAAATAAAAGTACTCCGTAGTAACAATGGGTGAGAGTATCTTGATGGGCATTTTCATTGATATCTATCTGATCATGGGATCATACATCAAACGAGTTGCGTTGACACCCCAACTTAGAATGGGGTGGCCGAGAAAAAGAATTGACATTTCCTTGAAATTGCTAGGGCTCTTATGTTTGAAGGTAATGTTCCAGCAAAATTTTGGAGTGATGCTGTCCTTACAGCAACCTCTCTCATCAACAAGTTGCCATCACAAGTACTCAACCACAAGGCTCCTTTGGACCTATTAATTGGTGATCATTCCTTTGCTCTCCCACCAAAGGTATTTGGTTGTCTGTTATGCTCGCAACCATCACTCTCCTAGCAAGCTTGATCCTGGGCCGTTCGTTGCATATTTCTTGGTTATCCTGCTACACAAAAAGGGTATAAATGCTACCATCCTCCGAGTCGACGAACTTTTATCTCCAAGGCTATACTCTTCCATGAAGACATGATGTACTATCAGTCACATCTTCAAGGGGAGACAGAGGTAGTTGATTTTGAAGATTGCCTTTGATTATACCGACAGAGATGGAGACAGACAGAGTACAAGTAAGAAGTACAGAAATACCGCCTGCACCTAATACTACAGAGATACTGCCTGCTTCACCTATACCTGCTGCTAAGCCTCTGCAAGTTTATAGCCGTGTCAGAAGCAAACAAGGAAGGACCTTTACCATCAACGCAATTTCACATGTCCCTTCGTCAGCCCAGGATCCAGAGACTGAGTAACCCCTTGGTAAGGACATTCCTTCCTCTGATTCTGATTCTGACCTCCCTATTGCCATTCGCAAAGGTACTCGAATTTGCACTCTTCATCCAATTTCTAATTACGTCTCATATGATTCTCTATCTCCTTCTTTCCATGTAATTGTGTCCTCTTTTTTTTTTTTGTGTCTATTCCTCAGAAATGGCAAGATGCAATTTTGGATGAGCGGTGGAAAGCTGCAATGATGAAAGAAATGAGAGCCTTGAAGAAGAACAATACTTGAGATCTTGTTTCACTCCCACCAGGTAAGAGACCAGTAGGGTGCAAATGGGTTTTTACTGTCAAGCAGAACAGTGATGACACAGTGGATCGGTATAAAGCTAGACTTGTAGCTCTTGGATTTACACAAATATATGGTATTGATTACCTAGAAACCTTTGCACCAGTGGTTAAAATGACAACAGTACGAGTTCTCTTAGCATGTGCTGTCCACCACAATTGTGATCTGCAACAACTTGATGTAAAGAATGTCTTCCTCCTTGGTGAACTTAAAGAGGAAGTGTATATGGACTGTCCACCTGGGTTTACAGATGCAAGCACCCATGGGAAGGTTTGTAGTCCCCTAGAGTGTGGTTTGGCAAACTTCATAAAGCCATGATTGTTTTTGGTTATGCACAGAGCAATGCTGACCATACCTTGTTTATCAAACACTCAGCTGGAAACTTTACTACCTTCTGGTATATGCGGATGATACTATTGTTACTGGAAATAGTGACGAGGAGATAAATAAACTCTAGGCATTTCTCAGGGAGGAGTTTGAAATTAAAGATCTAGGAAAGCTTAGGTACTTTCTCGGGATTGAAGTTGCTCGTTTTGCAAATGCATCTTTCTTTCTCAAAGGAAGTACATCCTTGATCTTCTATCAGAGACAGGTCTGCTAGGCTGCAAACGATGTGCTACCCCACTAGATGCAACTACCAAGCTGAAGGAGAAAGAAAGCACACCAACATATAAAGGAAGATATCAAAGGTTGGTTGGAAGATTCATCTACTTATCCCATACCTGACCAGATATCGCATTTGCAGTCAGTCTGGTGAGTCAGTTTATGCATGATCCATATTCTATGTATTTGAAGGCTGTATATAGGATTCTTTATTATCTAAAGGCAGCTCCAGGAAAAGGGATCTTACTCTCACCACGTGATGATTTTAAAGTGGAAGCTTATACTGATGCTGACTGAGCAGACAATCCAGACCAGAAATCTGTTTCTGGTTATTGTACCTTTGTGGGAGGAATGTTAGTTACTTGGTGTAGTAAGAAACAGAACATTGTGGTACGTTCCAGTGTAGAAGCTGAATTCAGAGCAGTGGTTCAAGGAATATGTGAATTTCTATGGCTGAAAGATTTACTTAGTGACTTAAAAGTTGATTGTTCTCAGTGATTCTCTCTTGTGATAATAAAGCAACTATCAACGTTGCCAACGATCCAGTTCAGCATGATTAGACTAAGCATGTTGAAATAGATTGCCATTTTATCAAAGAGAAGCTTGAGAGTGGTCAGATTCAGATTCCACATGTTAGCTCAGAGGATCAGCTGGCTGATATTTTTCACAAAAGGATTACCTGTAAAGCCATTTCAAATAATATTGTCCAAGTTGGAAATGCATGATATCTATGCACCAACTTGAGGGGAAGTGCTGACGTGTTCTATGTAACCAGCTATGCTATGTTGTTGTTGGGGGTGTTTTGGGTACATTGGTATTTATGTTTTTAGTTTTACTTTATCTTGTTAGGTTGAAGGTTATTATTGTAATTTTTTCTTTACTTACTTCATTATAAATAAAGGTGTGTGGGGAGAGGATCATAACTCTCTTCCATTCTTTTCCAAATTACCACAATCCTAAACTTTCTGATTTTGTAATTTCCCGATAGACCACATGCCTTGTCTATGTTGTAATCTTGGTGTTTGTCAGGCATTACGACAGGTGTGACTTACATGATTTTTTTTTTGATTTGCATAATAATAAATATTGGTCCTGGTGGGGCCAATATGACTTACATGATTGCTTTGGTGTCTGGGGTATAAATTTGGCATTGTTAGGTACTTAATTGACATAGAAACAAAGAAGAGGAAGGGGAATGCAGTAGGGATCCTGCTAACTGGGTTCTCAATTGGGTGAGTCTTTGGCAGGTATGGGCCTTTGAGGCTATCACATTCCATTCAGAAGGCCTATTGTGTGGCATCTTCCATGAAGCCCTCTTTCTGCTGGAGTCCTAGATGGGCAAACTCTTGCAAATGTGTAACCAAGCCATAGATCTTCTATCATTCTTTGTCTTTGTTACTTTCCTTATATTGTAAGGCTTTTATGTGGGGGTCCTCGTGTGATTCTTTTTTTTCCCTTTGTTTCCCTTAGGGAATATTGTAGATATCTTTCAAGATTTTTTTTAAAAAGAAAAAGGCTGATTCTGCTAAGAATATCCCTTTTTGTGTATTTATAATCCCTTCCCTAAAAAAATTTTCATTACTAAGGTTAGGTAGGGTTTATTAGTGTACAGATTTGAAATAGAAAAGAGGATGATTTTGTTTAGACAATATCCAATAATACTAAGTTGCATGCCTAAAAGTATGTCACAAATGGTTATGCCAAAATCAATTGATTATTAAATCAATCGAATCCATCACCTGGGAATCTGTAGGAGCCGTCTATGATTCCTAAATTCTGGTTGGATAGAACTTGAAGAACCAAGTTTCTAGTCCTAATGTGCTCTATTTTCGCCGTTTACTGTCCTTTAATCTTTATTTTTCCTGGAAAAAGTTTGACCCGTCCTCCATTTCTGCTTCTTCTACTTAGGCCCTGTTTGTTTGGTTGTAAAATTTTATGTGCAATAATACTGTACATGTAAATTTTCCTTCATGTATTTTTTCCCCATGATTTTCTCAATGCCTTCCTTTGCTTTGTTTGATAGACCAAATACTGGAAATCCTAATTTACAGGAAAATTTCCTTTTCCGTTATTTTAAATGGAAACAAATGGAGCCTTAGGAAACTTCTAGAGAGATTCCTAGTTTTCTTATTGCATGAACTGACACATGCCTGTTAACTGTGGAAGCATTAGTGATAATTGGAGCTTTAATAATCAGCTAGGCCGTAACAGATGTTTATTTGAGGGGAAACCGGCTTTAATCACAGGTCTGGTGTGGAAAATCAATTGGGACATTAAGGATCTATCTCTTCGGGTTCGTTGAATTGTTAAATCATTGCGTAAGTGGATTTTCGCCATTAAATTTTCTCTGGTGTCATGTGTGTCAAAGGCTATGGTTGTGAAACCAGTAATTTGGCGAAAACCAATTGGTGACTGGATAAAGCTAAACATTGATGGGAGTTCATTGGGGAATCCTTCTGCCAGTGCAGGTGGTATACAGACTATATTGCCGAGTTTAAAGCTGCGATGACAGGAATTGATTATGCTGAAGCTAAGGGATATTTTCTCTATGGCTTGAATTCGACTGTTCGGCAGTGGTGGATGGCCTCCTTAGTGGCATTATCCCTTGGCAACATAGTTGTTAAGGCGTCAAGGTGAACCAAGGCATTGGAGGCTTGAGCGCCTAGGCGATCAAGGGGCCCGATTTCCCAAGGCATCACAAGGGCGCCTGGGCACCTAGCTGACGCCTGGGCGCCTAGCTGACACCTTGACTACTATGCTTGGCATTGCTCTCAAAATTGGCAGTCTGTGTTTTCTTTCTTAAATACAATTCAATGGCGAGTCACTCACTGTTTCCGCGAGGCAAATGAAGTAGCAGATCTTTTAGCTAGAACAGCAGCTAGATCGCAATCGTCAACATTTAGATCTTGTAGTCCCAGTTGTCTTGTGAACACTATAGAATGGGGTGGTCTTAAGCGCCTCCGTTATAGATTTTGTTGAGGGTTTTTTTTTTTCTCTTAGTTCCACCCTGCTGATGGCCATGTCGAAGGTAGGGGTGGTTCTAGGTTTTTTTCACTCTCCTTTTCTTTCTTGTATCTTCAACTTTCATTTTAAGTTCAGAATATATGACTGATCTTTAGCAAAAAAAAAAAAAAAAAAAAAAAAAATCAGCTGGATGTTTCAAAGAGATCCCAGCCCAATGCATTTCTTATTTAACTGTTTTGGCTTTGTTAAACTAGTTTAATTTTGTTGGACCCTCCAGGTTTTCATAGCATATATTTATAAGATACCCGGCTGTTTAATTTTTTTTTAATGAGTTCTTCGATTTATTTATTTTTTTGTCAAACAGCAAATACCATTATTGTTGTTTGTTTGAGTTGCTTCTAACCTAACTGTTGGAAAATCTTTCTAGGTTGCATTTCTGGCCTCTGTGGTGGGGCCAAGAGTTGCTGCGGCCTGTGCTCATGCATCATTAGCGTCGTTGTCCGAGGAAAAGCATCAATTAATTGCTTCAAATAACATCGTGCAAATGGAAGGGTCTGTTCATGATGATAGGTGAAACCCATGTTCCTTTATCAATTTGGAGCTCTCTCTCTCTCTCTCTCTTTTTGGCCGCAACACTGGGGGGTGTTTAGCCTTCAGCAATACCTTGTATGCATTTGTAGCAAAATCTGTTTTGCTTTTGTTTCTATATGGTTATATGAACCATGGTAAAGCACTTGAATTATTTTTGTTTTTTTAATTATATGTATTGTGTGTTGCAAGTCTCCTCCTCTCTTTTTCTTTGGTTTTACTTATACCCAGGGTTATTCATAAGATATTGAATGGAATAGGGGACGTCACAAAACAATGTTGTGACTCTCAAAGTTACAGCAACCTCTCTTCTCCTTCTCCTTATCTTCTCTCTTTTCTCTATTACAATTTATATGGTATCAAAGCTTGATCCTTAGGCACTGCTACAAATCTCATCAAGTTCTTTCCTACTACCTTTAAATACATTGTAAAATTTGCTTATTGGTGCCACAAACCAACAATTTGCTTCTATGTTTGGAGGGGTTGTGTTCACCCCTTGTTATGATATAGAGATCAATTTCAGATTTGGAATTGATGTTTGGATCAATTTTGGAGGAGTTTGAATTGATAGTTGAAATTGATTCAAGGCTGGTTCGATTTTTGCAACATGCTGGTTCAATTTTGAGATCGATTTAAGGCTTGGTCAACTTTGTGACATGCTGGTTCGATTTTTGGGAGGAGTTTGCATTGATAGTTTGGATCGATAGTGGAGATTGATTGTTTGGATCGATAGTGGAGATCAATTGTTGAAATCGATAGTTGAGATCGATTTCTTTTTGGCTCAACTTTCTGGTTCGTTTTTTAGAGGATCATTTTATGGTTTGATTTTTTTAGTTTGTCTTCTTGATTGCTGAATCAATTATCATTAGTATTTGCTATCCCCTCGTTCTTTACTCCTCTTTTGTGGATTTATGGCTGAGTCTAAGACAACTGTGACTGGGGTTGTGTCTTCCTCCTCATTGGATTCTAGAGAAAAAAATCAAAAAACTTCATAATTTCTAGTAATGACGGAAAATTGTTTAGTTGGTTTTAACCGGTTGGGATCAATAGAGTCATTTAATATAAGCTAAGTCTAGTATTGACAATACATGGGACATTGTTTATGCCTAGATTTTGGGCCAATTATTGATTTCTATAGACAACCACATTGTGGACGTTGTTACCCAGATTGATACTGTAAAGGACTTATGGGAATATTTCAATGTTTTATATTTTGGTCACAATAATCTGTCTCGTATTTGTGATGTGTCACAAGAATTTTATTGGGTGGATTAGAAGCATTGCCCCCTCACCCAGTATTTTGTTGACTTTAAACGGATGTAAGAGGAGCTGAATTCTCCAGTTCCTATTAGTGCTGATGTTGAGAAGATGCAAGACCCGCAGGAGCAACTAGCAATATGGGTTTTTTGGGAGGTCTTGGACCCAAGTTTGATTTTGTTTGGTCTCAAATTCTTGGTAGTGACAATGTGGCTTATCTGGTGGATACTTTTTCTCCTGTGTTATGAGTTTATCGTGACACCACTCCTGTGGATAATTCAGCCCTTGTCTGTAAACAAGCTGGTCGTAGTAGTACCCAAGGTTGTGGTGCTGCCAGAGGCCAACCTCCAAGGTCTCCAGTCTGTTCAAACAGTTCGGGCATTGTTCGTACGTGCTATCATTGTGGCAAGTCTAGGCATATCCAATGTTTTTGTTGGAAACTTCATGGCAAACGCCCTCAGTAGCAGTTTGCCAATTTCGCCACTAGTTCTGATCCTGCTACCCCGCCTGGACCTTCTGAGGGTAGGATGGTTAAGATGACTGATGGTGAGTATGCCCGCTATAGCCAGTTTCAGCCTTCACAGCCTTCCTCCTCTTCCACAGCTACTTTTGTCCAGATAGGTAATGCCATTGCATGTCTTTCGTCCTCTTGTCCTTGGATCATTTACTCAGATGCTTTCAACCACATGTCCGGTGTCTTAGGTATATTTTTCTCTTTTTGCACCTCCTCCTCCAATGTTACTTTGGTTGGCGGCTCTTCGATCAATGTTAATGGCACTAGTAGTCTAGGACTGTTCGTTCCATTCCATCCTTGTTATTATCATCTGTTCTTCATTTACCCAATTTTCCGCTTAATCTACAACGGCTTACAACTGCTCCGCAGCCATTTATCCTGATCATGTGTTTTTCAGGATCTTACAATGAAGAGGACGATTGGTAGGGGCCGTGAGAAAGGGGGGTTGTATTTTTTTGAGGATTCTCCATCAGCATCTCCACATGTTGCCTGTATGAGTGTGCTTTCTCTCCATCAGGTTCATTGTCGGTTGGGTATTCCGTTCTTAACTCGATTCCTGTTTTAGTTCTTTGTGTAGCTTAGAATGTGTGTTGCGTCAGTTTGGGAAGCTCCATCGTGTGAGTAATTCCCTTCGAATCAATGAGCAGTTTGGGCACCTTTTTTCTTTAGTCCAATTTGATGTATGGGGTCCTTATCCTATTACTTTTAAGTTGGGATACAAGTATTTTGTTACTTTTGTTGATGATTTTTTCAGAGTTACTTGGATTTATTTAATGAAAAACCGTTCTGAATTATTTTTTATCCTTTATACAATTGTTACTAAATTCAGACTCAGTTCTAGACATCTATATGAGTTTTCTGTAGTGACAATGTCAATGTATATTTTTCAGACCAATTTTCTTAGTTTATGGTTGCACAGGGTATGGTTCATCAATCTTCTTGTCTCGATATCCTTCAACATAATGTTGTTGCGGGACGGAAGAATCTCCATTTGCTTAAGGTTACTCGGTTCCTTTTAATTGAAATAAAGGGGGCCAAAATATTTTTGGGCTGAGGCTGTTTTAATTGCATGCTATCTCATTATCACATGCCTTTTTTTGTCTTAGGTGGTGAGATTCCTCATTCATTGTTGTTTCCTTTTGACCCTCCGTTTGTGCTTTCTCCTCGCATCTTTGTTTTTTTATTTTTATTTTTTTACATACAAGATCATCGTCCTGGTCTCTCTAAGTTGGATCCCAAGGTTCTCAAGTGTATTCTTGTTTATTCCTACTCAAAAGGCTTATCGTTTATTTTCCTCGGAATTATGTAAATATTTTGTGGCTGCTGATGTTTTCTTCTTTGAGTTAACCCCGTATCCAGATGAGTCTTTTGTTGTGTTTGAGTTAGATGATGGCCTTTGTACATATATTGTCAAACATTCTATTTCACAGGTTCCTACCTACGTAGCCCACGCCTTCTCCTCCACCAGCCATCTAACATGTTTACATTTGTCGTCCTTGGGCAGATCCTGCACCCCCAGCCTGCTTCTCTCGCCCTTGCTGCGTCTCCTTTGCCTGCTGATCCTGACTCCGCTCCTGATTAAGTGTTCCATAATCTGACCTTAATATTCCTATTGCTCATTGTAATGGTGTTCAGAGTTGTACCCAACATCCTCTTTCAAACTTTGTGTCTTATCCTTGTTTATCTCCTTCATTT
Organism: Protea cynaroides; assembly: GCA_028583415.1. NCBI lineage: Eukaryota > Viridiplantae > Streptophyta > Magnoliopsida > Proteales > Proteaceae > Protea > Protea cynaroides. Next base: position 94,339,623 of record CM053271.1, read on the forward strand.
CATTTTTGTTTATCCTCTATTTTCTGTCACTTGCTTCTTAAGTATATTGGGGAGGCATTATCTAGTCCTGGCTGGAGGACAACTATGGAGGAGGAATTATTGGCTTTAGAGGAAAATCATAGTGATCTTGTGCCCCTACCTGCCGGTAAGTCTCTATTAGCTGTCATTGGGTATATGTTGTCAAAGTCACTTGGTCACTAAGGGCTATGCACAGTCTATGGTGTCGATTATCTTGACACTTTTTCTCCTGTGGCCAAGCTGGCTTCCGATCGCATTTTGATTTCTTTTGTTACTTCCCTTTACTGACCATTGCACCAGCTTGATGTGAAGAATGCTGTCTTACTTGATCTTCATGAGGAGGTTTCTATGGAGTAACCACCTGGTTTTGTTGCTTAGGGGGAGTTTTATATGGTGTGTAGGCTTAAGAAATCATTGTATGGGTTCAAGCAGTCCCCTCGAGCGTGGTTTGGTCATTTTACGGAGGTTAATCTCTGTTTTGGTTTGTCCCATTATGAGAGTGCTCACTCAGTGTTTTATCGTCAGTCTTTCTCTGGCACAAGAATGATTTTGCTCATTGTTTATGTTGATGACATAGTGACTACTAGTGATGATCGTACGTATATTGAGAGTTTGAAGATTTATTTATAGCAACATTTTCATACCAAGTACCTGGGTCGCTTAAAATACTTTTTGGGAGTTGAGGTGGCTCAGTTAAGGAAAGTTATTTCTCTTTCTCAAAGGAGATATGTTGTAGATTTGCTCACCGAGACAGGGATGTTAGAATCCAAGCTTGTGGATACTCCAGTGGATCCTAACATAAAATTTACAGTTGATGATGGCAAGGTTCAAAATCTCGAGTCTCGAGGGTGTCTTGACCCTCTGAGAAATTGAGATTTCAGAGATCTCAGATGGGATTTTGGTGAGACACTGTAAAAAAGCCATAAAGGCTTAAAAAGTGTTTCGGGGCTCAAATGATCATTTTAAGGCCTGATGCTCTAGGGAATCACTCTTTTAGCATATATATAATCACATTCAAACAATAACATTGAAAAAATAATTACACATGGTGGTTGTTTGGGTTTACACCCATGTTTGGCAGTGTCGGTTTGAAGTCCAGTTGTAAACCTAGGGTAATATTGGCTATTCTATATAATGCTCCACTAGTAGATCAAAGAAGGCTAAACGAGCCAATAAAATTATATCTTAGGAGAAGAATAATCATAATAGTTCTTAATTAGTTAATTGTCATAGACTCATATTCAAAAAACCCAAAGTAGTCAAGTAAACCTTACAATCATAATTCATACATTATGTCAAAGACTAGTTGAGAACTGGTCAGAAATGTCGAGACTGGTTGAGACCAAGTTTCGTATCAGTTCTTGTCTTGGCTTGGTTGAGAACTTCAAGATCTCCTGCGAGATCTCGTTGAGATTTTGAACCATGGATGATGGTGATGTTCTGACGGATCCTAAGAGGTATTGCAGGCTAGTTGGCGAGTAGAATTATTCAATGTGACTCGACCCAATGTAGCCTTCTCAGTCAGTGTTTTGTAAGTCAGTTTATCTTCTCATCGGACGCCTCATTGGGATGCTGTTGTTTGTATTTTACTGTATCTCAAAAAGGCTCCAGGATGTGGTCTACTGTACTGACCATGGACATGGGCGTATTAAGGATTTTTTGGGTGCTGATTGGGCCGGTTCCCTTATTGATAGGCGATTTAGTATTGGGTATTGTACATTTTTTGGCGGAAATCTTGTGTCCTGGAAGAGCAAGAAGTAGGCGGTTGTTGCTCGGTCTAGTGCAGAGTTTGAATATCGTGCTATGACACATGTCACATGTGAGTTGATGTAGATAAAGCAGTTGTTAACTCAGCTTGGTTTTCCGTACAAGTCTTCCATGCAATTATGATGTGAATTGTGATAACCAAGCTGCCATCCATATTGTTTCTAATCTTGTGTTCATGAGAGAACGAAACCTCACACATTGAGATCGATTGTCATTTTGTTCATGAAAAACTTCTACAAGGGATTATTTTTACAGGCCATGTCATACACAACTGGCTGATGTGTTTACTAAGACTTTAGAGAGTGGGAGGATTGATTATATTTGTAACAAGCTGGGTATGATTGATATATATGCTCCAACTTGAGGAGGAGTGTTATTTTATGTTGTTAAGAGGGAGACTCTCTTGGGATTAGCACCAGTCCCTAGACTGGAAATCTCCTCCTCTTCTCTTTTTCTGTGGTCTTACTCTTATACCCCTTTACGGTACTCATAATATTTATTGAATGGAATAGGGGATGTCACAACACAATGTTGTGACTCCCAAAGTTACAGCAACCTTTCTTCTCCTTCTCCTCCTTTTTTCTTTCTTTTCTCATTTACAATATACAGTTTAGTTTTGTATTAGGAATATGTACTTTAAAGTACTGGAAACATTTATTGCTTTGTTTTACGAATATGCACTTTCTTTCTTTTTTTTTTTAATTTTTTTATTTGGTTAATTTGGAATATTACCCTTTCCTTTCTATTTGAGTTTTGATATTTTTGACAGTATACGCAAGTTTTTTCTTGGAGAAACTGAACTGAAATTTTTCTTTCTTTACTGAACGACCAGTTCAGACAATACACGTGGCAGAGAAGGTAGTTCTCATGGAGGAATGAAAAGCTCAAGCCACCGGAAAGGTTGGTTGTTTGTTGTGCATTTTTTTTTCAATTAAATCCCATAATTAAGTACTCAGCTCTTTTCAATAAAATAGTTACTTCAATGGATTTCAGAGGAAACCACGGCAGTACAAGGGTTTAGTGGTCAGAAAGATACATTTTCTGCTCAGTTGTCCATTGAAAGTGTGAAAAATGCTGCAAAATTTGGTCTGGCTGCTGCAGCCACAAAGGCAAAACTGTTTGCAGGACATGAAGAATGTGAGATTCAGAGAATAGCTGCTACAATTATTAACCACCAGGTATGTTTCTGATCCTTTTATTCTTTTAGCGTATTGCCATACTTTTCAGTTTCTTGTGCAATATTATTGGGGAAAAAGGCTTTTGGGTGGCTGCTGGAATGTTGTCTAGTTCTACTGATTTTTTTTCCCCTTCCAAATGGATGATCTAATCATTCTGATCATTGGATATGTGACAATTTCCTATATGGGTCACATGTTAAATTTAGTATATTGGGCACCAAGTATATGTTTTCTTCTTGTTACTTAAACATTCCAAGTTCTTCAAGTAGAATTGATTTTTTCGAACAATTTTAAAGCATTATATTAACACAAGACTGAGTTAGAGTACGATAAAAATTAACCGATGAATAGTTGAGAGTGCAATGAAAATTAGCCCATGAATAGATGATGATATGAACTCGTCTTTCTGAATTTGGCTCTATTTAAAGAACAATGTGTTAATTTTGGCCGATGTGCCAGATTGGCTTCTTTCGATGCCATTCATGTGTTTCTTTAGAAAATCGAGGTTGTAGAATAGCTATGCTTAGAAAAAGATAGGGTAAATTACATCTGGAGTACCTAACGTTTAGAGAAACTATTACTAGGGTGACTGCTGGAATGTTGTCTAGTTCTACTGTGTATTTTTTTTTCCTGCCAAATGGATGATCTAATCATTCTGGTCATTGGATATGTGGCAACTCCCTATGTAGGTCACATGTTGAATTTATTGTATTGTGCACCAAGTATATGTTTCTTCTTGTTACTTTGTTACTTAAGCATTCCAAGTTCTTCAAGAACAATTGATTTTTCAAACAATTTGAAAGCATTATATTAACACACGACTGAGTTAGAGTATGATAAAAATTAACCCATGAATAGATGAGAGTGCACTGAAAATTAACCCATGAATAGGTGATAATATGAACACGTCTTTCTAAATTTGGGTCTATTTAAATAACAATGTGTAAATTATGGCCGTTGTGCCAGATTGGCTTCCAACACTTTCAATGCATCCATGTGTTTCTTTAGAAAATCAAGGTTGTAGAATACCTTTGCTTAGAAAATAATAGGGTAAATTACATCTGGGGTACCTAATAATTAGGGAAACCACTACTAGGGTACCTTACGTTTCAAAAATTATGTTTGGGCCTTGGGCTACATTTTTTTTTTTTTTTTTCATATTTCCAACGTTGTCCATACAACCACCTCTAAAACACCTTGCATGTTGCTGCCCTCCTGTTTTTACTTGCTACCTGCTGCTGAGTGCCACTACATCTCCAGCACTCAGAACAACTGCTCAAAAACAAATTTTCCAAGTTAATCATCACCACAAACTGATACATTACCAAGAAATGCACCCCATACCTTACCATTTGGCTTGATTGACATTTTAAAAATGAATTCAACTGCTTCAGAGAGATTTCCTCCCTACCTAAGGACACCAACTATGAAAGTGTAGTTCTCCCACCTCAAGGCTTTGCTCTTAGATGGTGCATGAGGTCTCTCGGGTGCTTTATTGGTGTATGTGTATATTTTGTTATTTTTTGCTCTTTTATTACAATCTAATTTGCATGACATATATTAGTTTTCTACAATGAGTTACACATGATCACATCCCTTGTTTCAAAAAGGTGAAAATTTCCCAAAATTAAACCCCTAAAGCCAACCCAAATGAACCCTTCTTTTTCTGCCCGACAAATATTCATGCGAGACCGAGAGAGAGGAGACTGCTCAGTGCTCAGTGCTCACTGCTGAAAAAACCTAGCTTGGGTTGAATCTTCACTTCAGGCTCCCAGCGGCGGCTGCAAGAGCTCCGACAGCAATTCTATTTTCTGACGATAGCTCTGGCGATTGATTCTGGTAAGTATTTATTTATTTTATTTTTTTTCCTTGTTTAGTTCTTCACCACACTGCTGCTGTGGCGACCTATGGCTTTTTTTCTTTTCGTTCTCAATTCTTCTTCTTCTTCATTTGCAGCGTGCAGTGTTTCTCTTCTCTTTTTCTTCTTCTTTTCTTCAACTGCTTCTCTTTTCTGCCGCCTACGAGTCTTTTTTTCCCTTTTTCTTCTGCAGGTCTTCTTCTTCATTTGCAGACCGCAGTGCTTCTCTTCTCTTTTCTACCGCCTATGACTCTTTTTTTTTTTTTTTGTTTCTCTTCTGCAGGTATTCTTATTCTCTTTTCTTTTCGACCACCTACGACTCCTTTTTTCCCTTTTCTTTTGCAGGTCTTCTTCTTCGGCTCTTTTTTTCTTCTTCTACAGTTCTTTTTCTTCTCCACCTTTTTTTTCTCCCTGTTCTTCTTTTGCATTTTGTTGTGCTTCTCTTCTTCTTTTTATTTTTGTGTTACCAATTCCATATAAAATTCTGAATGATTGAATATGAATATTCCTGTTCTTCATTTGCTGTACTCTGTTTTCTCCCCCCCTCTCTTTTTTTTTACATTCTTTTCATGTGTTACCAATACCATATTAAATTATGAATGATTGAATGATATGATTTTAGAATCAAGAAAGCGTTCCTGTTCTTCATTTGGTGTACTTTGTGTCCTCCCTTTTTTCTTTTTATTTTTGGAAATAAGAAAGCATGAATATTCCTATTTTTGGTATTACTGTATTGGTATTTTAATGTTTGTGTAACAATTTGCAATAAAGAAATAATCAGAACCAGTGAAACTGAAAGAGAGAGAGAAATAGAGAAATAGAAGAAGTGAAGATCAATTCTCCAAGGAAGGGGAGGAACCAAATATATGTGTCTTCCTCCAACGGATCTCAATCAGCAAGGCTTGATAGTAATAAGCAGCAGAAAACACTAGATCGAGATCTGATTTCTTGAAAAATCAGATCTTGATATTATTAGCAGTGGACACCATAGAGCATTAATAGTGGTGGCTCCAATATGAGCAAAAAGTAGTAGGTTGCATCATGTGCAACAAGTAGGCATCGTACGATAGTAGCAATAAGTAGCACCTTGAAGGATGTACAACCAAGAAATCCCATAAACAAGAGCAGCTGCAAGTAAGAATCAAATTTGAAGTCGATCCAACGGTTGGATCCAAAGTTATGAGGTATGCAAAACTATTTGGGACATACTGGAAAGACAAACAGACCCTTAGAAAGGGAACAAATGGGTCCAGTGGCGATTTGATAATTAACCACATTGTTTAAGTGGCCATGAGTAGTTAACAAGGAAGGAATGGAAAAATTGTAAATAATCAGAACTGTGATCTCCCTTAAGGCAGACAAACAGTAAAGCTCTTAAAGGACTACCCACAAGGGACAAGGACTGAACACACAAACCCCAATGGCAAAATTGTAAATTATCAGAACTGTATAATTTCTTTTGAGTCAAACAAACAGACCCTTAGGATTTAATTGGAAATTGAACTAAAGAGTTGGGATAATGGAATAATAAGGAGTAACCAGCAGGGGCAAAAGTGGAAATTTAGAAAAGTGGGGGTTATACATAAACACGTTCAAAGAATAAAGGTTTTGCTGAAATTTTATAATTGGGTTGAGACAAAATAGATATACCATTGTGGTGACACAAACCTTCTCACAAGGCATGGTGACAATTAGAGATGCATGATATTAGAGTCACCACAATCTCCTCCGTCGTCACGTCAGAACAAGCCAGTGGAGATTGGCTTGCTTATGGTGAAAGATCTCCCTCATATGGAGTCCAAATGACCTGAGCAGTCAGGGTGATAATTGCAACTCCCGGTCCTAATGACAGCCAGCAAAAAAAGTCCCAACCAATTATGAAAGTAAAGATTAGAAGAAGCTGCAACCAGGTCTGCCTGAAAGAGAAGTCCGGGGTAAGGTGCCGATTTCGATCTCACAACTGAGAAAATTAAAGGGTAGGGAACAAGGGGATGAGTTGCCCTAGGATACCGATTCAACCCGCAAAATTTGATGGAAATCCGACGGTTAGATATAAGTATAAGGGTGTTGTTTCAGAAATAGAAGCTTGGGTCCCTTGGGTTTAAGAACTCCAAGAAATCCCAATCGGCAAACCTGATCGGGACCAAAATTGATTTGAGTTTCTCCTTCAGTACAGAGTATAAAGCACCCAAGTTTCAGCCCAATTGGATGGTCAGATGCTGCTGCACGGTGAAGTACAAAATAAAGTAGGAATAGAAAACAGAGGTACTGCATGCAGTTTATGGTTGCAGAGAACTTTGGATCAAATCAGAACCGGTTGTGCCCTGATAATCAGAAAACCCCTCTTGATCAACAGATAGCAGCAACCATACCCCAGGCAGGTCACAGCAAGGAGAACATTATCAACATCAGATCAGAAAATCAGTAGAGGCAGCAGTGGTGGCTGAATGCCACAATGGAAACCTTTAGACGACTCTCAAACTAGCAACCTGTTAGATGCAGCAATGGTGGCTGCACACCAGAACGAGGACTTCTAACGACTCCCAAAATGGTTACTGCTTTGATACTATGTAACAATTTGCAATAAAGAAATAATCAGAACTAGAGAGAGAGAGAGAGAGAGAGAGAGAGAGAGAGAAGAAGTGAAGATCAATTCTCCAAGGAAGGGGAGGAACCGAATATATGTGTCCTCCTCCATCCATCCCTTTATTTATATTTATAATGAAAAGATAGTAATTATGGTAATTAGGAAACTTTCCTAATTACATAACCCAACTAGGAAAGGAGACTTAACAACTTAGGAAACCAAGATACCACTTACAGCAAATAGAACTAAAAATAATAAATCTACTAAATCTAAACTGGGTTCCACAGCTCCCACAGCATATCGCTAATGCTAACAGTTTGAATTTTGATGATTGATCATTATGCTTTGCTGTCTTTGATTCTTTTTGCCTTTGTAGTTGATCTTTAAATTAAGAGAAATGTATTTGTTTTTGCAATGTGCAGTACTGTAGTTTATTCTCACTAGTCAGAAAACTGCATCTACATATTTATACTGTAGTTACATTACTGAAGGTAGTGCTGTGCCTGCTGCTAATGTAGAAGATACAAGCACCAGACTATGATCCAAACCAAGATCCAAAAAGGAAGGCCAAATCCAAAGATTCCGGGTGGAAGTATGGCTATTGGCCTGATGTTAATAACAAAAGCCTAGTTAGATGCAGTCTATGTGGAAAGGATACCAATTCAGTAATTAGAAGGTTTAAGCAACATTTAATTGGTGGATATGGAGATATAGTCAAGTGCTCAAAGACTACTGCAGCGATTGCTATAGAGATACAAACAGCTTTAATGCGCAATAAGAAGAGGATTCCAGTGGATTTGGAGTTGGACAATACCTATGAAAGAGAGTTACTTGTAGAGGTTGAAACTGAAGGGCTGCCACAACCTGATTTAAGTAGGCCCTTGAAACTGAAGGGTTGCCACAGCCTGATTTAAGTAGGCCCTCAACTCTCGAATGCCAAGCTTCCACAAGAGTTGTCCCAAGCTCTGGGACAGCCAGCTAAAAAGAGGAAAGTTGTCCAACCACAGGCATCCAAAGGTCCCGTGGATGCTCATGTGAAGCGGAGTCCTGACGAAGTGGTTGCTATGAGGCGGGCTAAAGGTCCGACTCAGACGACAATGGAGAATTGTTTCAGATACTAGCTTAAAAAAAGAGCACTAATTCTTATGTTGCAAGATGGTTTTATGAAGTTGGTATCCCATTTAATGCAGTGAACAAAAGGAGTTATGAGGAGATGGTTGATGCCATTCAACAATATAGGCCAGGATATAAGCCCCCTTCTTTTCATGATTTGAGGGTGACATTATTAAAGAGTGAAAAGGATGAAATTGCAGACATTAGGAAGTTAGGACAAACAAGAGAGGAAGACACTTAATCAATTTCCTTCTCAACTGTCCAGAGGGGTCTTTTTTCATGGGTTCCGTAGATTCATCAAGTCAAGTACAAGATGCAAATTTGTTGCTCAGATTGTGTCACGACCCAAACCCGTACGAGGTAAGAATACAGCCCTCACGGGCACTGATCTAGTGACCGATCAAATAAAATTAAAACTGAAACTTTGCTCTCATAAAATATTCCATCTCGAACCAAATCAAAATAACACGACCCTTAACACTGCTGGTGGAAATCTAGTGTATTTGAAATAAAAAAGAACTGCCCTTTAGTTTAAACTTTAAATCTCTATTACAACTATTCTAGTAATTTAAAAGAAACTTGTGACTAAAATTAGGAAGCAAGTTTGTGCGTCCTCTACACTTCCTCTTGTACCTCTTCGGCCACCTCATATAAATGTACAAACCTATGGCTGAAATAAATCGATAAGAATACGAATGCATACACAAATAAGGTGGCCCATGAACGTTGCTTCTTGCTTCAGTCTTCTTGGACCATTTTACTGGGGTCATGGTTCTTTTGTTTTTCCAATATGTCTTATATCCGTATGTTTGTAATTGTTTGTGTTATGGATGGATTCAGATGTCTCATCTGGAAGAATAGGTCTATCTTCTGTTGACATGAATAACCCATTAATTTGATGGTAAGGTCACTACTTGGTTTTGTGGGATATGATACATTGCAAAGAGGAGTACTGATTTGAGTTTCCAAGAAACTAGATGAATGAACATGTTGCACTATGAACTCCCTTATGTTTTCTATGGCATAGTATTTCCTGGAAGAAATTTATAACAAGTTTTTATTGTCGGCACAGTTGAAGAGACTAGAGCTGAAGCTGAAGCAGTTTGCAGAGGTGGAAATCTTGTTAATGAAAGAATGTGAACATGTGGAAAGGATAAGGCAGAGGATTGTGGCTGAACGGCCCCGAATTATCTCAACACGTTTTGGACCTGCTGGAACATCTAACACTAACCTACCAGGTGTTGCAGCTGCTGTGGTTAGTAGTAGTGCTGTTAACAACGGGCCTCAACTTATATCAGCATCACCTGCACAGACAAACATCTCAGCTTATGGCAATAACCAAGCGGGACATCCACGTATGTCCTTCATGCCACGGCCACAAATGTTTGCCTATGGGACACAATTACCCCTCTCTGCAATTCATCCTTCTTCTTCGGCTCCCTCCAGTGGTGTCATTTTCACTTCTGGCCCAAGCAATTTCCCCCCAAATCTCAGTCATCCATGTTAAGACCTGTATCTGGTGCTAACACAATTGTAGGTTGACAAGTAGAAACTGGTTTCATCCAGAGCTGTATAATTTTATCAAATCATATTCCTCTCTTCTTCTCTGCCTGTGTGTTGTGGGGGTGGGGGAGTGGTTTAGAAGACACCAGTGCCATTAGTTAGGGAAATCTCAAGATGTTTTACTTCTTCCATCCAATCTGAATCACAGTGACAAAGGTGGTAGGTCGGGTTGGTTGTGTTTATAAAAATAATATTTGTCTGTTAGGGTAAGGAACTGGATTCCATGACATGTATTCAGTGTCTCTTAGCCTTTTCTCAGAGTGCATGATAGCCTAATACTGCATCCTTGGTTTGCTTAGATTTTTTCTGCATATTCTAGGAGTTTGTCTTTGACCTAGTCAGAGGAATATATTTTGGATGGGATGGTACTACTATCCTGTTCGTGCCTTGCAGATTTGCCATAGGAGGGCTGCAACGTTAGATTGCTGTTTTGGTTGTGGGAAAGGTGCATTCTTATGTTGACTTGACAGACCATATGGTGATGGTTTATACACTTATGGGTACGGGTGCTGATAGCTTCTATTCCTACAACTAACAGTAAAGTTACCTTATTACAAAAAGAAGATTAAAAAAAAGAAAGAAAAGAGGACAGTTCTTCTACCATAGTATTGTGCTTTCTTAATTGGTTTTCCTAGTTTATTGAAGCTAACGAGGTAACCTAAGTCATGTGATGACTTGGAGCTGATGATTATTATTATTATTTTTTTTCATGGATTCTACTCTAAGTTACAGTAGAAGGGAACAGATGCAAGAGAGGAAGAGAGGAGACTCGAAATCATGATTTCTCGGTTCCTGTTTCAACAAGTAAAGGGTCAACCATACAACCAAACGAAGGGAATAGAACTCTTGTAATATGTTTCAGTTGAGGTAATCATTTGCGTGGGAATTTGCTCTATATTAGGACTGTGTCAGAATTATGGGTTGTGGGGTTTGGTGGCTTGCCTCTCACTTGTATTCGTCCTCTTATGTTTTGGGTATGGGAAAAAAAAAAAAAATTAATAATGATGATCTAAACTTTATTTGGTTTTAGGGGAAATTAAAAGAATAAAATTAGAGAAATTAAAAGAAAAGAAAATTATAAGAAATTTTTTTTTTTTTTTTTTTTTTTGAGAAGAAAATTTTCGTTTTACTTCTCTTCAGTTTTCGTTGCAACCAAACGAAGTCTTAAGAGACAAATAAATAGCCATAATATCATTACAACAAAAGGACAATCTGCAAAAATATATAGAACCAAACCACTAGCAATGAGCGGCCATGCTTATTGCGGTTTTCTGGCTTTAAATCCAAGTATGAGCTTTGTGGGTTCAGGATGTGGATACATCCAAGGTTCTAAATCCAGATACCAGATACGGTGTGGGAGATGTTCAAAACCGATTCTTCCGGATCGAATCAATGTACGAATTTAATAAGAAGCTGACACATGACTGATATTGTATATTATATTGTTAAACAAAACCGATTCTTTTGCTTGAACACATATCCAATGACCAGAATGATTAGATCAATAAACATGTTTTTTGATGTATATATGGTTCAAGTGATCAGTATCGGATCAGCTGGATCCGACCGAGTCATATCCATTTTGGACCTGACTGATTCCGATCAAAAACTTGACTGCGATGAAGGTATTTGAGGGGTAGAAGTGACTCATGTTCCAGAGGAAAATGTCTCTTCATTAGATGTGGACTTTTTTGATTGGCAGATTAGTAATCATATAATTAATGGGTCTTTCTATATGACACTGGCCAGTGCCAATGGTTCATTGACATTGATTCATTTTCGTGGGATGTCATTGGACCATCATAAAAACATCAATAGACAACGGTATTTTGGTATTTAAGACGGAAAAGGTTTTAGGTTTTTGCGGGATCTAACGGACACCAATCGCTGGTACTGTTGACATTGTATTGATGTGAATAAGAAAAACCCCATACTAATTAGAACAAATTATCTCTTTGTAGAAAATTTCTTGTCCGGTTTGTTTCTTTATCTCATGAGGTTTAAAGATGTTGGGTTCAAGGTGTGGCTAAGATGGCATCCAGGAGTTATATAGTTTACTTGTTTGGTTAGTAACCTTCTGCAAGTTTCTTGCTTGTTCTGTCAATGATGTTCATTCTACCGAAGTAATTCGTTAGCAACCTAAGAAGATAAGGAGGACACAATATATGCCAGATTTAGTAAACCACTGTTAACCTGATACTGATTGAATTAAGATCCAACTGATGAGGTTGTTGTGAATAATCAGGTATGAACACAAAATTATAAGCGACTAAGGCTGCGTTTGGTAATAATTATGCTTTCAGAAAGTACTTGTGAGTTTTGACACCCATAAGTATCTTCCGGAACAGAAAAATCAGTGGCATTTGATTCTTCGTGAGTCACGCATGTTTTTTTTTTTTTTTTTTTTTTTCGCTCTTGTCACATTGGTTCACGAACATGGAAAACAACTTTTTGTTATTTTGTCAAAAATGCTTACTAAGTACTTTTTGAACAGCAACTGCTCTCTCGGAGCAAAAAAAAACATATTCGCATTTCTAAATGCTATTATGCTCACAATCTACTCGCACCATATACCAAATATCAAATGAAAATATCCTTGTAATAAAATATGGGAGAAAGAGAGATAGAGAGAATAGAATGTGAGATTCGATGTGTGCATTTTCTTCCTACTATTGATCTTAATAAATAAAAAATGAAAAATTATTGGAAATAATACCACATTGCTGATGAGATTGGAATCTTGGGTCCTTATATACGGAGAATCTCTCCACTTTTTAGTTCGAACTTTTGAAATGAAAACTTAACATGGTATTAGAGCGCTAGGTTTCCTTTTACTATAACCCGAAAAAAAGGGACAGTTACCTAAAGAGGGACGCCAATTGCCTAAAGAGGCACAACAGTCACCCAAAGAAGCACAACAGTCACCCAAAAGAGGGATGCTACGTATACTATCACATATACACCACCCAACGGTGGGACTATATGTGAGGGGGAGTATTAGGAATGGTCCCACAATGCTAATGAGATTAGAATCTTGGCTCATTATATATGGAGAGTCCTTTCATTTACTAGTTCGAATTTTTAAGATGAAAACTTAACAAAAATTACATCTTAATGAGTACCGTAGTTACTAGGACTCCATAGTCCAACACAACTCTTAACTCTAGAATAGAATGTAGAAAATGGAAACTATAACAAGTAGACGTCCATAGTCTAAAGGTCTCTAGCTATACTAGAAGACAAACTTAAATGTAAAATTAAAACACTAAAACAGATACAGCTAATCTAACGAGGTGGACACAGATCGATAGATATTTAACAATTCTAATCATATATACATAACATGCGTATGGTCTAGGTAATGACAAATTATGAAAGAAACACTGGATGAGGTCTAAAATATTGGTCAGGAAACAGTGAATTATATATATGAATTCAGACGATGATAAAAGATCAAACTTTGAATCCTAACTACATCCTAAATGCATGCACAATCAATAAGACAACAATAGATTACATCGTGGAAGGAGAATCAACCAAATCTATTCCAATGAATCCACTATATGACAAATCTCTTTTTCCTCCAAATAACAATAAAACAATAAGATCAGAAAGGAATACAGAAGGAGTTTGAAAAGAGGAACCAAAATGAATGATGCTTCAATGCAGAAAGAGGAAAATTACCACATGCAACAGACAAGTTTAAAATAATATGATAATGACAAATGCATCCAACTGTCAAGTCAAGATAGAGTTACTTAATTAATAATTAAAATAAAATAAAGTAATTGATTGGATAAAGATCAGTCTTAACCCCATAACTAACGTTCTGATTCAATTCAATAACGTATGTGTAAGGGATTTCTGTATCACAGGTTTAGGAACCATTTTAATTTTTTTTTTTTTTATGAAATCAAAATTTTATTGAAGAAACTAAAGCATAGAGAAGTTCATCAGTAGAGCCACAGTGAGTGTCACATTGAGAACAACCCTAGTTGGATATGTTTGTTAGATTTATGTGGACTTATTTAATTACCTAAACTAGTTAATTCAGTGGGAGTCTGATTGACACGGTATAATCGATTTGATTTGGGTCGTCACACGGTATGAGATAGGTTTGGTAACCCTAATTCTATTGTGGGAAGGGTTTTAGGGTTACATCTGTATTTTATAAATACAGGGTTAGAGTCCCCACAACCACGGTTAATCAGTTCTCTGCACCCATTAGCAAGAGACGTCAGGATATCCTCTAGAGGCTATGGAAGACTGTAGCCGAGGGATTTCGATCAAAGCTTCGAGCGTCAATGAACGTATGAAATTAATCTCTTCACAAACAGGTATGTCTTTATGATTCATAATTTATGGCTTCTCTATTGTGTTCTAGGGCAACTGTATGGGATTGGAATGGGTTTCATTGAAACCCTAAACTCATAATTTTCTAACAGTTGGTATCAGAGCCAACCATACAGACCTAGAATCGATAGAGATCGATTATAAAAACTGATAATGAATGGTCAAATTAAAAGAGAAATTTTTCTCAAGTTTTAGATCGAATCTCGATCAGATCTATAGGAGTTTTCCATAGATGAAATTTTTTTCGACCGACAAAATAAATCAAGCTACGTTGGAAAGGTCTCGAAGAGACGAAGCCGGCGATATAAAAATCGCCGGTGTAGGCCGCTAGACGCGCCGGCAATCGCCGGCGGAATCCGCGAGTGAGATTCACTCACGGGTGGGAGAAAAAAAAAAAAAAAAACACCTGACGGCCCCGAGTCATCGCCGGGTCTACTCGGCGCCGAATCGCTAACCCTAACGGGTTAGATGGTGACTCGGGCCGAGTCCGCCCAGCCCAGACCGACCCAGTAAGGCTCATAAGGGTCGGTTTGGCTTCTGGTTTTGATAAAAGAACATTAAACAATGATTCTGGGAGCTAGGAATGTCGGATTGACCTCCGGTTTGTTTCGTTGGACTCCATTTTTAATGATCTTCAACCTGATATATATTTTGGTACATTTTGACGTATTGAAAAATATGTTATTATGGAAAAATGCTCTATGAGAACTCGATTTGTAATGTTTTTGCTGATTTTTTTTAAAGTTATTGTACAAAATTGATTGATTGAGCTAATGTGCATGTTTATATGAATGTTTAGACTTGTAAAATTGTATTTTAAAGCATTCTTGATTAAATAAATATCCCACATAAGCTGCAGTTTAGGATTTGTTCATATCATGGTGGAACTTGGTGTGACCACTAAAGTGACAACCTTGTTTTATTATGATGTGTTCAAATTCTAGTATATGTATTTGTAAATGCTTCAGTTTTGATAATATTCACCCAAAGGTGATATTGTCCAAGTTTATTCAAATTATGATTTATAGCTATTGTGTGAGGATTATGGTGTGACCACCAAAGTGGCAACCTTAGTTCTATCATAATATACTCAAATCTAGCATTTATGCATTTACAAACTACTGTAAGAAAATATAGTGTTCACACAAAAATGACACTAACATAAACTCTCACTTTTATGGATGCAGCAAAGAATGACACTGTCCACCCAAAGGTGGCGTTGTCAAAGAAAATAAATAACTCATGCACATGGTTGAAGGATTGTGGCTTTAGGGGTCTTCATCCACCCAAAGGTGGTGAGATTTTCGAAAGTCATTATCTCTTCGCAGTTATTGCACAGATATTGAGAGGACCAATGCACATATTGTCCCAAAGGATGTGTGTGTAGTTCGATTGACTTTTCAAAGATATTAATTAGCTTGCACATGTTATGTATATATATTATTGCTAGCTAATTTTATTTGCTATTAATCGTAGACTTACAGTTATTTACATTGTTGTGGACATGTAATGATTAAATACCTTAAGATGTCTGTCTTTGGCTGTCAGTTTTATGAATTGGCATGGAAACTGCAAACTAGTCTAGGATTGTTTAACCTAGATGTACTCAATAGAAAAATTGTATTCTGATCCTTAGGGTGTTCAGTCCTTAAGATCAAGTAAAGCAATATTCAGATGAGAAACATTGGAAAATGATATTTTCTGAGAAATCCAAAGAAAGATTTGATTTTTCAAGAAGGGGCAGAGAGATGTTTTATTACTCAAGTCCATCAGTATCAGTTTTTGATGATAAGAGATGGTATTTGAAATGTGAGGAAGTACAAGGTAGAGCTGTTAAGTATTAATGATAATCTCAAGGATAAGTGAATATTTGTAGGTTCATTAAAACCTATGTAAGTGATATTTTAGACTTTTCACTTCTTCACAAGAATTGTATAGTCAGATCCTGGTGACCTATAGTACTCAAAAATATAGTGAATCCTAAAGTAAGAGAACTAAGGATAAAATTTCAAAGAAAAGAGAAAAATATGAATACCAATGTCATAGTGCATTATATATACCCAGACAAAGGCAAGTTGTAAAAGGGGTAGGAAAACCCATAGAAAGAAAATATTTTTTCATGGAATAGTCAGAAACCTTATGACAAAGAATTAGACATTAAGAAACTACAAGATAAAATGGATCTAAGTAGAATAAAATTCTTGTAGAGTGACTCAAAAGGGACATGTAAAGAAAGATTTATATAGCTGGACAGCTTAAGTGAAGGATTATGAAACTTCTGAGCAAAAAGGTGCAGTATATTGGATACTTAAACATTAATCGTAGTCTGAACCAATAGAAGTATAAAAATCTTTAATTTATTATATCTTTAGAAGTTAAATTGTATATTGTAATCTTCCATCCTGGTCATAAGGATTTATGACTGTTGTTCAAAGAAAGATTAGAAAGAATAATATTCAGAAATTCTCCTTCCAAGGTTTATTACATGTATATATGTGAGAATTATTTAAAAGAGAAGATGACAAGATTATAGTATGTGAATGTTATTCACAATAAAAATTTATTGGACTTGGTGGACATTGAAATTTCATCTAGGACTTCTTGTCACAGTTTAGTCTATGGTTGTTTTTCCAAATAATGAAAATTAAGGTGGAAAAACTTTTATTAAAAGAACTAAAACTATTGGATCTGAATGAGAGAGTTTTGGGAGACCATGTGATATTGGTTTGTTCCCTGATAAATTTAAGCAAGTGTTTACAAAAGCCTAAGAATGTATTTGATCCTGTAAGGAAAGAATTGATATTGTAGCCTATATTATTAATATAATGCATAGTTAGTCAGTTCCAGTTCAAGTTATCTTCTTGTTTAAAACTGTGGAATTGACATGGTTTCATAACACTCATATGAGAGTGATTATTTTAGGACATTGAGTTGTCATATTATGAGATGTCAAAATAGACTCAAGAAACTTAAAGTTTTGATGAGACCACATGGAAATGGATGCGAAGTAATCAGTTGAGATAACAGAAATGTTACTAGACTGTAATGAAATGATTATAGAAATATTCATTAAGATCGATGCTTCAGCCATAGTAGCAGAGTCAGATGAGGCAAAGAAGAGATATACTGGACCATGTAGATCTGTGATTTCATCCAATTACATGTTGTACTTTAAAATAGATATTTTTGGTGATGGACAAAAATGAACATCTTAATGATTTTGAGCAAGTTGTTAGTAATGAAATTGTTCTTGAATGTTTAATGATCATAAGGGATGTGTTGTTGTCTATGACCAATAACGAGACTTGAAATTTATGTTTTTGTCAATGAGTGGTGTACTTATAGGCTAAAAATAGATATACAACAAATTATGTGATTCCAGTGGGAGAATTGATTGCTACAAAGTAAGATTTATAGCAAAGTGGAATCACACAAAGGGAAGAGAAAAAAAACTTCAAATTTTGAGGTTTATTTTGGAGTTGCATCAGGTAGATGTAAAGATCATTTTGATCAAAGAAAATGTTTATATATTTTAATCACAAGGTTTTGTGGTAAGGATAAAGAAGATATGTTTTGGAGACTTATAAAGTCAATCTGTGGATTAAATAGGTATCCGGATAATGGTATTTAAAGTTTGACAGGATTGTATCTTCTTTCAACTTTGTTGAGATTGTCATTGACCATTGTATATATCTGTAGGTCAGTGGGAGTAGATTCACTTCCTTGTTATATGTGTTGGTGGTTTTCATTGGCTTGTAGTGACATGGTTTACTAGTTGAAATCAATGTTTTTCTGTCTGATAACTTCGACATGTAAAACTGTATGAGCAAGTACCTTTGTACCTGGAATTGAGTTTGCTCGTGACAAAAAAAATAAAATTCTGAATTTATCTCAAAGTATAAATATTGTTCGTGTTTTTTGAATGGTTCAGTATGCATGTATAACTAGTAAGTTGCGGATACTAAGATCAGTAAAGGAGATAAATTGAGAGAATTGTAAGCAAAGAATGATACTGAGTATTAGTATCTATAATGCAGTAAAGAGCTTGATATATGTTTAAGGTTGTAATATTTTCATATAGCCTTTTCATTGAGTATCATTGGATGTTTTCAGTTGGATGCTGGTATAGCTTACTGCAATGGGGAAAAGGAAGGTCATGCGGTATATATAGGATCAAAGATTATATGTTCATTTATAGAAGTAGTGACACTCTAGGCTATTTTGATGTAATTTATAATGATTGTATTGATGATAAGAAATCAACTTCAAGGTTCATTATCATGGTGATAGAGTTTTGTAACTCTAAGTAAAGATAACAAGCAAGATATCTTGTGTGAAAATTTATTCTCTAATTTGGAGATTGTAGACTTCACTTCTAAATCTATTGAGATGTATTTTGACAGTGGTTCAGATGTGTTCTTCTCAAAGAATAATATGAAATCTAGTATTTCAAAGTATAATGGAGATCGAATCTCTTCAAGTAAGAAAGATATCAAAAGATTTTATATCGTTGTAGATTCTCAGACGAAGGTTTTGTTAGTGGGAGTCTTTAAGGGACGGTATGTCCAATATAAGAATGGTTGAAAATAAATAATTTTTTTCAGAGGTTTAAGTGACCAAAGATCTGGGAATCAGTGAGAGTCTCTAGATATGCTTAATCAGTGGGAGACTCTTTATGTTTATACTTGTGTTTTCACATTGCTTACTGTGTTTGATTGTATTACTCATGGTTTGATGGGTATAGTTTTTGTAACTATGATTTTGTTTACATTAGCATTTGCGTTATTACTATTTTGCAAACATAGTTATGTGTTTGACATGTCACAAATATGAGGCAGTATTTAGTCAAAGTTTCAAGGCAGTATTTAGCCAAAGTTTCAAGGTAGTATTCAGCCAGATATATAAGGTAGTATTCAGCCAAGATAAGAGGCGGTATTCAGCCATACAAATAATGACAGTAAGTCAAAGTCTGGTATTAATCCAAGCTAGAGGCGGTTTGCCATGAAAGGATAATATCAAAGAATAAAGGCGGTGTCTAGTCAAAGTATGGTATTATAATTCCAGAATATTTAAATATCATGTTAAGTTGCCCATAAAGGTTTTGGGGCACTTTGATTAAGGTTTTTTAATCAAGTTTGGACTCGCATGGGAGTTTACTTTCATGCATTATCTCAAGCGATTCATGTATTGAGTAGACCTCTGTTGTGGCTGACAGAAGTTTATACACCATACGTTAAGGTGTATTATTCGCTGTTTCTCGCATTGGAAAGCTTGATGGATGTTTCAAAGTTAGTGACGATTTAGTGTGTCGGATTCCGTGACCACGCTGGTTGACGATACTTTTGTAATTAATATAGCCCAAGTGGGAGATTGTTAGATTTATGTGGGCTTATTTAATTACCTAAACTAGTTAATTCAGTGGGAGTCTGATTGACACGGTATAATCGGTTTGGTTTGGTTCGTCACAAGGTATGAGATAGGTTTGGTAACCCTAATTCTATTGTGGGAAGGGTTTTAGGGTTACATCTGTATTCTATAAATACAGGGTTAGAGTCCCCACAGCCACGGTTAATCAGTTCTCTGCACCCATTAGCAAGAGACGTCATGATATCCTCTGGAGGCTATGGAAGACTGTAGCTGATGGATTTCGATCAAAGCTTGGAGCGTCAATGAGCGTATGAAATTAATCTCTTCACAAACAGGTATGTCTTTATGATTCATAATTTATGGCTTCTCTATTGTGTTCTAGGGCAACTGTATGGGATTGGAATGAGTTTCATTGAAACCCTAAACTCATAATTTTCTAACAATGTTAGCTAAAGGTGTTATTTTAATGGTACGATTTGATATGTAATGAGTAAGATCAAAACCGAATCAATAATTAAATGGTTTTAAAATGCTTACCAAAATTGATTGATTATTTTTTCAATTTTTAAACAGTATAACTGCCTGGAGGGAAAGGAAGAGAGTTAGGAACAAAGAAAAGGGAAAACCAAGTAAAGCATTGCAATAATTTTAATCAAATATGAAAGTGGACTTATGATTTAGAAGTAAGCCTTGTTGAAAGCGTTAAAATAAAATTTATTTCTACAAATATAGACCTTTAGCACTAAGGGACTAAAATAAGGTTTAAATTTTAATGTTTTTAAATAGTCGGTAAAACAATTTCATTTTTGAAACCAGAATCAAACCATTTAACTAAATAATTTTATTTTTAAAACCAAAATTGAACCGTTTAATAAACGATTTCACAATTCCTATATAAACGGTTCAATTTCATTTTTGACACCCACAATGTTTGGTGCAGTGCAAATGAGATATCATGTCTTGGTTTCTTGGAAATTATTACAGAACGAAAATAAGAAAATAAACTGAAATTGTCTAAAATTGTGAGAAGGATTTCCCATGGCTAAATGTTTTGTTGTATTTTTGAGGGTCCGTCTACCATCAGCTTGCTATCTAATACTTCGCATCCCATCGATGGTGCTGTGAATTAGTTCTTGCTCGATTCCTTTTGTCTTAGATTCCTCAATAGAGCTGGCAAAACCAAAGTTTGATATTGCTGTTAGGTTTTGATCAGTGTGAAAAATAACCATGCAAGGACCAACCTGACCATTTTTCTTTGTTAGAGTGATATGGGTTTTTCTCCCCCAACTAGTTATGGAATTGAAAGAATCAATTGCAAGTAAAGAATAGTTCACCTGGATGTACTTGTCTTCCATGGAATTTAATTCATTATTGTCCTACTAAGTAAAGTTTGACACATGGCTTGAGAATATGATATTTATTAAGGAGAGATGGAATGATTTTTGAATTAAATTCAATGTATTAACTCGAACCCGAACAACCGGAAGTACACTTAGCTCTAGAATTGCTGCTACTTCTTGATATTTCAATAGTTACTGTTCAAGTTTGTTGACACCCTGTCCAATCAGTGCAGTTAGTGTTGTCATTGTTGGCAACCCAAGCAGAGAAAGTGATTTGGAGGAGATAGAGTATCTGTAGGACTCTCCGGTCGTCAAGCACACAAAGAGAATGAAGCTTAATTGATGAAAAAGTCCATCTGAAGTGGAGAGAAAGAAGGGAGAGAAAGAAGAGAGAGAAAGAAGAGAGAGAAAATGGAAGAGAGAGAAAGAGGAGAGAGAATGGGTGGGGACCAGGTGGGTCCCACCTTGGGTGGCCAGGCCAGCATGGCAGCCGGCCCGGACAGAGCATTGCGGCCCGCGGCACCAGGCCGGCAGGCCTTGCCAGCATGCCGGGCCATGCCACAAGCAAGCCGGCGGCAAGACGCGCACGCGGGGCCACGCACAGCAGGGGCCACGCACAGCAGGCCACGCAGCAGCAGCCCCGCGCGCAAGGCCATGCCGCCGCCAAGCAGCCGGCGGCGCTGCGCAAGGCATGCCGCCAAGAAGAAGCCGGCCGCGCGCCGCAAGGCATGCCGCGCCAAGCCAGCCCGCCGCCCGCGCGCGGCATGCCTCGCAAGAAGAAGCCAGCGCGCGCGCAAGGCATGCCGCGGGCAAGGCTTGCTCGGCAGCACCGCCGCAGCGCAGAGCCCGCGACGCCGCGCGCAAGCCGGCGCGCGAGCATGCGCCTGGGCAGAGGCATGCACGCAGCCTGTTCGACGAAATGCCGCAATGAAGGAAAATGTCCGAACCTTACTGGAAAAAAATCGACTTACAGGGCATTACCACACATTCACAGGGGTATTTTGGTCTTTTTGAAAAGAGCATATTCCATATGGGAGGCTTGGATCAAGCCACGACAAAGAAGATTCCAAATGGAGGGCTTGCAAAAAGGCGGGATTCGGTGTAAGCGCCGGATTTGCGCTAGGATTCCATCGCGCAGCTCTCATTGGTCGGGAGCAAGTTAAAACGGTGAATTGCGAGGCACGGAAGCGGATCCGTGATTCGGTGGAGCGCGCATAAAGCGCCGCGACGCGGTAAGATGCGCATCTAAAGGCCGAGATGCATTCCGATCGCGCCCGACGCCGATGAGGCCGATCGGACGGATCCGAGGAGATCCCGCCACTCTCCGACCGATCCAACGGTCGATTATGGAGATTCTCTCCGCCAATCAACGGACGACAACGATGTACGTTGCGCCAGATGCGGCGGCGCTTATGGTGCGTCGCGGACCCGAATCAAGGCCGGAGATTCCATTTGGAATAATCTCACCGGGCCGAACTTCTTTTGGCCATATCTTGGCCGTCCGAGCTCCGATTGAGGCGATTCAAAAACTCACGGCTTTCTCTCTCCGAGTAGAATCTGCTGAAACAAAAAAATCAAGGTTTTGAAGGAAATAGCTGCGGGTTTTGGGGGAAATGGTGTTTTGGAGCTTTCTTTGAAGAACAAACCTCTCTTCATCTTCTTCTTTCTGATACACATGGGTATTTGAGCAGTTTGGAGTGAAGTGTGAGTATGAGTGACAGTTTGATGCGACTGATGGTGTGCGAGATGCGTTAGAAGAAGGCCGAAGGTCCATTCCATTGACGAAGCGTATCTATCACTACTGGAGAGCTTGGAACATCCATTTGATGAGAACTAATCCTTCTGTGATCACGCCGGGAAGGTAATCACGCACACAAATCCTACTTATTGTATCAGAGATATATGGGAAGGGTTTGTAATGATTTATGATATCCATTTTGTATAACCCTGTCAAGTGGGTGCTTGACCTGGGAGTTGGGGTAGGTGCCTCGAGCACGGTTGTAGCCGCGAATGCGGTTGATGTTGTAGCATCGGGGTTGTAGGTGCAACCGTAGCATTTCTGTTGTGTATCGGGTATATACGAAACCCTGGTTAGGGTATTGCCCCGTGGAGTAGCCATCACAATGTGTGATTGGTGAACCACGTTATATTGTGTGTCCCATGCGTGTGATTGTGATTGTGGAATAGAAGTCCGTGTGCTGCAGGTCTGGGTGTACACACTTGGCGGACCAAGCCCCGGTATGGATACCTGTGGGTGGGTGGTTGGTGTGTGCACGAAATGTGTTTGATAGATTGTCCGCGAGAAGGTCTCAAGAAATCAGCTCAAGGCAAAGATAGCACGCTTTGATCAACGGCTCTTAGCGAAGAAGTGTTCATAGCATCAGGGCAAATCGTTTAGTGAAAAAGTTTTTAGTGGCCACTGATTCACCCCCCCTCTCAGTGTCAACCTGGGACTAACAAGTGGTATCAGAGCTGAGTTCCCAAGGGAAGAAGACTAACGGCTTCGGGTACGATAAGATTGAGACCGAGATATGGCTACACATGAAGAACATCATGGGCACAAGAGAATTCCAATGTTTGATGGCTCCAACTACAAGATATGGAAAGTCGGGATGGAGGCTTACCCGATTGCACAAGGATATGGGGTATGGTTGGCAGTGAAAAATGGGTACAGGCACACAACTGAAGATATCAGTGATGCTGTTGAGATGAAGAAGAGAGAAAATGAAGCTAAGGCTGTCACAACACTTCTAGCCGCACTTTCAAGTAATGAACTTACTAGAGTCATCGGTTGCCCAACATCAAAGGAGATATGGGACAAGCTACGAGTGTACATGAAGGAGACAAGAAAATCAAGGAGGCTAAATTGCGTGATACCGAGATCTCAATTTGAAAGTCCGAGAATGAGTGAAGGTGAGACAATTGAGTTTTACCCGAACAGAGTAAACAAGATCACCAATGCAATCGAGCATTGGGTGAAGAGTTGAAAGAGATTCATGTGGTTAAGAAGGTGTTGAGGACACTTCCAAAATTGTATAATGCCAAGGTGTCACCCTTGAAGAAATTGCCACCCGGGATACATTAACCATAGATGAACCGCATGGTATCTTGACCACCTATGAGATGAGAATGCTTGAGCCGAGCGGTTGAGAAGGAAGCTGCTTTTGAAGCTTTTAAAAATTAAAAATGAAGGAGCCAAGTGGAAAGCTCAAAAGCTGATGCAGAGGAGGACACAGATGATTCGGATGATGAGCTCATAGCTTATCCGGGCTAACAAACTCAAAAGGAGATCCGAGAAGTTCAAAAATAAGTCTTCAATGAGATGTTTCAACTGGAGGCTTAGGACACTTTGCCTCTAAGTGCCGTAAAAAGGGTAGAGTGTATGACTTTGATGAAGAAGAGTCCAAAGGAAGCCAAGAAAAGAAAGGAAAGAAGAAATTCATTCCAAGAAAGAGAAGTTATCTGACAAAGCATGATGACCTCTCCGATGTGTCTAAAGATGAAGATGATGATGATATTCTCTTTATGGCAAGACCGGAAGAGACTCCTACGAGGGAGTGATACAACAAAAAGGAAAGGTGATAGTATCAAGAAAAGAATTGAAGATGATGACAATCCGGACCTTGAAGCGTAGTTGCTTCGCACTTATCGAGCTCAGTCGAAAGAAAGAAGAACAAAAACTTGAATGAGCAACTCAACCAAGCAAAGGAGATCAATGCGAAATTATGGAAACTCTCGGAAAAGCAAAAATAATTGCCGATGAGCTTGACAATGATCTTACACAAAAGACTTCGAGTGTAAGAAGCTTGAGGAAGTGATTGTAAGACTTATGGCGGATCTGGCCAAGTCTACAAAAACAAAAACTTATGTTGGCTACTACGAAAGTCCCTCATGTAACCATTCTAAAGTCAAAAGATAAGAATGTTAGGTTACGGGAAGATGAAGAAAGCAAAGCAGCTCAAGATGAAGACAAGGAGGAAGACAACATCCTTGATGAGATTCCCGAAGTTACCGGAGATCCTCTCATATTAAATTTGGACTTGGATATACCGAAGCAGCTATCCGAGCATATTAAAGAAAAGGGATCCGCAAGTAATCCCATTATGTTTGTGAAAGAAAAGCGTAAGGAGCCACCAGCTATGAGAGCTACTAATGGCAAGAATGATGAAGAGAGCTTCAAGACGGTCGGGCAAGGCGTCGAGAAAACAAAGTCGGGCTCAGAGGAATGGTCGGGCCGGAGAAACAAGTGTGTGCAGGAGTCGGATTCGGAGGATACCGTTATGGCTGTAATGCCTATGGACATCGAGTGGCGTAATGTAGAAGACAACAAAGACCTCCAAGGTTTCATTGACGTAAACAGATTTGCTCCTCTTGTCGATGAGAGAATAATATGCTATAGATGTGAGAGACTTGGGCATATAGCCGAAAACCGCAAGACAATCCTTCCATCTCAAAGGCAAGCTAAGAGGAAGAAAAGAGAAGATCCTCCAAGAAAACCTATTCGAGAGAGAAGAAGAAAATGAAATGGTGAGAAATACAAGAAAGCCAATTACAAAGAAAGACAAGGCTACATGGGTAGAAAAACCACGGAAGAAAGGGAACAATTCCTTGTTGGTGCAAGCAAAGACTTAAAGCAAACAAAGGAAAACAATCTCCATGGATTCTTGATAGTGGATGCTCAACACATATGACTGGCAACAAAGAAAAATTCATAAGTCTTGATGTTTGCAGAGGGAGGAACCGTGAAGTTTGGAAACAATGAAGGCGCCGGAGTTGAAGGAAGAGGTTCGGTGAACTTTAACAATGGGAAGATAAAGTCCCACAATGTTTTGTACGTTAATGGGTTGAAACATAATCTACTCGGGTGAGTCGGATATGTGATCAAGGACATGAGATCACTTTCAACAATGAAGGTTTTGTTGTTCACAAGGTTGGAACAGAAAGGCAAAGGGTCTGCCGGTGAAAGAACAGTTGGAAATCCGTATGTGTTGGCAGATGCCATCAACAAGTGCATGATAACTCAAGAAGATGAAAATTGGTTGTGGCATAGAAGAATGGGACACATTCATTTCAAAAAACTAACTAAAATTAGCAAGGAGCAAGCAAGGAGAGATCTTCCCATCATAAAGACTCCAGAGAGTCATATATGTGGTTCATGTCGGAAGGGGCAAGGTGCAAGAGCTACTTATAAATCAAAGGAGTACCATTCAAGTAAACCACTTGACTTGATACACACAGATTTGTGTGGACCAATGAGAACACAGCCATAGGAGGTGAGAGATACTTCATCCTATTTATAGATGAGTATTCCGGAATGACCCGGGTGATGTTTCGAAGGACAAAACTGAAGCTCTTGACAAGTTCAAAGCTTTCAAGAAGAGAGTTGAAAATGAGACAGAAACACAATCAAGTGTTTAAGGTCCGATCAAGGCAAAGAATTTACATGGAGTGAATTCTCAAACTTCGCAGTGAAAGTGGGATAAGAATTCAACACTCACCGCCGTAACACCTCAAAGAAATGGAGTGGTTGAAAGGAAGAAAGTAAGGTGCAAGAAATGGCTAGAACTATGATGGCGAGAATAACACAAAGAAAGCATTTCGAGAGAAGGTATCTATACTTGCAAAGGCATATCACTAACGATGTCTTCTAAGGCCTCATGAGAACAAAACACCTTATGAATTGTGGTTTGGGAGGAAAGCTACAATGAAGTATCTCAGTGGTTTTTGGTTCTAAGTGCTACATCAAGCGAAAGGAAGAAAATCTTGGCAAATTTGATGACGGAGCCGATGAAGGCATATTCCTTGGGTACTCCTTCAAAAGTAAGGCATACAAGACAAACAAGAGACTAGGAAAAATTGTTGAGAGCTCGGATGTGAAGATTGATGAGAATGTAGGAATCAAAAGGGGACCGAACCAAAAGGGTCCATTCTTGAAGAACTTGATGAAGATGACACTCTATCGCTGACAAAGGGGAACAAGATGAAGAAGAATCGAAGTGCAAGAGATTCATACTGAAGTGCGTAGAGATGGCGGACCAAAAGATAACAAATGGTTGAGAATTCACCCTAATCATCAAGTGATAGGAGATCCGGATGCGGCATTGAAACCGGAAGAATGAAAGCTACCACTTATTCATTATTGTCCGAGATAGAGCCTAAAACCGTGCATGAAGCTAGCAATGATGAATCTTGGTTGAAAGCTATGAATGATGAGCTTGACCAAATTGAAAGGAACAACACTTGGGAGCTAGTTCCTAGACCAAAGGACAAGAATGTGATTGGCACAAAGTGGGTTTTCAGAACAAATTAAATGAAGAAGGCCGGTTGTGAGAAACAAGGCCGGACTTGTATGCAAAGGATATGCTCAAGTAGAAGGAATTGATTTTGATGAGACTTTTGCACCCGTGGCAAGGCCGGAGTCTATCGTAATGTTCTTAGCATTAGCCGCGGCACGAGGATTCAAGGTTTATCAAATGGATGTGAAATCTGCATTCTTGAATGGAAATTTAGAAGAGGAAGTGTACACCGAAAGCAACCCGAAGGGTTCCAACTCAGCAATGATGAAGATATGGTATGCAAGTTGAAGAAGGCTCTATATGGGTTGAAGCAAGCTCCAAGAGCGTGGTATGAAAGGCTTGATACATATCTCGCATAAGTTGGGTCTACGAAGAGGAGTTGTGGACAGCAACCTATATGTCATGACAGAGACAGCGAATAACCTGGTAGTTGTGGTCTATGTGGATGATATCATTTTTGGGGGGCACTGTGAGAAGCTTTGCAAGCGGTTCTTTGAGAGGATGAGAACAGAGTTTGAGATGTCTATGCTTGGAGAGATGTCCTACTTTCTGGCGCCGCAAATTCATCAAAGAGAAAATGGCATCTTCATCTCTCAAATGAAGTATACCAAGGAGATGTTGAAGAAATTTGTGATGGAGGATCAGTAAACCGTTGGGGACACCAATGACAAGTGAATATCAAGTTGAGTTCGAAAGATGATTCTCCAACAGCTTGATCGACACTCGTATAGGTCAATGATTGGCGCTTACTATATTTGACAGCTTCAAGACCGGATATTCTCGCAAGCGGATGCCTAGTGGCCAGATTTCAAGCATGTCCAAAAGAAACTCATCCGATGGCAAAGAAGAGAATACTCGGATATCTAAAAGGCACAACAGACTATGGTTTGTGGTATCCAAATATTGGAAGTTTCACTTTGACGGCATTTTCGGATGCGGATCGGGCTGGTAGCATTGATGACGAAAAGAGCACTAGTGGTGGTGCATTCTTTTTTGGGAGAGAGCTTAGTAGCATGGCACAAGAAGAAACAGGAGTCTGTCTCCTTATCTACAGGCGAGGCAGAGTACATTGCAGCAGCCTACATGCACTCGTGTAATCCGGATGAAAAGGCGGATGTCGATTTCGTGTTATCTGTGAAGAACCAGTGGTCATCAAATGTGATAACATGAGTGCCATCAACATATCCAAGAATCCCGTGCAACACTCAAGGACCAAGCATATTGACATCAGATATCATTATTTGAAGGAGAAAGTGCTTGAAGGGGAAGTGAGATTGGACTTTGTTCCTACAACGAGATCAAGTGACGTACATCTTCACCAAGGCTCTTCCAAAAGACTCTTTTGAGAAACTCGAGCTCGCCTAGGAGTAGTGACTTTGAGCACATTGTAGATGGCGAATATGTAGGGGGAGTTGTTGACTACATAGCATCACCTTTCATCCGTAGGATTGGAAAGATGCGGTGGGCACTCCTACAGGTGGGACTATGTAGGGGGAGTTGATATGAAGGGGGAGCTCATTCAGCCTTTGGTACTTGTTGTCAAAGGGGGAGAAGATAGCATGGATGGGGGGAGTTTTTTGATTGAGTTTTGTTGCCAACAATTCCAAAGGGGGGAGATTGTTGACACCCCGTCCAATCGGTGCAGTTAGTGTTGTCATTGTTGGCAACCCAAGCAGAGAAAGTGATTTGGAGGAGATAGAGTATCAGAGGACTCTCCGTCGCCAAGCGACCAAAGAGAATGAAGCTTAATTGATGAAAAAGTCCATCCGAAGTGGAGAGAAAGAAGGGAGAGAAAGAAGAGAGAGAAAGAAGAGAGAGAAAATGGAAGAGAGAGAAAGAGGAGAGAGAATGGGTGGGGACCAGGTGGGTCCCACCTTGGGTGGCCGAGCCCAGATGGCGGCCAGCCCGGACAGCAGGCGAAGCCCGCGGCACCGGGCCAGCAGGCCTTGCCAAGATGCCGTGGCCATGCCACAAGCAAGCCAGCAGCAGACGCGCACAGCAGGGCCACGCACGCCAGGGGCCACGCAGCAGCAGCCCCGCGCAAGCCATGCCATGCCGCGAAGAAGAAGCCGGCCGCGCAAGAGGCATGCCGCGCCGCAAGCCGGCCGCGCGCGCCGGCATGCCTCGCAAGAAGCAAGCCGCGCTGCGCCGCAAGGCATGCCGCGCGCAAGGCTTGCTCGGCAGCACCGCGCAGCGAGAGCCCGCACGCCGCGCAGCAAGCCGGCGCTGCGAGCATGCGCCGGGCAAAGGCATGCACGCAGCTTGCTCGACGAAATGCCGCAATGAAGGAAAATGTCCGAACCTTACTGAAAAAAATCGACTTACGTGGCATTACCACACATTCACAGGGGTATTTTGGTCATTTTGAAAAGAGCATATTCCATATGGGAGGCTTGGATCAAGCCACGACAGCGAGATTCCAAATGGAGGGCTTGCAAAAAGGCGGGATTCGGTGTAGCGTCGGATTTACGCTAGGATTCCATCGCCAGCCTCTCATTGGTCGGGAGCAAGTTAAAAACAGTGAATTGCGAAGCACGGAAGCGGATCCGTGATTCGGTGGAGCGCGCATAAAGCGCGCGACGCGGGGAAGATGCGCATCTAAAGGCCGAGATGCATTCCGATCGCGCCGACGCGATGAGGCTGATCGGACGGATCCGAGGAGATCCCGCCACTCTCCGACCGATCCAACGGTCAGATTATGGAGATTCTCTCTCCGCCAATCAACGGACGACAACGATGTACGTTGCGTCAGATGCGGCGGCGCTATGGTGCGTCGCGGCGCACCGAATCAAGGCCGGAGATTCCATTTGGAATAATCTCACTGGCCGAACTTCTTTTGGCCATATCTTGGCCGTCCGAGCTCCGATTGAGGCGATTCAAAAACTCACGGCTTTCTCTCTCCGAGTAGAATCTGCTGAAACAAAAAAATCAAGGTTTTGAAGGAAATAGCTGCGGGTTTTGGGGGAAATGGTGTTTTGGAGCTTTCTTTGAAGAACAAACCTCTCTTCATCTTCTTCTTTCTGATACACATGGGTATTTGAGCAGTTTGGAGTGAAGTGTGAGTATGAGTGATAGTTTGATGCGACTGATGGTGTGCGAGATGCGTTAGAAGAAGGCCGAAGGTCCATTCCATTGACGAGCCGTATCTATCACTACCGGTGAGCTTGGAACATCCATTTGATGAGAACTAATCCTTCTGTGATCACGCCGGGAAGGTAATCACGCACACAAATCCTACTTATTGTATCAGAGATATATGGGAAGGGTTTGTAATGATTTATGATATCCATTTTGTATAACCTGTCAAGTGGGTGCTTGACTGGAGTTGGGGTAGGTGCCTCGAGCACAGTTGTAGCTGTGAATGCGGTTGATGTTGTAGCATCAGGGTTGTAGGTGCAACCGTAGCATTTCTGTTGTGTATCGGGTAGTTTGATCAACAGCTCTTAGCAGCAGTGTTCATAGCATCAGGGCAAATCGTTTAGTGAAAAAGTTTTTAGTGGCCACTGATTCACCCCCCCCTCTCAGTGTCAACCTGGGACTAACAAAGTTTATTGGATTCACTTAAGACTTTTCAAACTCTTGTTAGATCAATCAAATGAGACATGGTGATATCAGAATGATCAGAAATTTTTGATCACCCCTAACGATGATATAAACAATATCTTCACCAAATTTAGGTCTCAACTGAATTTCCACATGTCAATAATCAAGCATTGATTGAAGAGGTTTTGGATGAGGACATGATGGATAGAGCTTGCTCCCACAAAGAAATATTGTTTAGTTTTCATCAGAACTTTGAAATCAGTATGGGGCTTCCTCTCAAGACCCAACCCATTTCTGCAACTAAAGCAAATTTAAGGTAACTCTAGACGGTGGAAGTTTTTGAGTTATTTTATTTGTTTCATTTTTTATTGGGAATTTCTTATTGACACATCTGAAAGTATCAGCTTTTTTATCATCTAAGTATGATACACATTTTTTTTTGAGAATAAATTATTGTCATTTCGCATGTGTATTTGAAAAGCATTTTTAAAAATGATAATTTTTGCCAATGATACAATGATAAGTCATTCAAATAATTTTATAAAAATCCCACTTTTACCTTGGCTTACATTTTTTTTTTTGAAAAATAAGACAAAAGACAATCAAAAGAATATTACATAATGAAATTAATAAAAAAGATAGAGAAACAGTTTAGTTATAATCAAGAAATAAAAGCACACCGCTATACTCTCTCTCTCTCTCTCTCTCTCTCTCTCTCTCTCTCTCTATATATATATATATATATATATATATATTAACAAGGTAGTAGAAGATAAAAAAAAAAAAAAAGAATGAGAAAGAAAACACAATGATTTACATGGTTCACACCAAATGTATGAGTTACGCCCACAACAGAACGATCAGTCACAATTTTCATTATTCCAATGAAGAAATTACAAATCTTCAATCCTCTCCTTACTATATAAAGAGAAACCCTAAACCTGAAAGTATAATATTGCTCCTTGTATAATCGTCTCAAAACAATTTGAGACTGAGGCATGCCCCCAAACCCCCATTTAAGGAAGGGGTTCCAACCCCCTGGAAACCCCCGGCCCCCTTAGTGGCTAGTGCGACTGCCAAAAAAAGGGCAGAGTGAACAATTTCTGGCTTAAGATAATATGAAGCTTCACCACATTATTGCTCTCAATAATTAATTACTAAGCGTGGATGTTTAATATATAGGTAGAGAAATTAGTCCTATTACCAAACACTCAATGTAGTCGGTTATAATACAAACGACACTCTCAATGTAGTTAGGTGAGTTGCACATTGCAAACGAGCTTTCCTTTTGTCTGGTTCATGTGGGCGCGTCATGTTAGATCTAACATCAATTAAGGAACCTATGGAATCTCTGTCCAAAGGAAAATTGTACAGTAGTCCTTGGGAATTTTCTTGGTGGCGCCTTTTCCATTATAATATAAAGGATGAGAGTTCCATCATTGATTCCCTATGTGATCATAATATTACAAATAATATCTAAAATAATTTCATTTGAGATTGGAGTAAATCAGATAGTGAAAAGACCTTATTACAAGTAGTTGTAATAAGATTCTTTACAACTATACCTATTAAAAAAAGTTTGTTACAACTAGCTAGAAAACTCCTTTTTAATACAACGAAGCTAAGTTACATTTTGTTTCAATCCTAAAATGAAATTTACTTTATTTTTTAATTGTTCTATCTGAGTGTAACAACTATTCTTATAGCATTTAGTTGTAATTCATTCCTTTAAATACACATTCTTTGGCTCATTCATGACAATTTTGGTATTTATCTAAGGACTAACTTAAATCTGACAGTGAAAAGACCTTGTTATTACAATTAGGAAAACCTGTTTTTTAATACAACAAAGTTGAGCTATACTAGAAAACTTAGCTTGCGTTTGATACAACAAAGCCCAAGTTACATTAGAGAGAAGAGGGGGGATGGAGATAAACAAGAAGAGGAATGGGGTCTCCTGTTCCACCTACATACTAGAGCATCTTCAGGTGAATTGACGACCCTCTCCACCCCATGTTCATATATAAACTTTCTTATATTCACTCTGGTAGTGGAATATCTGCAAGGTCCTCCCTGTAAACAACATTATTGGATCCAAAGACATCATTAACAGCCCCATCAAATCCTTTCTCCATTTGGGTCTGGATATTATGATCTAGCTTGGGTGCATCAATGAATGTCACAACTGTATCTTTCCTGAATGTTAAGTAGATGAGAGAGAGAACGTATATGGCCATGATAGGGAACACAACAATCCCAATAAATACATTGGCAATTTTTGGTAGACTGTTGTGGATTAGCCAATCTACAAACCCTATACTCAAGTAATAGATGTTGATTCCAATGATCATTAATCCCAAGATCCAAGAGATCACTATGATCTGCAAGCATAACAAAAGATGAAGTTTAAAAAATGGAGTTAAAGCTAGTGGTCTTTACCAACCAAACAAACAACATTCTCAGTAACAACAAGAACCATCATATAAGAAGTATAACTCACACAGATGGAGTTCTTGTGTGGCCCCATCTTGCTAGCACTGCTACTGAACTTAAGGAGAGGAATGAGAGCAAATGGGAGCTCAAAGGACAGTATCATCTATAATATTTATTACAAACTGATTCAATAAATAAAATAAGGTAAGTGATTAATTTAACTTTAGACAGAAAAACTTACGAACCGAAGCAATGATGATCAGTTGGCCTGCCCCAGAAGAGCCTCCGATGATGGATACAATTAAGCTAGGTGTAATTGCGATGGTTCGGGTCATCAAGTTCCTCACCCATTTCTTCATCTTAAGGTCTAAGAAACCCTAGTTGGTTCCAAAAGGTTAAACTATGTCAAATTAAAACAAGAGTAAGGCTGCATTTGGTATGTATTCTAAATCAAGCACACATTATGAGATGATAAAAACAGTGTTTGCTATGCATTCTCATTTTTGAATCATGGAATGCATTAATTATTGGAGAATATGATCATTATGGAATGCGCTTTTTAACCCATTAATCTGCATTCGGAGCCCAGAATAAAAATGTCTCACTCTTTAACTCATTCTCTTTCATGGTTAGAATGCATTCTCAGGCCAAGAATGCATTCTAAACAATGTCTAAGTATGAAATGAAAAAAACCATTATAATAGACAAATGTTGAGAGATTAGTTTAGCCTTACAACTCACTACCTGCATGATAAATTGTCCAGCATAAGTACCAGTAACAGTGGAGCTCTGTCCTGAAGCTAGTAATGCAATGGCATAAATGATGGAACTGGATTTCCCTAACACATTCTACAATAAAAAAATTGGGAGTTACTAAAATAATGTTGCCTTAAGTGCATAACTGACATTCTGAGTGAAATCATGATCTCAGACCTTTAGAAGGAAAGAAGCAGAATCAAGTGTGAGATTGTTGCATCGATCAAGATTCTCTTGGGAGAGGTTTTCAGCAAAGCATACAGTTCCTGTTACCGAAACCACTGCAACATTGATTAGAATTGCGATGAACAATGCGAACCCGCTCTCTATCAAGAAGAACCTACAAGCATCCTGTAAATTCAAGGATGAACATTCAATATCTACATCATGAGATTAATGTTTTATTTCTCAAGGTTACGTTCGTAAGATTCTTAGGAATCAAATTCATATTTAATTTTTTTCCCCTTCCAGTATCTCAACAAATTTACAATAATCTGAATGTAAATTTTTTGTATGTCTTCTTACATTGATGCTGCGGGCAGATGGTGGTATCTTCCTCGAGAGGACTAGAGCTGAGTGAAGATAGAGATTGTGCCTGTCCACCATGAAAGGAAATTTAATGAGCATGCTAGGTGTTGGGAATAATTCTGCATTTGAATACGTTGGTATCTGAGATATCTGAATATACTAGTTGGTTTCTTCAATTAATAGCTTAATTTTTTGGGTTGGATATTTAATATAGTATCAGAGCCAATCAAATCCTAAGTTAAACATCAATAGATGACCACCAAAACGAAGGACCACATGAAGGAGGAGTGTTGAGAATAGTCCCACGTTGGAAAACGATTCAATGACAATACATGTGGAATATTGGTCCCTCTTTTGGGTTGGATACTTCAACATTAGGTTGGTATATATATTACTTACCAAATTTAAAGGTCATGATTCATGTGTCAACTGTTTGACTATTGGGAGATTAGTCCCTGTTGGGAATAGTACTCCCACATTGTTTAGAGACTAGAACCTTGAGTACCTATATATATGAGAGTCCCTCTATTTATTAGTTCAAACTTTTGAGACGGAAACTTAACATGGTATCAGAGAGGTTCAACTTACTATAGTTCAATATGAAAACTTAACAGTCCCAAACCGACTATCAAAGAGTCTACAACCTTTCTTATATATCAAAGAATTTTTCTATCTACTAGTTCGAACTTTCGAGATGAGACCTTTAAAGTAACTTGGGAAAACTTATGAACAATGATAAAAATCTTACGGCATCACAAGAGCACCCAACAGTGCAATGGCATCGCCTATAGCACTTTGATCACTGAGCTTGGGGATGAACATTCCCTCCAAGACTTTTGAAATAGGTGGTTTTATATAACTTAATTCCCCAAAATAACATGCCGCCATCACAAATACAAGTATTGCAATCACTATTTCCAGCTTTCGAATCTGGGAAAGGACAATAGAAATAAAAAGAAAATTATCAATTAAAGAGTAATTCAAAGAAACATTAATTTTATTTAGAATGAAATTTGACATATAAACGAGAGGCGGTAGGATTTCTACATTTCCACAAGATTGGTCTCCAACTAATACTATGAAAAATAAGCACTAACCATAACCTATTCGGAGAAAATAAATATGAAAAATGTAACAACTAACCCATTACTTAGTTTTTTAAGGGAAGAAAAAAAAAAGAAATCCATTAATTAATGATAATGTCAACATATAGTAGTTGGTATGGTCAAAGTGGAGACAGCGGCATTAGGGTTTTGTTTGGGTGATAAATCAACCCCGCAATGTAGGATATCAAAATTGAACCAAATCGAAAACCAAAACCTAAAGCAGATTTAATCGAGCCAAAGTCATACTGGGTTTGGTTTTAGAGGCTGTCGAAATCGAAATCGGATCAGGATGAATGATAAAACCGACACATATCCAATTGATAACAACCCAATCAAGTCAAACTTTTAATAACTATATAGAAAATCGAAATTGAACTGATATATACCAATCTAATAAAGAACCATTAAGAGACCGATAATCAAAATTCCATTAAATCAACCCAATAAAAAAAAACCAAAAAATGAACCAGATCAAAATTGAGCCTTTTCGTAATGGTCTTGCTGGCACATGTTCAAAACCAATTCAGACCAAATCCGATCGACAACCCTGCACACAAGGCCGTTCCTTACAAAGGAAAAACAATGGATTTCTGTTATATAAAGCTATGTGTTAATGTCAATTCCAATTTTCTAATTTGTTAAAAAGAAATCTAAATGATTAAGAGAGTTTACCCCATATTTCTGTAGACCTAGAAGCAAGAGAGTGCTTGATCCAGTGAGGAGAACTCCTACCCATAGTGGGATGTGGAGCAATATGTTGAGTGCAAATGCTGTTCCAATCACTGTAATGGTAAAATAAAGGTAAATCCAGGATAAATATTTTTTTAGGGTTTCTATACATTAAGATAGGGAAAGGTTTTCTAAGTGGTCCGTTGAGAACAGTGTTATCTTAATTGTTTAAATATCTCCCGTGTGGCAAATTGAATGAGACCCAAATATTGTCAGAAGATAGACCTCAATGTCCTTGTTTAAAAAGTCAAGTTTCAGGCCAAATGGGTAACTCAGGTGGAAAAATAAAAATCTAAGGATTAGGAGAAGGTGCCCATTTAGATAAGGAAAAATCTTGTTGTAATCAAGATTGGTGAAAAAAAATTGTAACCTTACTTTTTAGCCTTTTAGTGTAAAATAATTTTTTTAATGAAAGGTAAATCCTTTCATTTTACATATCAACTTGAAAAATATGTAATGACAATGACAACTTTGATAATGATATATTGATAAGTTATTTTTAAATTAAATTTGAATATCGTTTTAACCCTTGTAATTTTTGAGAATAAGATAAGGGACAATAAAAAAAAAGGTCACAACTATTTAGTTCACAATTGCCTCTCTGGCATTGCAAACATTATGATTTGAGATTGCTTAGAATAATATATCCCATGTATGATTTTATTTATGTTAATTCTTTTTATTTAGATTTTTTTGGGTTTTGCTGATGACAATATCGAAAGTGGTCCCTAAATAATATTATTTTTCCTTTTGGGATTACGGGGTGTTTTCTTGTGCAATGTTCTTTTTGTTCGTTGATTAATATATTCTTGCTGACTTTTTGCAAAAAAATAAAATAAAAATCACAAGTTGCATTCATTAAATAGATGAGAGATTTTTTTATTGATACTCACAAGTGTTAAATGATTTGATACCTTATTATTTTTATTGTCTTCTTGTATTACACTTGTTTTTTAGTGAGAATACTTAAATTGGCATTTCATATGTTTATTCCAAAACCAAATATGATAATAATCCTTGATAATGACATAATAATGATAAGGTGTTACATAAATGATATAGGGAAGAACAAATTAAGTATGATAAATATATAGTAGATTAAATTGAGAATAAAGGAGAAAAAAGACCTTCTGGAATATCAGCGGCAATAACTGAAATCTCTGCTAGTAACCACAGGCAATACTTGAGGAACTTGGGGTATTCTAACTTACATAGCTCTGCCAAGTGTTTGCCTGCAAGATCCAGATTAGAGAAGATTAAAATATAATATTAGTAAGTGGAGGTTGAAATGAACTGAAGATTCTCTGGGTTTATATGGATCATACCAGTTGAAACACCCAGATTGGCGGAGAGGGATTGAATAATCAAAGCAAACACCAACCCGACGAGGATTACCCATAATAGCTGTAAGTGTTACAGTAGAGAGGGAGTTATTCACTATTGCATATAGAGCTAAATATCTCCAGTATTTGAGCAATTGTGACTTATAATATATTACCTCATATCTATGATTAGCTCCAGCTTGGAGATCGGTTTCCACTGCAAGATAACAAGTTAATTATAAGAGAGCGAGAGAGAGAGAGAGAGAGAGAGAGAGAGAGAGCGAGAGAGAGAGCGAGAGAGAGAGAGAGAGAGAGAGAGAGAGAGAGAGAGAGAGAGTACAGTTTCCTGGGTCGATGTAAGCGATAGAGACAAGGAAACCAGGGCCAACAAAGACCAAAAATTTTCTCCAGCCTGGTTTCTATACATTCAAAGTAAATAGAGTTATTGGAAGTGATTCAGACAAAAATTTACAAAACTAAATTGGAAAAGAGAAAGAGTTATAAGAGTGGACCTTGTAAGCAGGATCATCTTGTTCATGGAATTGCTTGCGGTCATTAGGAGGGTGGTCATTAGGAGGGAAGAAGGGCGGGGACGTCTCCTCAACATGGACCATGCGGTTGCATCCTCTTTCCCTTGATGGAGGGTCCCTCCCAAGCTGTTGTTGTTGCTGCTGCTCCATACCTCTCTCTCTCTCTTTATCTCTTCTCTCTGACTTTCTCCTTCTATCTTGGGCTGTCTTCTTGCTCCCATATGATCCAACCCTTCTTTCCAGCTGTTCAATTTATAGACGGAGGAAGCAAAAATTGTTGTGGCTTGGAAACACATCCAAACGCACACATGCTTCTTCATGATCATAACAGATAAAATAGTGTTAATGTCAATGTATATCACTTGCACTAACGGTGTCAACGGGTCGGTCCGGGCTGAATCGGTGTTGGGTTTTATAAGCCCAACCCAAAACTTGTCCATTAAAAGTTCGGGCTGGGTTGGGTTGCGTTGGACACAATAACTAACGGGCTGGTCCGGTGTCGGTTTGTTATCGGACTGGGCTTATTGAGGTGATTTCGGGCTGGTTCGGTCCGGACCAGGTTTATTAAGCTTATCGGGCCTATTTTATATATAAGATATATAACCTATTTATTATTTCTATCTATAAAATTAGCATCATTCCTTCTATATATATGTAATTCAGTAAATTGTAATAATTAACATACTCTTTTCAACTATAGATTCACATAATCTTTCGGATCAAGAAGTGAACTATAACAGTGTAATATAATCCATCAAAATTTAAAACCATTAAAATTAAGAAACTAGGCCCAGATGGACCTTATCGGTGTTAGGATTGGATATTATTGGTTCGGGGTAGTTAGGCTTCTTAACGGGCCGGTCCGGTCTGATATCAGTCTGGGCTAAAACGGTGTCGGGCTCTACAAGCCAAGACCGAAACCTGTCCATTAAGGTTTGGTCAGGGCTGGGTTCGGGTTATATCGAGCAGACTCGGTCCGTGCTACCGGGCTGGGTCCATTTTTGACACCCTTAACTTGCACGTCTAGGTACCCTTTATGGGATTCTATTACCATTTATATTCTGTAGGTTTGGTACTTTAGAGGTGAGTTTCATATCCTATGGACGGTAATGGAATTCCATGAAGAGTACACATACATGTAGAGGAATCAACTTCACGATATCATATGAAATCGATTTTTGTGGAGTCTAGATCCTCTCCGCACCTGATAACCACCCTACACTCTTGGGTGCCGGCCATGAGGTATGGGTCCCACATCATGTGATTGTATTTAAACAAAAAAAAAAAAAAAGAATATTGTATATCTGACAAGAAGAGCATGATGCACAACATGGTCAGTGAATTTACTAGTCTTTGAGTTATAAGTTTTAAAATACAACTATATTTGCAATATCCTAGGATGTTTTCTTAGTATAAAATAAAAAATTTAATAAATTAAATATTCATTAATAAGAAAAAGGACAATAAACTGCTAATAGCCTCTAGCATCAAGGAGGAAAAAAAGTCAATCCTCACAAAAGTACTCTCAAACCTAAATGCAATTTTTTTTTATGGTTCATTGCTTTTATCTAAAAATGTTTTCCAGTCAATAAAAATGGTTTTTTAAAATAACTTGAAATTGATTTATCTTAAACATTTTTTATATACTCATGTGAAATAACAGATTTTAGTTTTATCGGATAAAAATTATATAATAAAATTGACAAAATAATAAGGTTACAATTAAATTATTTGACATCTTGAGGGGGTGCCAATAAGAAAACCCTATGCATTCATAAAGGAATGTTTAAATGATATCTTTATAGATATATTTAGAATATATAATCTTCTTTAATTTGTTTGTCCTTAATATTATTATTTTATTATTTTCTATGTGACAACTCTGGTGGAACCCAAACTTAGTAGGTGAATATATCCCAAGATTGTATGCCAACCACCAAGCAAAATAAAGATTTAATTAAAATTACACCAAAAAAAAAATCTTTCAAAAAGGATTTAAAAAAGATGACTAAAAACATATAGCGGTTTTTTTTTTTTTTATTTTCTGGTAAAGAAAATGTTTATTCATATGGACGAGTGGGCACATGGATGGAGCCAAACATTGCTCTTAGAACCATGGATTAAAATTGGGCCAGACTGTCCTAACTGTCAGAGCCAAGGCCCTCCTTGTCAGAAAGTCAACAATATAGTTGATCTCCCTTGAAATACATGTGAACTCACAAGACACAAAATAAGGCTTGAGGTATAGGATATCCTCCATTACAGATTAGAGAGGTAGATGTGCATTTGTATACTGCCCAGTAAGATAGGAAACTAGCCCACGGTTGTCAGAATCCAAAATCAATCGCTCCCAACCTTCAAAGATTACCTCTAGAAGACTAGCTCATATTGCTAAAGCCTTGCCAAGGACCGGGGTCCCAAAAGTTTCTAGTTGTGAAATAGCGACCAATATTTTCCATCAGCACCAATCTCGGCAGATGTAACCAAGTCCTCCTTTATCCAATCGTGGCGGTAGACTTGCGTCACAATTCAACTTAAAATAAGTGTTAAGGAGGAGGAAACCGCCTTAGGCGATCCCTACCATGATTGTGATCAGCGTCTACTGAAAATCCTTTAAACAACATACGTGATAAGACCGACTGATAATATTTCGCAAAGGCACACTCTGTCGCCTTAATAACCTCTAATGGAAGCCAAGATCTGCGAGAGAAATGCAGATTGTTCCACGACAACCAGAGATACCAATAGAGAAAGGAAA
The DNA here is from genome assembly GCA_028583415.1 of Protea cynaroides. Taxonomy (NCBI): domain Eukaryota; kingdom Viridiplantae; phylum Streptophyta; class Magnoliopsida; order Proteales; family Proteaceae; genus Protea; species Protea cynaroides. The sequence goes on from CM053271.1 coordinate 94,380,768, forward strand.
TTAAGGACATAGTTGCACGACCCTCATGATTTCCCAAGAGACCAAAAGTGCTCCAACTCTGAATCCAATTAGGTAGAGATAGGGTACCTATGCCTTGTGGAGTAAGGTTTAAGCTACACCCATACCAGATAGCCAGGTAAAGGAACACTCCAAAAGAATATGGGAAATAGTTTCTGGTTCCCCATATCTTGCTGGATACAGACATCAACCAACACGTTCCGTTTTTGAAAGTCCACAGAAGTTGCCAATCTAGAACCACAAGCTTTTCATAGAAATTGTTGAATCTTGGGTAAGGTGTAGCAAACCAAAATTCGTTTCCACACCTCATCTGGAATAGAGCAGCACATCCCACATGAAGAGGATGAAGGTAGACTGACCCAGGCAGATGCTTTCCAATTACATACTAGATGATAAGATGTTTTAACGGAAAAGAGTCCATTCTGTGCCGCACCCTACATCTGGTGATAGGGCCATGGAATGATAGGAATTTGAATGTTTAAGATTTTCCTCACCTCTGCTAGATGAAAAATGTTACAATGTACTTACGGATAGTATTTTCATAAATTGTAAGAGTTCACGTACGAGAGACTTCTAAGCCATCCATCGTAGCTAAATGATAAGAGCCAGGGTGAGTTGTCTTGACAACTCGATAAAGGTCTTCCCAGTTGGGAGTGGGCTTGCCTTATCGGGTGGGGTCAAAGACGGAGGTCTTTTTGAGTACCAAGTCGCCCACTCTGAAGAGACAAGGTTTCACCTTCTAATTGTAGTAGCAAGCTAAATGTTGTTGGTAAGCTGCCATGCGAAGCTCGGCTCTTTCTCGTACATCTTCAAGTAGGTCAAGATTAATCCTAAAGTTGTCCAAGTTGGTCTCCTTGGAGACATTAAACACCCGATAAGTAGGTTCGACAACTTCTACTAGAATGATTGCTTCAGAATCAAAGGCTAGCATGAAGGGTGGTTTGTAGTTGGTGTTGGCTGGTTGTCCTGTATGCCCAGACCACGCTCGGTAGTTCCTCTACCCATTTAGTTTTCTTGTCTTCCAACCTTTGTTCATGCCTTGTAGGATGGTAAGGTTGGTTATTTCGGTTTGACCATTGGTCTGTTAGTACTCGACGCAAAAGTTGACGAATTTTCAAATTGTTGAATTGGGAGCCATTGTTGGTGACCAATATTCGAGGTATGCCATATCGGTAAACGATTGAGAGTCAGTCGAATTCTTAAACTCGGGCCTGGGTGATGGTCAACAAAACCTCAACTTCTATTTATTTGGTGAAGTAGTCGATGGCCACGATAATGAATCTCTTTTGAAAATTGTGCCACTAGGAAGCTTCCGAGTATGCCCATGCCCCATACGACAAATGGGATTTCATGCATGTTTGGCCAGTAATACCTTTGTAGGAGTATTTTTTTTGGCAGAGGGCTCAACCACCTTGATGAATACCATAAATGCCCTCGTGTTCATCTGAGATGATATAGTCGGCTTAGAAAGGTCGGAGGCATTTCAGAGGCAGAGTGAAGGATTTCTTATATAGAACATCCTGGTATATGACATACTGATGAAAGTATGCCTATATTCATTATACTTCTCGACGGTCAATTAGTAGGTCACTGTTTTTGAGATAGCCAAAAATGGGATCGATCCAACTCGGCTCAGTGTCTACAGGTACAACCTCGGCCTCTTTGTTGATACTTAGACGCTTGAGGATCTTGATGTATACTGAACTGTCAATGCTTGAGATGTCAAAGGTTTCAAGGTTTGAAAAGGCGTCGGCCTCAGTATTGTCATTCTAAAAGCATTATGTAGATTGAAATACTCGAACGTGAAGCTAGCAACCTGCACTTAGCTAGATAGGCTTTCATATGATGTTGTTTTGCCTTGTATACACCAGTGACTTGTCGTATGACAAGCTGAGAATTGCTGGAGGTTAGCAGCCAAGTTACCAAAAGACTTTTTGCCAATTTGAGGCTAGAAAGAAGAGCCTCGTACTCAACTTCGTCGTTTGTAGTAATAAACTAGAAGTGCAGTGCGTACTAAATCTTAAACCCCTCAAGGCTTGTTAGGATGAGACTAACACCCAATTGTCAGTCATTTTAGGAGCCATCGGCATATAGGATCCAGGATGGAGGTGTAGAAAGTACTACTTGAATGGCCGAGCTGTAGTCGGTTGAATCATCAGGTATGGTACTCTTGAAAAGAAAGTCAGATAGAGCTTGTGCTTTAATAGCCATCCGTAATGTGCACCAGATGTCGTCGGTTGGACACATCTGGTTGGGCCAAAATCTTCTTCAGAGGATTGTCAATCAATACCGATATGGAGTAAGCCTAGAAATAGGTCCTGAGCTTATGGACTGCGGTCCCCAATGCCAAAGATAAATTTTCAATCGGCTTGTATCTTGTCTCTACGTTGGGTAAGACCTTGTTAACGTAGTAGATCGGCTTTTGGACCTTGTCAGCCTCTTTAATCAGGACTAAAGTAACCATTGCAGTTCATCACCAGGGTCATGTTTAACAAGCAGTGAAGGGGAGGCTAGGTAAAGCTTCAAGTTGTCGAAGGCTTATTGACACTTGGGTGTCCACTTTAAGGTTTTAAAGAAGGGAAGGCGTCGGTTTGTTGGCTTGGACATGAATCAACCGAAGACTGCAACTCGGCCAATCAGTTTTTGTACTTGCTTTAACTTTGTGGGAGTAGCCATGTTGCAATTTGCGACGATCTTTGTCGAGAGACCATAAAGCCGAGGAATTTATTAGATATTATGCCAAAGGAACACTTGGTTAGATTCAAGCATATGTTGTTTTTGCGGAGGACTTGAATGCCTTAGTCAGGTCATCTATTTGGTTTCGTACTTGTCACACCCCAATTCCGACTGAACCAGAAGTGTGAGTGAACCGGCTCTAAACCACGGTTCACACCAGGATATCAATAGATCGTGTCAACCAATCATTCCCAAGCAGTCTAACATAATCAGAGATTAATACATAGTAGCGGAATATAAATAAATGAATTGAGATCTATGTGGTAATTTAAAATAATTATTCAACTTATTCCTCTATTCACAAATTTAAATAATAAAAGTATTACAATGTATTGTTCAAAAATAAAATCCCCTCTAAAGGAAAACATAAAAGGAGCACTCGCATGATGCGTCATGCTCGTCCTCCACTGCCTGCGTATCAATGGAAGCAACTGTACCATACGCTGGGGCAGTCATGAAGTCATCAACTGTGTACCCTGCATCCAGATCTGAAAAGAAATATATATATATTTGGGTGAACTCACAACTTAGCTCAATAAAGTATAAAACCAATGCAACATACAAAATGCATGAGATAACATTACAATTTGGGTCAGGTATAACTTACAAATATGCTATGGTAAGGTTTGGCGGCCACCGCACCTTCATGCACGAGAGTGTGAGCACACCCAATAGTCAGGCACCTACCACACTACTGCTGTTGCCCCACATCACTCATTTCGGTATGGAGATAGGGCTCAAGTCCGCGGGGCGGGAGGAACCACAATCCCACGTCGTCCCCCGATACCCCACATCGTATCAATACCTAAACCCCTACCGACAAGGGCTTGCAAGTGGGTTCCGTTTCTAACCGGTCCCTAAATGTCAATACAAGATCAATGGCCTTACCCCAAAGACGGCTCCCTACGACATAAAGATAGGGCTCGAGTCTGGCGGACAGGAGGAACCACAATCTCACATCCTCCCCCTGATACCCTATTTGTACCAAGTCTGCTAAGGTAGATGGCGATACGAAAATGTGTTATCTGTGGATATATCCAAGGCACATCCCCCTTCACATTCCACACACTAACTAAAACATACACATGCCTAACATCCAACAATCCTAGCATATGAAATGCATGAACATATAATAGTAACAAAAGAAATAACTACATGGCATGTGAAATGTACAGACATCAAGTAATGAAATTCATATACAATTTAGTTGCAACGGTTTACTGGTTAATTAGTTAATTAGAGTTTGGGTCTTGTCCCTTACTTGACACATGATAACAATCCCGCTTTGCATCACAGGGTATTCTCATGTTGTCTACAGGTCCTACATAATCATATTCATAGGTTAGAATTAATTTATTAAAGTCACAGTTGGTCAAAACCTTGCCTGACCAAGCAAACAAGGCTCGAAAGCCATATCGGTCGCAGGTACCGGTCTCAAGGGAGTGAGACCGGTATGGTGCCACCGGTATATATCGGTTGCGGTACATACTGGTCTCAGTCAGTGAGATCGATATGTGCCTACGGTATATACCGCAGGCCCATACCGCTGGATCTTGCTTCCCACCAGTATAGTTCGTGGTTTGGATCCGAGAGCAAGGTTTCGGATCTCCCTTCCTTGTCGGTTATCGGCTAGGTTTTCTAGGGTTTCTCCTAACCCACACTAAGGTCCAAGCATCCTAATGGACTTCTGATTTTGGCTAGAACGCCGTATCAAACCAGATCAGATTTGAAAGAAGAAAGATCTAGGGTTTAGGATTGTCGTGCCGCTTCGCGGCTTCGATCCGACATCCTAGTATTACTAATAGTATAGAGCACTTACCGGCGATGTTCGTCGGTTGGCGGTGAGCTCTTCCAATGGAAATCTCCTTCCTGGGCAGCCTCTTCCTCCTTGCTCCTTCTCAACTCTCCTCCAGACAGCTAGGGTTTGAGAAGGATCAATTTAGTGTGATAATCTCTATTAATAGAGGATAGTCATTCTTGGGAAGGTTTTCCAAGTTTCCATTCGGAGTGAGGGACCCGCTGGAGTTCGTCTCCCGCAGAAACGAAACATATCGATCGCACATACCGGTCTGATTGACTCAGACCTACCGGTCTGATTGACTCAGACCGGTATACCATACCGGTATAGTCAGACCGGTATACCATACCGGTTGCACCATACCGGTCCGACCGACTCGCACCAAGATAGTCGACCGGTATGAGTTTTTACCAATTTTGACCGGTTCTCATACCCGAAATTTGCGTGATTCGCACCCGGCTTCGCCTTCCGGTCCGGTTATGATTGAGACACCTATCATCATATAAAACCACGGGCTAGGACCCGCTTTTTAGAACACGGTTCTTACAAAGGCTTGCTTACTTTTTACTAAGTAGTCCCCATAGACTTTAATGTTGTGGCTGATCCGTTCCTTGAACACTTTGTTGACGTGCCGTGGATAGATTGCCTCAACATTTTTTAGGCTGAAAGGCATTACTTTGTAGTAGAAGAGTCCTCAATTTGTTACAAAGGCTGTACTTTTTTCATTGGGCTCGTACATTTATAATTGATTATAGCCTGAGTAAGCATCCATAAAAGTTACGAGCTCGTGGTCTACTGTAGCATCTATTATTGGTCTATTCGAGGTAGTGAGTAGCTGTCTTTAGGGAAAGCTTTATTTAAATTAGTAAAGTCAATACATATTCTCCACCACCCCCTAGTTTTAGAACCATTAGAACATTGGATAACCAATCGGGGTAGGTGACTTCTCCGATAAACCAGCTTTTAACAATTTATTAACTTCATCATCAATGATGAATTGCCTCTCGGGAGCAAAGTTTCTCTTTTTCTACCGAGTAGGTTGATGCTGAGGATCCACGCTAAGAGGGTGTTGGATCAACTCTTGGAGAATGGCCGACATGTTTGATGATGACTAGGTGAAGATGCCTAGGTTTTGCCTTAGAAAGGCAATTAGGTTTGTACATTGCTCCCCTTGTAACGAGGAACCAATTTGGAAGGTTCCGTTCGGTCTGATTGGTCTTCTGAAATTGGGAAGAGGACGAGCTCTTCCACTAATGTGTCTCGCTCTTGGTGGAGGTCATCTCTTACGTTGTCTAAGACGACTGATTGCGCAGACATGTTTTTTAGGACTATAGTGTGCAGGCACTCCCCATTAGAAAGGCAATTTAAGCAAACTTGAATAACTGAATTAATGGGAGGAACTAACCTTGTCCTCAATCCTGACTGATTTTATCAGGTATTTCTAGAGCAAGAAGAAAGATAAATAGATAGGGGTCTCAAGAGGGGCTGGTTATCCTTGCTTAAAAAGATCGTATGAGAAGATTGCCGATGCCTACAGATGATTCACAATGAATCTTTTTATGGCAAATCTTCCTTCTAATAACTGGCATATTTATGATTCTTTTCTCCAAAATAAAGTAGCAGGCATCGATCCAGAGAACCAATAAAAATTAAGCTTATTGCTAGGCTGGTTATTTAGAGTCAGCAATTGACTGCTGGATTTCGTCCTATCTGTAGCACTTTAGGGGTCACTGTGGCATGGTTGAATGTCAAGCATTCTGTTTTCAGTCGGGAACTCTATGACCAGGTAATAGGTTTATAAACAGGCTTTGATCTAGTTGAGTCCAGGTTGACCTAAGATAACATTGTGGCTTGACTTTAGGTCGACCACCAGGAAGTTCATGGCTACGGTCTTTTGCCTCAGCTTTTTACCGACAATGGCATGTAATTGAATTCCTCCTTTGACATGGACGGACCCCAAACAAGTTCACCATGGATGTCGCACCCCAATTTTGGACTAACCAAGGAGTGATGAATCGTCATGTGAACCAACGGTTCAAACCAAGATCTCGTATAGACTGTGCCAACCATGTTAACCAAAACACATTCCATAGTAATAATCAGAGATAATAATTAAAATAGCGAAAATCTTATTAATAATGAACTGAGTGTCTACAATGATAAGTAAATAATAAATCAGTTATCTCCAAATAACTAGGACAAAATTATAACAAACTATTACAAATCCCATAAGTCAAATACAAAAAATAAAACACTAAGCATAACTCGGTGGGAAGCACTCGCATGATGAGTCATGCTTGTCCTCCATAGCTTGCATGTCTATAGCCGCCACATAACAATACGTTGGCACGCCGATATTACCTTTCGATAATAGTACCCGCAACATCGAAAACTAAAAGAATAGTGCACGCGAGCCAACTCTCCTACATGAGCTCAAGGAGTGAATAAAATAATATAACAAACATATGCATACATTCAATTCATATCTTTGGTCCGGTTTTAAGTTTGCAATGTGTTATAAAAAGGATTGATAGCCACCGCACCTCTATACACGGGTGTGTAAGCCACCCAATGGATCAAACACCATTGTTGTTCACATCTACCCCACCATGGAATCGAGATAGAGCTAAAGTGTCCGGATCACACACTCGCCAACACTTTTCCCCGATGCCCTACCCATATCAACACGTAAGCCCCTACTAGCGAGGGCTTGCAAACCGGGCTCGCAACTAACCAATCCTAATGCCATCCAAATGTATCCAAGGCCTCACCCTAGCATCCCTCAATTCATCCATAGAGATAGAGCTAAGGCCCGCGATAAAGTCAGAGACCATACGGTCCGAAACCACCTCCCCTGATGCCATACAACGTAATAGTTCCGCTAAGGTAATGGTGATATGACGATGTCGCTGGGCAAGACTTGAGTACAAATAGAGCTATAATTTGGTGACCGGGTCGGAGACCACAAGTGCCACATCCTCCCCCGATGTTCCACGGGCATCCAACACACTAATCACATACAATCACATGCCTATTCTAGCATCATCATCATCATGTTATAAATAGACATAAATAAATATGTCTGAGTAAAATATAGCAATAATATTGGATGACATTTGAGATGCATATTACAAGCATACAAGCATAGAATCAGTCATTGCATTGGACAAATAAAATAAAATAGTTTGTTAATATCCAATTAGTTTAGGTCTTGTTCCCTCACCTTTGATTGATGTTTGTTCCTCTCCCAAGCTTTAGAAGTCACTTTGAATTTATTGGGAACTTAAACAATTAATGTATTTAAGTTAGGGATTAATTTTCTCAAGTTGCAGTAGTAAAAAACATTGTCTGATCTCAAAACATACTTGTTTAAACTGTGTGGTCGCATGTGTGGTTGAACCTGTGGTCTCAGTATATACAACCACACACTGTGTGGTCAATCCTTATGGTTGCATATCATGCGACCACAAAGATGCGACCACACGATTCTAGAAAACTTCCCGAATAGCCGTGGCGATCCTCCGGTCACCCCGTGGTTGACCATAGCTGCGATCATACGAAGTTTGATTGATTTTAACTTCTCATACGAGTTCATCCTCTTGGCTTATCAACGAGATTTACCCTAAGATCATTTTATGGTCTTTAATCACAGTTTATCCTTATGAATTATCCCTAACCTATTCTCTTATGGTCCCCCATAGAAAAACCTATAACCGAAATCGTTACATTAGATTTAACACATCAACTTGATGAAAATGAACCTATCTTATCTGATCTTGCTTTACAAAGACAGGTTCTTACCTTAAGCTTGCTGTAGAGAGATAGAACTCTTCTCTGCAAAACCTTCTCCAAGCTTTTCTCTCAAAGTCCTCTTTCTCCTTCTCTTCCTCTCTCTTTCTCTCTTAGATTTAGGGTTTGAGATTGATCCAAAAGATTGAAAGAGGATAGAGGGATGTCCTTTATATAGAGAAAAAAAACCTCTATATAGAGTATTCTTTCAGTTAGGAAAGAGATTTCCTTTGATTTGAAAAGTTTCCAAATCATGGAGTCGGTCTCATCATCGTGCAAAAACGTGTGTGGTCGCAGAATCCATCGACCACACGTCCCAAATATGCGACCACACGTGTGCGGTCTCATGTGATCGACCACACCCCTTAAAAATGCGACCACACATCTATTTTTGACTAGTTACACTTTTATTATGGTGTGGTCGACCATACCAGTCAGGTAGTCGACCATACATTCCCAATTCACTATTTTTGGGCCGATTTATATACCTAGCCTTGTGGTTTCTTCACACGCTTAGTCCACTCGATTTGGCTATGATAGGAAGACCGGTCACGACACGAGAGCGTAAGGTTAAATTGGGTTCATGACGTACTAGTTTTACAATGGAAAACCTAACCGGTTGAGCCGAGTCCTCCAGCCAAAGATGCGCAGGAAGGCATGGTAGTATAGGATGTCGACCGTGCTCGCCGTATCAAACAATACCTTTGCTATAGCACGCTTGTTGATGCCCATGGTTATGATGATTGCATTGTCGTGCGGGGTGGAAACATCAATGAGATCTTCATCACCGAAGGTAATAAATTAAGTCTCCAATCCGAGCTTTCATTTCTGGTCATTCCCATTGATGACGTAACTAGCATAGGACTTGAGAGAGTTGGACGGAGTGTTCCCCGAGGCCGGACCTCCAATGATCGCTTGGGCCTGGGGATCATGGGGACTTCAATTTTGGTCTTGTAATCCTAGTTCGCACATTCGTCTTCCGCAAGCTTGCCGGTATGTTGGTTCAAGACTACCAACTCTTCAACGAGTATTCTTAGACTAGGAGTCGGAGTGTCGACCACCGCTTTATCGGAGGTCCAAAGAGTATGTGGGTCAAATAGGATCATGCCAACATATGGCCAAGGAGCACCATTGGCATCATCTTTAAGGTCTTGATCGACCCGACGATGTCGATCGGGTTGACCATTAGCTTCTGCACAACAATTGGTGGGAGGCCAACTTCTCCTTCTTTCTTCCCTTCCATGAGGCTGTTGGTGCCAATGTTCTTGCAGGGCCTTTGCCACGATCAATGTATTGTTTGTAGTATTTTGTCGAATGAGATCTTCAATCTTACCTTGGAGGTATTTGTGCTTGTCAATTATTGTGACTGTGGTCACAGTGAAACCAGAAGTATAATGTATGGTCCCGTCTCTTTAGGTTAGATATTAGCTTTGGAAGGAGTTGGAGGTTCCAATGCCCTTAGCAAATGGAGGATTTCAGACATTGGGCCACTCAAAGAGTGTAGTGATCAAAGCTCTTTTATGGTGGTCGGGAGGTATTGTAGTATTTACTCGACCGTTGTTTCTTTGATTCACTTGTTCCGAGTCTGATCCTATTGCTTAGTTGGTTTTTTATCCGAGATGTTGGCTTCAGGTTTCCCAACCTTCAGCGCATCATTGGCGGTGACGTACTTTTCACACCGAGCTAGCAGGTCGGTGAGGTCGACTGAGGCCTTCTTGGTTAATGAGAAACCAAGGTGGTGGTCAGTAACTCTAGCCATTAATGCTACAAAAATCTCCGAGGTTTACAAATATTTGATTTCTAAGACCCCGATGCTGAAACGATTGATGAAAGCTCGTAGGCTCTCATTTTTCTACTGTTTGACTACCATCAGGTGGATGACAATTTTCTTCTGTGCTCTACTTCCTTGGAAGTGAGGGAGGAAGTTATTGGTCAGCTCAACGAAGGAATTGATCGTCCTCGGCTAAATATTGTTGAACCACACCCGAGCTGCACCTTTGAGCATGGATAAGGAAGGCACATAAAACGATGTCGTTATGATACCATTGGAGGAACGCCATGGCCACAAAAGTGTGAAGATGCTGCTCCGGGTCCATACTGCCCTCATAGGGCTCGATGCTCGACATGTTTAAGTATGGAGGGAGAGGAGTTTTATTGACTTCATTAGGGAGTGTAGTCTCCGCTGTGTACTCTAGCCGAGTTGGAGCTGCTCGGGCGTTGTTTAACTTGCCGCAATAGTACCGCAAGGTCGTGTAGTTGATGCACTATAGCTCCTTGGGGGCTAGAGGGAAAAGAGTTGCAGCTCGTTCTTGGCGAAGTTGCGTGGAGGATTGACCGAACGCCTTGATTAGGACCTATATGTGGTCCCAACCACAGAACCGGCACGCATTAGAATGTTGGAGGTTGTGGCTAGTGGAGGTAGCCACACCGTGTGCTTGGGTTGTGGGTTTTGGTGACCTCGCACCGGGTTGTATGCGCCTACGTGGCGATGTGATGATTGGGCTCTCGTTGGTCAACTAAGGCTAGAGTGGTTTTGCATCACTCGGCTCGGATGAGGAGGCGAAGGATGAGGGTCGGGATGTGCCACCGGCATTGGCTTTGGGGGCCACCATCCCAATGTCTATGTTGATAGGATGAGCGGTCTACAAGAGCTTGGTGAGTTGCTTGATCCGCCATCTCATTGTGTCGAATCAACTGCCCCAAGTTACAAACCGAGGTGATGGAGGTGTATTCGGCCGACCTCCCGCTCACCTCGTTGCTATGTGCCTCAAGCATTTTCTTCTCTAATATTTCCATCCATCTATGGGTTGACCAACCGGTTTCATGTACATCTATGTGCCATTGTAAGGAACGGACCATGTGAAGGTGTAAATCGAGGTGGATTCCGGCCGACCTCTCTCACCTTGTTGTTATGTGCATTAATATCTTCTTCCCCGATGCCATAAATGCGGGGTTGACGAACTAGCTTCGTGTATGTATGAGGGCCATTGTAAGAAATGGACCATGTGAAAGTGTTGGGTGTAAGCGTTTACACGTAACTCAGTTACCTTGCCCCATGGTGGACACCAAATTGTTGCAATCGGAAAACGAACCGCCTTCGGGAGCAAGTCGGGGCCGTAGAACAAAGAGACAAAAGCAAGAGAGGTCGGGTTTTATACCTTTGGGTCACCCGATGCCAAAGTCGAGAGTCCGAGTTCAAGCACATAAGGAGCTCAAGATAAGAATACGAATTCCGAGTTTAAGTGGGGCTATAGAAAGAGTTTGAGTGTAAAAAGTTAGATTTGTTTACCTTCGTAATCTAGTCTACTTATAAAGGAGGGCATCGGGTGTTGCAAATTTGAATTTACCCCCGAGTGGATTTACTTGTCCCGTCGCTACATTGGATGTGTTATCCATTACGTCCGCTCAAAGTTATCAATTTATCGGCTTCACTTGACATGTCGGCCGTTACCATTTAATGTGCCACATGATTAATCGTGTCGACCGAGTATGGATAAGGCTTGAGAGATGAGTGAATAGACCATTATGGCGCTCCGTGATATGAAGCGCCGGATATTAATGAGGTCGAATGTTGCGGCAATATGAGATATGCGGAGCTCGATATCGACATGGCCAAACTTTGAGGTAACTAGTTCTCTTACCGACACATGTCATGTCATGTGTCTCCTCCCGATTGATGGTTATATAATGCCCATAATTATCTTTATTAGAAATTTTATAATAAAAAGGTTTAGAGTGAGTCAAACTTACAAACAAAGTTATTAATTTATAAATTTATAATGGGTAAAAACAATAATATGGTTCCCACATGTAAATTTATAATGGGTAAAGTCATGTGGTATCCACATGTCATTTTAGGAAACTCGTGTCGGGCTTGACGGGGAGCACTTGATTCACGCACGTAGCATAAGAAGAATATATGGCCCACATGATCTAACTACTGGACAAATAGAAAGAAGAAAAATTTCTGCCTGAAAATTCATACTTGGACAGCATGCATGGCTAGTGTACAAGGAGGTAATTCTAAATTCCGCTTAGTTTATTTAAAAGTTAATCTATTTTTAGTTCCTAGATGATGGTATCATTGCAGCGATTCGAATCGTTTTTCTTGTACTTCAGGAGGAGGGAGATATTCCCATTAGATTGTCGACACGTGACTTTTTGGAAAATCTGAACCCCACATTCGAGCTGACACCTCTTGTCAGCCCCGGCTTGTTGGCTAGGTGTCGGTCCCGAATGTGGAGTTCAGATTTCCCAAAACCATGTGTCGATCATCCGATGGGAGCATCTCCTCCTCCCCGAAGTACGGAAAATAGACGATTTGAATCCATCATTGGAGGTATCCGAACCTTACTTCCACTTTTAGTTTCAATGGCATTGCAGGTTGTTTTGATGGTGTCATGGCTCATTTTTCAATAAAAAGTCATGGGAAAAAATCTTTACAATGTCATTTGCCGAGCTTCGTTAATATACTTGGCATTTTATTTTTCTTGTCTGACATTATTTTTTCTTTCTAATAACCATGCAAACCTTCATTGGTGATACTGTTTTTTGCACTCCTTTGGTATGGCCTGAAAGATTCCTTCACATTAGTTTTGTGGGGAAACCTAGATCTCTAACTTTATTTAAGACACGATATAATGTAGTAGGGTTTTTTTTTTTTTATTTTTTATTTTTTTTTATAATATTAATGGATTACAATATATATTTTTGTCAAAGATTTATTGACATTTGATGTAATATGTAATTAACCAGATATATTGATTAATTTTTTTATATGATTAAAATATTGCTGGCTTAGCCTGTGTTTGATGAACATGCAAACCCATCTGTTTTTCCTGGTAGTTTCTATGTTAGTTATAATTACCTTTTATGATAATGATATGTATTTTAAGATTTCTTAATTTTGTGATTACCTATTATTATACATATAATAATGGTGGTTTGTTAGGAATGATTCGTTGGTATTTGAGTTATACCAGTAGGAAGATTTTAAGAGCATGCCTTCATGTTCTTGGAAGTTATAATTGTTTTTTTTTTTTTTTTTTTGTTTTTGTTTTATAATAAAGCGAAACAGATGTGCAACTCAGTTCACCCGTATACTCTTTCTCTTCTCTCACGTAGGTTCTCTTTACATGAATTATCCGTGTTAACTTGGCATTAGAGACGTCAATACACGTGAGCACTCAGTATATTTTCTACGTAACATATAATAACTAAAAAAGAGGTTGATGTGGAACGGTTGAAAAAAAAAGGGGAGTTTAGGCTCATATTTTGTGTCGTAATCCTATCCTCCATTTGAATAAGGGCTTTAGAATTATTTAATTCCAAGACAATATAGATTCATTGAAACATTTGGGCCAGATTTTTTCATGACTCTTTTGGGCTATGGCAGGTCCATCATATAATACAAGGGACAGACCCTTATTTTGATACTAGGCTTTCTTTTGGACAAGACCCATTTTCTTTAATTTGAGTGTTGTTTTGGGTCCACATTGTTTTACTCTATTAAGCATTGTTGCAGCCCATGATGTCATTTAACAATGGGACTATCTTAAGGGCTTAGAGTAGCCATAGTGTCTAGGTCTAGTGAAGGGGAAATGAGGGGGAAATGATTTTGACCACAGAACATGGATTCTTCCACAATGACATAAAATATTTGCAATTGTTATATGAGAAATGGACACTTTAGCCCCAGAAGGAAGTGGCCATTATGGCATTCTGCATGCACACGTTTCGGAAAAGATAGTATTTGAGGCATCCGGCAAGGGAGAGTTTATATTCAGCTTGAAGAAGAGCGAGTCACGGTCGCTTGTTTCTTGGCACATCAAGCAATTGGATTAGAGCCAAGGTAAACACAATATCCTCCCGGGAACGTCGCCCTATTGGACAACCGGCCCAATCAGGTCACAATAGGCATTCAAGGTTAGAGGTCCATAGGTGAGATGTAGAGGACTATGATAGTTCCCTTTAAGAATCTAAGAATTCTCTTAACGGTAGCAAGATGAAGTTCCGTAGGTGCCTGAAGGAACCGAGAGACCTGATTTACAAAAAGGAGACATCGGGCCTCGTTAAATTTACATATTGCAAGGCACCAACATGGCTTCATATGTTTGTGACATCATTGAAAAGGGGACTGTCATCAATTCCAAGCTTGTGTGTAGTCACAGGGGAATTAACAAGCTTGCATCCGATCATGTTAGCTCGTTTTAAGATCTCTAAAATGTATCATGATTGATCAAGATAAAGACCAGAGGTGTGGCGGCGCACATGAATGCCCAAGAAATGAGAAAGAGGGCTGAGGTCCTTCATCTTGAATGTCTCGCCAAGACAAGGTTTGAGGTGCCCAAGGGCCGTAGGCTGGTTGCTTGTAATGATGATGTCATCTATATAGAGTAGAAGATAAATGGTGACTTGCTTTTGATGAAAATAAAATAAAGATGAATCGGATTGAGAGGCATGAAACCCATAGTCTATAAGACAAGTAGCAAATTTCTCATACCACGCCCTTAGTGCTTGACAAAGACCTTAGATGGCCTTTCTCATAAGACAAAAATGAGTCGGTTTAGTAGGATCAAGATAGCCCTCATGGTTGTGCCATATAAACAATCTCCTTGAGATCACCATGGAAGAAGGCACACTCAACATCCGAGTTGTTACAAAGGCCAATTATGGGAAATTACAAGAGAGAGAGAGAGAGAGAGAGAGAGAGAGAGAGAGAGAGAGAGAGAGAATGATTCCCGATTGTAGTTGGCTTCACAACATGGCTACGAGTTTGAAAAAAGTCGATGTACTAGGGCTATTATTGAAAACCTTTAGCCATGAGTCTCGCTCTTGTAACAATTGATCGATCTGTCGGCCATTATGCTTTATTCGATAAACTCATTTACAAGTTATTATGTTCATAGAGGGATCATATGGTACTAATTGCCACGTTCCACTCTCCTGCAAGGCATTGTGCTCTTGATCCATGGCTGCCCGCCATTCATAATGCTTATTGGCCTCGGATGTAACATGTTGGCTCCCGCAGAATAGAAGATAATAAAGCATAGGGGATTGGGTGATTAGTATGAGTGAATGCTTTCCTTTTGGAGATGCCGGACTTGGATTTAGTTTGCATTGGGTAAGAATAGAGGGAATGGGACAATGGAGGATGGAGGGAATGGTCAATCGGTGGTGGTGGTAGTGCCTTGGGGGTCAAGGTTGGAGGGGGTGGGGTATTTCACCAGAAGTGTGGGAGAGAATAGGAGGCTGGAAAACAAGCAAGGGAAGCCGTGGGGAAGCCGTAAGGGAACCATGTGGCAGATGAGTGGTAGTAATGCCAAAAGAAATCAAGTTCATTAGGGAGGGGGAAGGTAGGGGATCAGGTGTATAGGAATACAAGTTCGTTAAACACCATGTGTCTTGAAATATATACCGATTTGTGTTCAAATCAAAACAGTAGTGCCCCTTATGAGTGAGCTATATCCCAAAAACATCTTGTAGATTTGTATTGTAGTTTATGGGAGGTGTAAGGTTTTCAGCCATGGGAAACACAAGCAACGAAAATTCATAGTTGTGAATAATTGGTTTTACGCAGGTAGGACTTCAAAGGGCTGGTGGTATTATTATGAAGTATTGGCATCCACGTTAATAAGGTAAATAGAAGGAAAAAGGATTCAAGCCAAAATTTCATGGGCATTTGAGCATGGGATAATAAAGATAAACTAGTTTCGACAATGTTCAATGTTTATGCTCCACGACCCCGTTTTGCTTGGGAGTGTGGGGACGGGAGAGCTCATGGGTTATGCTATGATGGGTGAGATAATGTTTGAAAGCCTACTTGTGAATTTACCACACATCCGAATGGGAATGTTACGAGTTGAGAATGAAACAATTTTCTACTGAGAATGCAAAGCAACAAAGATATCATAAAAATTAGATTTAAACTTCATTGGGAATAACTTAAGAATATTTTGAAAAATCATCAATAAAGAGAACATAATATGAAAAACCAGAAATAGAGGTGTTGGTAGCTTGTCCCCAAATATCACAATGAACTAATTCAAGGGGTTGATGTGAGACCCTCTGGGAGATGGAGAAGAGCCTTTTATAACTCTTTCCCAATTGGAGGGAGGTACAAACATTCAATTTTCCTTTTTTGAAATGGACAAAGTAGAAAAGATATATTGTTGAATGGTAGTAGACGCCCATGGCCTAGGCTAGGGTGCCATTGTGCGGGAGGGATAGTGGGGTTGAAATAAGCTTAAGAAGCCGAACAAGAGGAAGGACGAGAAATGGATAAAGTCCATTCTCAACGGGCCCCCTTTGCAGAATTTTCCCTAGTATCCTTGTCTCGAATAGAATAGCCAAAGGCATCAAACAAAAAACACACTGATTGTCGAGAGGAGAATTTATGAACAAATAAAAGATTGGTTGATGTAGAGGGATAGCAAAGGATGTTACTCAGGGTGTAAAGAGGAAGTGGGTGAGAGAGAGCCAACATGGGAGATGGGCAAACCTTGGCCATTTCCATCTCAGACTGAGTCATTACCATCATATGGAGTAGCAATGTGGGAGATTTTTAATATCCGGAGTGATATGATTTGTGGCCTTTGTGTCCGAGTACCATTTGTTCGGGAGTGAGGTGGGAAAGTAGAGACCATAGCATTTAGTTTCTTAGGGGAGGTGTCAGCCTTGGTATGCATAGTCCATATGATGAAAACAATCAATGGCCGATGATCCATTTTGTTGCGGATCGACATTGTGGACGAGGTGGAGAGGAGGCACAAGGTGATTGGAAGAATACCATTATCGGTGTTGGTGGGAGGGCGATGTGAAAATGAGAACTACGACCACCATAATTAGATCAATCTCTAGGTATTTGTGGCCTCGAATGAACCACGATGAGAGTAGGGTGACCTACCCCGGGTGCCACAAAGCGTAGGTGGATCTTGAGGTTTTTCATCGGCTAATACTAGTTTCTCATAGATTAAAAAGACTGTGTAACTCCTCTAATGTCAAGATAGTTGTGCAAGAACAAATTCAGATGGAAGAGCGAACGTAGATAAGATGGCGAGGAGACCATCGAGAATATGAAGTAAATCATCATCACTTATGAGAACCCGAGGCTGCCAACCGATCGGCAATGTTCCTAAACCGTTGAAGGTACTCAGTCATAGATTGGCTGCCTTTCTTGATCGACTAATTTTTCGTTTGAGGACATGATGTGGGAAGGGTGGTTGAAGCATACCATTGTTGAAAAAGATCCCATGCTTTCTTGGAAAAGGAGATACCAATAATGTATGGCAGGCGGATTCATTGAGTGTAGCGTTGATCCAAGATAGGAGCATTTGATCTTGCTCATACCATTTGGAATCCGTTGGAATAGGAGATGGTGTGGTGCCATTGAGAAGATGCATAAACTTGTGATCTCAATATGGACTCAAAGAGCGACTTCCATAGGAGGTAGTTGGTTGGACCAAAATTTGATAGGAATCAAACTAGTGATATTTGATATCACACCATTGGTGGAGAGGTCATAGTGGGAGGGACGACATTGTGCTAATAGGATGGACTTTCGAGTCCATGAAGGTTGACATGGATGAGGATAAAAAATAAAATAAAATTAGTCTTGGTTGAGCTTATAGCTCTGATATAAAGAGAAATAAAACAATTGTTTTGAGAAAGTTTTTTTACTTTGTGATTTGTATTCACAACTATTCCAATATATATAGGTTCGTATAGCAATATTGATTGGGTTCCAAATCCCATGAGATAAGCGATTGAATCTCATGAAATAGGAAACAAATTTATAGCTTTGTACAACCATGCTAACAACCGCCGCAATGTACCGTCATTGTATAGTCATTTGAGATTCTCAAATCTAATCTTATCTCTATGTACACTCATTGTACAGTCCATTTGAGATTCAAATTTGAATCTAATCTTATCTCTAATTGATTTGGATCTTGGTGGATTGTCTCGGTAGTTACCACAAATAGAAAAATTCCATTTTTAAAAAAAGCGGCACTGTCCAAAAACACTTGTTGCATTTGATACAACAAAGCCCAAGTTACACATTAAGCGGAAGGGAGGGGGGAAACAAGAATAGGAATGGGGTCTTCTTCCACTTCCATATTAGTGAATCTTAACTCCAAAGGGATAGCTCGTTTGGCAAAAGACCAATGCTTCAAAATAAAGAGCATGAGTCCAATTCTCCTTGGGGCTCTACCTACTCAAAAAAATAAATAAATAAATAAAATTGTAAAAAATAAAAAATCTTGGGTGAATTGGGGGGACCATCTCTACCCCATGTCCATGAATTTTCTTATTTCACTCTGACATCTGCGCAGGTCCTCCCTCAGAACAATATCATTGGATGCAAAGACATCGTAGGGCGACATCAAATCCTTTCTCCATTTGGGTCTGGATATTATGATCTAGCTTGGGTGCATCTATGAATGTCACAGCTGTATCTTTCCTGAATGTTAAGTAGTTGACTAGAGAGATGTATAGTGCCATGATAGGGAACACAAAAATCCCAATAAATACATTGGAAACTTTTGGTAGATGTTGGGGATTAGCCAATCTACAAACCCTATAATCAAGTAATAGACGTTGATTCCAATGATGCATAACCCCCGATCCCAAGAGATTACTAAGGATCTGCAAGCACAACAAAAGATGGAGTTAAAGCTAGTGGTCTTTAATTACCAACCAAAGAAAACAACATTCTCAATAACAGACAAGAACTATCTTATAAGAAGTATATATAACTCACAAAGATGGAGTTCTTGTGTGGCCCTATCTCTAAGCTAGCAACTTGCTACTGAACTTAAGGAGAGGGAATGAGAGAAATGGGAGCTCAAAGGACAGTATCATCTGAAATATTTATTACAAACTGATTCAATAAATAAAATAATATAAGTGAATAATTTAATTTTAGACAAAGAAAAACTTTACGGACCAAAGAAATGATGATCAGTTGGCCTGCCCCCGAAGGGCCTCCGATGATGGATACAACCAGGGCTAGGTGCAATTGCGATCGGTTTGGGTCATCAAGTTCCTGGCCATTTCTTCATCTTAAGGTCTAAGAAACCTAGTTGTTTCCAAAAAGGTTGACTATGTCAATTATTTTTACCAAAAAAAAAATTATATCAAATTATAACAAAAGTAGGATTGCATTTGGAATGCATTCTAGATCAAGAACACATTAGGAGATAATAAAAACAGTATTTATGTATATTCTGATTCGGAGCATAGGGATGAGAACTGTCTGGCTCTTTAGTGCATTCTCTTTCATGGTTAAAAATGCATTCTCAAGCCAAAATGCATACCAAATACTGTCTAAGTATGAAATGAAAAAAAAAAAAAAAACTGTTATAATAGGACAAATGTTGAGAGACTAGTTTTAGCCTCACAACTCACTACCTGCATGATAAATTGTCCAGCATAAGTACCAGTAACAGTGGAACTCTGCCCGCAAGCTAGTAATGCAATTGCATATATGATGGAACTTGATTTCCCTAACACATTCTACAAAAAAATTGGGGAGTTACTAAAATGATGTTGCATTAAGTACATAATTGGCATTCTGAGTGAAACCGATCTGAGACCTTTAGAAGGAAGAAGCAGAATTCAGTGTGAGATTGTTGCATTGATCAAGATTCTCATGGAGAGATTTTCAGCAAAGCATACAGTTCCTGTTACTGAAACCACTGCAACGTTGATTAGAAATGCGATGAAGAACGCGAACCCACTCTCTATCAAGAAGTACCTACAGGCATCCCCTGTAAATCCACGGATGAACATTCAATATATATATCATGAAATTAATGTTGTATTTCTCAATGTTATGTTCCTAAGAATCATAGAATACATTCATATATATTTTTGTTTTTCTCCTTCCATTATCTCAACAAATTTTACCATAATCTGAATGTAAATTTTTTGTATGTCTTCTTACATTGATGCTGCGAGCAGATGGTGGTATCTTCTTGTGAGGACTAGAGCTGAGTGAAGATAGAGATTGTGCCTGTCCACCATGAAAGGAAGATTAATGAGCAATTAATTCATTAATTAGTTTTTTAAGGAAAAAATCCATTAATTAATGATACGGTCATAGTAGTTGGCAGTGGTCAAAGTGGAGACAGCGGCATTAGGGTTTTGTTTGGGTGATAAATCAACTAGGTATCAAAATTGAACCCAAATGGAAAACCAAAAGCTAAATCTGATCTAATTGAAGCCAAGTCATATTGGGTCGATATTGGATTTACAGAGGCTGTTGAAATCAAATCGGATCGGGCAAATGATAAACCAACCCATACCACTGATAACAACCCAATCAAGTCAATTTTTTAATAAATATACATATAAAAAATGGAAATTGAACTGATATACCAATCCTAAAAAGGATCAATAAGAGACAGATAATTAAAATCCCATTAAATCAACCCAATAAAAAAATAAAATAAATAAATAAAACCCATATCAAAATCGAGCTTTTCTTCTTAACGATTTGGCCGGTACAAGATCAAACGAATTGAGACCAAATCAACTGGATTGAACTTCCGTCACAAATCTGACAACCCTCCACAGGGTTCAAGACAAGGCCGTACTCTTACAAAGGACAAACAATGGATTGCTGTTATATGAATAAAGTTGTGTGTTAAATGTCAATCCCTATTTTATTTGTTAAATGAAACGGAATGAATAAGGAGATATTACCCTTACTTGTAGACCCAAAAGCAAGAGAGTGCTTAATCCAGTGAGGAGAACTCCTGCTTATGGTGGGATGTGGAGCAATATATTGAGTGCAAATGCTGTTCTAATCACTGTGTGATGATAAATTAAGGTAAATTAACTTAAGATAAATCTTTTGTTTTTAGGTTCTTATACATTACAATAGGGAAAGTATGCTCAGTGGTCCAAGTGAGATCAATCTTATTTTAATTGTTTAGTGTAACAAAATAAAAAAATAAGTGAAGATGGAAAGAATCGATGTATGCCTGGTTTCCTCTCTCGGATTTTTAGAAAATAGATGACGAGCAATTAGATAGGATGTAGGTAGAGTCTTGATCACAAACTAAAGACAAAATAAATTTAAAATAGAGGAAAAAAAAGAAACTAACAAGTCTAATTACAGTAAAGATAACTAATAAAAACAAACTAATAAACTAATTAGGAGCAAGGATGTAAATGAATATCCAAAATCCGTTTGATTCGAATAGATACATGAGGGAATCCAAATTCTAGCAATTGGATTCGGATGAAGAGGTCGGATTCGGATATCGATCAAACATCGTAATTACATCCGCCTCCATTTAACCTAGGGTGTTATAAGATGCATAGAACCTTAAGTTTAGAGTGTGATGCTATATAACCTTAATGTTTATGCTAGCGTTGTTTAGGGTTTTGTTTTTATTTTGTTAGGGTAGGCTATATATTATTTTAAACTTGAATTTTCTCCTATTTTCCATGTAATTATATCATTTTCGATTCGATTGGATTTGAATTCCATCCGCTTAAATTTTGAATTCGGATTTGGATTTTGTTTACAAATTGGATTTCGGATCAAATTTGATATGGCAGTTAGGAACTGACGGATTCCTGATCAGGTATCTGATTCGACCGATCCGCTTACATTCCTAATTAGGAGTCCTTAACTAATAAGAGTCCAAGTCCTAGAAACTAGCAATAGTTATTTTGATCAAGCGAAACAATATACAAGCCATAATATTATTATGCTTAACACTACTCTCAAGCCAGAGCATGAGGGAATGTGAGAGCATCGCTTGAATCAATGTTGTAAATGTATGCTTGTAGTGGTAGGGGGAGGAGGGAGGAGAGATAGTAGCAAGATGCAAAGGAGGGCAGTTAAGACAAAGATAGGTCATTGTAAACTAAGTAGGGGAGCAACAGAGGTAGCTGCAAAGTTAACAATGTGGAACTGGAACAGTAGTAGCATCACAAGAGAGAAATACCATAAAACCAAATAGAACAAGCAACATAGTATGATCATTGTAAACCAAATAGTACAAGCAACATAAATATATGTTGTGGAAGATCCATATTGAATCCAATCGGTCTTACTCACCTTGTATCGTATTCCTATCATGGTCGGGCCAAGCTTACTCAAGGGAGGGAATAAAACCAAAAGATCGGGCATTACAATTGAACCCAAATGCTAATAGAGGGTGGTCGCATACCCAAATAGGTGTGGTCACCATACGCAAAATAAGGCAAACCAGTGAAATTAGGTCGTGTGGTCGCATGTTTCAGGGTAAAATGGAGTGGCTTCGCGACCCCACCCGCGACCACACGAACTCGATGGAAAACCTAGTTTAGGAAACCTTCCCAATCCGAAGGGGTTCTTTCTAAAACTAAGTAGGTGACTTATGGAGGGTTTTCCCTTATAAATAGAACGCCCCTAGCTTCTTGCCGCACCCTTGGGACTGGTGAAGGGGTGAGAGAGGAAGAGAAGAGAAGGACGAGAAGGAGGAATTAAAGAGGAAGACTAAGGAAGGGGGGGGAAAGGCGAAACCTCTGGGATCTTGAACAAGCTAGGTATAGAGAACATTTCTGTCAAATTGAAAGCTCAGAATAGTCCATGAAAGAGATGGGATTTAAGTGAGACACCAATCATCAATCTATGGACGATAATTTCAAGAGAATCCATGGAAGGAATTATGAAGACGAAGTATTATGTAAAAATAGTAATTTCGAGCCATAGAATAACAATCATAGGAAGGGACCAGATGGTAAACCAAGGTATCAAATGAAGAAAGAATGGCGTTGAGAGTGAAAATTGACCATCACGTGTGGTTGCATGAGATATACGAGCCACAAGGGACGATTCGGCACCCTGGGAAGTCAGAGGAAGGGTGTGTGGTCGCATGTGTGATGTATGATATGTGACCACCTTCATGTCCATATATCGCGGTTCTGTGGTATGAGCATATGGTCGCAGATACATCACACCTTGCGACCACACACCCCGGGTCGTAGAAACTGAAAACCACAAAGGCCACACCGCGACTCCCTTAGCTCGTTAGTCTAAATTACAGAATTAATTATAATTTATAATCTATAAATTTATAGGTTTCATGTATTAAAAGAAATTACAAAGCTTG